>JAFEKC020000019.1:600000-970000 GCA_018257855.2 Cladonia borealis
CTAATTATCTGTTTTCGTCCTTGTGAAGCGGTTTCATCTTTTTGGTTCAAGTCCCCCCACACTTGTGGTCCTGGCTGTTCAGGGACGGATCGCAGCTCAACGAGGGAGATCTGTGCTGTTACGTGGTTGAGGCTATACTGTTCAGACGTAGCACCTGTCACTCGTGTTCTCACAGTGAACACGACTTCTAGTCTCCTGTGATCAAGTTTCATTGCGCTCTGATGCATCAGTCTCATGCACGATGGCGTCTATGCTGTTATCGATGCCCTGGTTGATCGACCGGTAACGCAGGTTTCCGGTTCCCCGTCCTAGCGAGCCGTAGTTCTGCCTGACGCGATAGTAATGCGGTGCATGCATATTCATAGATTGCAGATGCAGTACTAGATCAGATATGCGCCAACCGGTCGCTATGGCTTACCGGAAATAAGTCTAGGTTGTCCTGATTAGGCACTAGGCATTGTTGATGGCAGCTGGGAGGCTCAAATAGTCCAAAAGGGAAGATTTTGCCAGAGTCGCACCGTCCATCGGGAGCGTTTGAATTGCCTGTCTTTCCACGCATAATCATTGTGGATGCCACAACCAATGACGACTATTAAACGATACGTCGAATTCGACTCCTCCGAACGTTCCAACAGCACCGTATAGGTCGAAGTGGCCATCAAGCCCATCAACCCCAAGGTCGTTGCTGGAGTCCAGCTCTTCGTGCAGATTCCAGCTTTCTCCTTTCTGACCATTCCTCGTGGAGAATATCTGGACATCCAAGCTCGTGCTCGTGTGCGGCGGCGCTCCATACTCGGGAGGATTGTCTGGAAAGGAGAATGACATGCCCAGGCCAACTGTGTCCCCAATTTGGAATGGCAGGGTGAAATCTTTCCCTCCCCAGGTATCATTAACATATCTCCTTCCGTCGTCACCATGGACAGCCAGGCTACCTCGCTCCCAGCCCGGCATGCGCCACGTGGGATAAGGCATTGCGCAATAGCCCAGGGCGATAGAGCTCTCGTCCGCTCTAGAGCCACGACCCAGCTCTCGTATTTTGATTTCGAAGTAAATTGTTTTCGTGGTTCTCGTGCGGAAGGGGGAATCAGCACATGCAAAGTAGAGCGGCGACGAGGTTAGTAAACAGGAGTCTGAGCTCCCCGCTTTGGTAGAGCCCCTCCAAGCCCCCGTAGTAGGCATCAATAGATCGCCTTTGTATTCTGGGGGTTTGACTAATCGTACGTCGCCATTCGCGACTGCAGCATGCTGAACGGGCGTAGGCTGGTGTGGGTGGATCATCGGATAGGCTTTGCACCATTCGTGTGCTCTATCTGCATCGGATGGATTGGCGTTGCCGGATGGGCTTGTCGTATGGCCTAACGAGGGTGGTGGAGGGAGTAGTGCATTGTCAGGAACCACAGTCCAATCGTGATAAGCGGGAGGTTCACTGGAGATATGCTGCTGGGATGGGAATGGTCCCACGGGCGGAGCGTAGCCTTCACGGCCTGGGGGTGGGCCTGGAGGAGGAGCATAGCTCGTCTCACTAGGAAGCGGTGGTGGCCCTGGAGGAGGTGCATAGCGCTCTTGTGAGGATGCTCGTCCAGTCGTACCGGGATGGTAGCCTTTAAGAGATTCGAAGAAGCCCATCTTGTCGCAACAGCTCGGCAAGCTGTTATAAATGTCGAGCGAAGATTCGATAGAAGATTGAAAAGAGTAAGCTCATGTATGCCTTTGATATGAAGACGAAGTCAAGTGTCTAGAGGTGTTGACGGTTCAAATGAAATGGTAGAAGCGGAACTATTGTGTTTGTGATTGCGGAACAGCTTCACCGCCATTTCTCGCCGCAAACACGCTAAAGGTTACGGAGCCTCATGACGCATCCTTGATGTACAAGTACCTCAAGCTACCTTGCATAAACAATCGGGAGGCTTGCATCTCCGCTACGCCAAGATAGATCCTGTACCTTCACCATATGAGCGACTCTGTCGAGAAGTCCGGGTGCGCTGTTCTACAACTCCCCCTATTCAAACTTATATATCTCAACATAGGACGTACCAGCTGCCTACAATCACTAAAGTGTTTATAGCAACATACTGCCATTATGGCACCAGCGCAGGATACAGTGAAACAAACCTGGCCCACACTCGTTGAATAATCATCTATGAGCAGGACTTTAAGAACCGTAGGGCTCTATATAAAAGTCTCAACGGATGCTGGATCTTGTGGTTCGCATACAAATATCTCAACCTTCAGGCCAATAGTAAGCTCTCACCACTCGCTAAGTCTGCAAAAGTCACTTCTCTCATCTGGACCAATTCACTCTCGTCGGCAACCTTTCCGTTTGCCTTCCTTTCTTCGATTAATGCTTCTTGCAACGTCAATGCCTTCCGATGCAAAAAGGCAGTTATGAATCCAGCCTCTTTCTTGACCTCGTCATGCGTTGAGACCCAGTATTTGGCCTTACATATTTTCTGCGCTTTAAGGCCGTTGTGTGCGCCAAGATTAAGCTGCTTGAGACTAATCTTGATGTCATGAAGACCATGAAGCAGCGCGAGAGTGTTTACTGGAGGAACAGCACAGCTTAGATGGCTCAGTCCCTGCGCTTGGATCCCATGAGGCGAATATACAACCGCCTCGGCCGGTCTAACCTCTTCTGAAGGCACGTCGATTATTTTGTAGTCTAAATCGAACGTCAACAGAATGGCAGAATGATAATATAGCGCGTCGGACACAGTGACGACCCTAGAAATTCCAAGCCACTTGGGCAATGGCGGAAGGGAAGTGTTACGCCAGTCCGAATTTTCCGCCGAGAATGTTGGCGTTTCTTGGACCTGACTAAAGTATTCCCAGGACCTGATCAGGTCAAAGGCGAGTTTCGTTGCGAAGATAGGTGTATCGGGGTCAAGCTCAAGGAGTGTATGCTTGTTACAATGGTCCGTGAACTCATGCGATATTACTACGGCGTCGATAAATGATTGCCTTGAATGTTGATCAGAGTTCCCACGCTTGCCATTCCTTGACTGTACAGGCATTGATTGAGCAGTTTCTTCAATATCCTTTAGCCGCGCTTCAAGCTCGGCCATATCCTGGACGCTTGACTCGATAGTGTGCCATTGAGTGGAAAAGAACTTGGCCACATCAGACTGAGGGCCTATGGTTATATTAGCACTCGAACGGCCCAATAACGCCGAGCCGAACCCTGCGAAACTGACCTTGGAACCACGGATCCAGGACGATGTTGAAACGAGAACGGCCTGGGGGCCGGGCCACATCACTGGGATATGGGAGTTGTAAAAGCCAAGTTGTGTCCGCATTCAAGTGTGTTAAAATGGGTCGCTGTGCCAGAAGCGCTTCCCGAATTGAAGAATTAAAGGTTTCCTGAAGTTGAAGAGAAGGACCGTCCATCATTGCAAACTCAATATTGACAATGGATGCACGCAAGGATACGGATTTGGACTCATGATTCCTGCCAAGATTGATAAGGGTGTGGCTGTGTGATGGCGATGATGATGGTTCCTTGGAAAAGAGTCAAATTTCCAGGTGACTATCACTGACGACACCGCAGAAACTGAGAATTTTTGTCGTTTTAAGCCATCGCGAGAGGGTCTAAGAGTCTTATATGTCGCTCAAATATAGTACATCTCCCTAGAGGGCGTCCCCATTTCCCCAGGTCGAGCCGTCATAACTGCGCTCATCCCAATTCGTATTCGTTTAGAACATTCCCAAGTCGAAACTTAAGGTGATCACCGGCGGCAAGCTCGGCCTTGGCGCTTATCTAATCAGATAAGCTAAGGCGTATCCAAGTTATCTAACGCCTCCTCAACGGTCAGACCGTTACAGATCAACAACACCCGTGGTGCTGTTTCTTCTGCACTACTCTTCTTATCTCGTTCTCCTGAACAACCCAGATGGTGGAATCCTCTGACGAGCCGAGCTTATTAGATCGTATTAGGTCTACTACCCGCAAAGCGAATGCCTCTTGCAATCCATTCGCTGCAGGTGACACCCGCCCTTACCCGGCCCTGACTGATACGCCTACACGCAACAATGCTGGTGCACCAGCTGGATCCACAACTTCGAGCAGCACTGTACCTGCAGATGGAATCTCACACGACTATGTGGCCGATAAGACCACGTCAACCTTGCCACCACCTGCTCCACCTCCCCTTGAAGCCGGAGATGGAGAGGCATCTTCCTCCATAGAGCCAGAAGTAAAAAAGAACCTTATCATACGCTTTTATGAAGCCTGCAAGGAGATACTCTTCTCGAGTTGGCTCAATGTCCTTTTGGTATTTGTACCTGTGGGCATCGCTGTCCAGGCAGCCGGTGTAAATAAGACTATCGTCTTTGCCCTTAACGCCATTGCCATCATACCTCTTGCTGGACTTCTAAGTCATGCTACCGAAAGTGTTGCTAGTGAGATGGGTGACACCATCGGAGCTCTCATGAACATCACCTTTGGCAATGCAGTAGAGCTTATAATTTTGTGAGTCATTCCGCGAATACGTGCAAGTCATTGTTAACCGAAATGTAGCATGTATGTTCAACCTAACAGAAAGTGACAAGGAAGAGCCATGGGCTGCATTGAAAGCACCTGCCGCTTGACTACACACCTCGCTTCTGTCCTTTTTTCTGCTTGGTATCATCACAGGATGGTTGCTGCAAATGCTTACTTCTGTCATGTTCTTACTTTTAGCATTGCTCTTACCAAGGTCAGTACCTCACTCTATCCTCCTCCAACTATCAACACTAACAAATCCTCTTCATGCAGAATGAAATTAAGATTGTTCAGGCTTCCCTTCTGGGTTCGATCCTGGCCAATTTGCTGCTCATCCTTGGCATGTGCTTTCTGTTTGGCGGGCTTCGCTTCCGTGAACAGGTAATTAGACAGTCACCTTAGTCAAAAAGCACAAAACTGAATAAAACAGATATACAACAGTACAGTCACACAAATGAGCGCCTGTTTACTTAGCTTGAGTGTCATGAGTCTACTCTTACCGGTATGATCCAAACCCTACTCTACCGCTGGTCTCTTCTATTTGATTCTTAAGTGGTCATCTAAATTCATGTATAAAGCTTGAGCTATTGACGAGTGTGGCTCTGATAGACTGCATTCCATGCTTCCTTCACGGACAACACCACTGCGGATAAAGCCGTATTACAGATCAGTAGAGGCACCAGCATCGTAAGTTTACTAATACTCCGAGAATTTGCCCTCCCAATAACACAATCAAGATCCTGCTTTTGGTATACGTTCTGTATCTGCTTTTTCAGATGAAATCGCATGCATACATGTATCAAAGTACACCGCAACATGTTATTGACGAGGAATCGCACCCGGGCGTCCTGGCGGAAATGCTAAACTCGTCGAGTTCCTCCGATGCTTCATCCACTTCCGGCGATAGCGACAGCGATGGGTCTTCAGGTTCCAACACAACCGCAAAGCGCATCAAGCGAGTTCTAAGAGGACGCAAGCGCCGCAAATCGAGCGCAAGCTCCAAGGACACCCCCTCGATGCCTTCAACGATGCGTACACCTTCAGCAAGCACATTTGCCAGAACCACTGAAAACGGTGAGTTGGCTGTAGGAGATTCTCGAAATGACCAAGCTTCACTAGCATCACCAACGTTGGGGGCGATCGCCAGTGGTGATGAGGCAGACACCGACGGCGAGCGCGATACCCATTATTTCTCTAGAAGGGAGCCGACCGTAAATTTTCATGACGTGAACTCGCGCGACTTTGAGAACGAGAAAACGGAATCGGGGAGCAAATCACCGCAGATTAAACGCAAAAAGAAGTCAAAAAAGAAGCATCGTAAAACCAAGACGTCGGATGAGAAAGAAGAGCTCGAGAAGTCCGAAAAGCCTGCGCCGCCAAAAGCTGTCAACAGTCATGCTAGTCATTGGCCGACTACTCCACGTGTTGGCTTCACTCAGGACGTTCGGGTTGCGGCCGAAAGCTCTCCAAGGCGTCCGTTCAATATGCGTGGACTTTCTGTCCGCGACGTTGTGCCCGCGATGCCTGCGATGCCCAAGGTACTTTCGAGTACTGTGTTCTCTACGGCAAACCCTACTGGCCCGTTAGCACGTGGAACTGCGGCTACAGGCATTACACCTCGGGCCCTGCATCGCTCGAGTTCTCTTCCCGGGCGTCTCAACCAAGCACAAGCCGCGCGCCAGCAATTGAACCCACCAGTCCAGCCGCTACCTCAAGTTGTGAAAGTTGATATCGACGAGTCTCTCAACAGCGAAGATGCCACTCCTCCCAAAAAGCGCATGTCACGCACGACAGCGGTGGTTCTACTCCTCGCTTCCACCGGCCTTGTGGCGGTCTGCGCCGAGTTCCTCGTTTCAAGTATTGACTACCTGGTCTCAAATACTGGCGTCTCCGAAGCATTTGTCGGTTTGATCATACTACCTATTGTCGGCAACGCTGCGGAGCACGTAACTGCAGTAACTGTAGCCAGCAAGAATAAAATGGATCTCGCCATTGGAGTAGCCGTTGGATCGAGTATTCAGATCGCGTTGTTTGTAACGCCGGTAATTGTGCTTCTGGGTTGGGCTCTGAATAAGGACATGAGTCTCTACTTCTCACTGTTTGAAACGATCTCGCTCTTCGTCTCGGCTTTCATCGTGAACTTTCTTGTGCTGGATGGTAGGAGCAATTACCTGGAGGGGGCTTTGCTCATCGCGGCATACGTCATCATTGCGCTCGCTGCTTTCTTCTTCCCGGATTCAGATCAGCAGAGCACCATCGGCGGCGGAAATACCGTTCAGAGGTTGCTGAGAATGCTTTAGTATAGAGTGGTGGCTCACGCCCGGGGTTCAAGCGATACTTGTTCTGTGGGGATTCCTTTGGGATTTTGCGAACATAACAGTCTTTACTGAGTATTTATCTAACGGCCTCCTATTTTGAGATACTTTTCGGCTTCCAATAGCTACATAAGCAGGTCTATGCCTCCAGTTCATCTCCGAGCTAGCTTCACCTCAGATACAACATGGCTTCAATATCCCGGTCTTGAGCTCAAGCTCCGTGTACCCTAAATTATTCACGCGTATCATCTGCTTTTACTTCATATTGCGTAATTCATCCAACAAGCCGTCATCCGAACTTTAAGATTGGCATTTGTATTCCCTTCATTCAGTCGGCCTTGAATGCAGTAACCAATGATTTAGTGGAGACGACATTTCATAGCGCGCAAGACATGACACTGACAAAAAAGCGGCGCAGCGTGGGCTGTAAACGTCTTAGGCAGCACTGCCAGTGAAAGTCGATGGGAGTCGCTCAGGAGCCACTGAATTCTGGAAAAGCCACGCCCCTCTAGTTCAACGTCCTCTTGAACCCCTGATAGGCCCCCTCCATATCAAAGCTCAACTCCCTCGCCTCTCCCTCCCCCAACTCCTCCTGCGCTCTCATCCCATTCAGCCGTATCAACCAACTTATGATCTTCGCCCTGCCTTCGAAATCTCGATCCGTGACTGCATTAACGCTTTGAATCAATTCTGCAAGCAGAGGGTGCAGGGCGTCTTTGGAGAGCATATTGAGTTTGAGTGCGTCAAGGAAGGTTATGAAGTTCTCGGTTGCGAGGAGAATTTGGGAGCCAGATGCTGAGGGTTGTGAGGGAGCTGTTCCTGCGAACGAGGCTTGAGGGGTGGACGTTGAAGGATGCGAGTTGGATGGGTCGGCGATTGTAGCGGGGAGGTTTACGCGAAGGCGTTCGGTTGCGCGGGGGCACTCGATCTGGCAGTGGATGTTAGAGATGATTTCCATAGTATCAATATGTGGTGCAGCCAAAAGGAGAATAACGTACACCCCATTCGCGCTTGAAGGTCTCTAGATCCACGAACTCTCTTGCGACTGTCTCATCATTTAGATTTGACTTATATTGCTTGAGCAAGCGACTGCAGATCTCGGTATATTCAGCCTCTGGTATCGAGTCTTTTATGTAGGCTTTCTCCAGGCCGTCGAGCGTTATGATAATGCTGTATATCTCTGCAAGCGAGTCATACAGGTCCCTTTCGCCGGCGGTCTCGGAAAGCTTGACTTCCTGATGCGGGTTCATATTAGCGCTTTTAATGAAAGCTGGTCAGGCGTCAGTGGCTAGAGATGATATACTTGGTCAAGGTTGATGGTGGCTGAAAGCGAGAGAGTTGGTGTGAAACTGTATGGCGTGGGGGCATATGACGGCTGCCTGGGTGAAGCTAGCATTCTCACTGCTACTGATCGTTCTGCGGAGTTGCATCTTCGTGGACGCCACAGGTCTGATGTGTGCAGAAGATATGTTTAGAGTTAGCGATTATTGGCGGCACTCGCCCCCAAAAAGGCTGGATCTCTGGGTTACTCGAGGAGCCTAGAAGCCGATGATCTCCTTGAATAAGCGCGCATCAACGAGTTTCGCCGTCTAACTCAAGGAGATACATGAAATAAAAACGAGGTACAAACCCTCAGCTTCTCAATTCATGAGAAGAAACCGTCGTGATGTCACAGTAGTATAGTCTGGCCCGTGACTTCATCCGAGAGAAGTCAAAAGTGCGGATTTTCAGAATCCAACGGATTTAGCTCTACTAGATATGCCTGTAAGCAAGGTGATACCGCTTGACTATACGAAATGGACTTTCAGAAGAAAAGATGGTCCAGATACCAGCTGGTTGAAAGTGTCAGGTATGCCCACAAATGTACACCGCGATCTTCAGCATAATGGTATCATTAAGGATCCTTACAAGGGCAAGCAAGAAAATGATTGCCAATGGGTTGGTGAGGAAACGTGGATATATAGGGCAAAGTTCCCAACGCCGGATCTATTATTCGGCCAAAAGGTTGTACTTGCTTTCGATGGTTTAGATACCTATGCAACAGTGGTTCTTAACGACCAGGAGATTCTCAAAACCAAAGACATGTTCATCCCTGAAAGAACCAATGTTACGTACAATCTTCGTCCTGGCAAAGAAAATGTCTTGGAAATTACCTTCGAGAGCACTTACTTAGTTGGCAAGAAGCTTGTGGAGGAATACCCAGATCATCGTTGGGGCTGTTGGAATGGCGACTCCTCACGTTTAGCAGTTAGGAAAGCACAATATCATTATGGCTGGGATTGGGGTAAATTTTACCTCCTCTCGTTCCACTAGATGTGTCATGTGACGCGAATTTGAATCCAAAGATGACATGCTGACCCTGGAACTGCTAGGTCCCACGATACTCACATGTGGGCCGTGGCGGCCAATTTCTATCGAGGTCTACCATTCACGTATCTCAGATCTATATTTCAGGACGAGTGTTGACAAATCCTTGAAATCAGCCGAAGTTGTAGCCATGGCGGACATCGAGGGGGAAGGGGAAGAAGTCATGTTTGAGATATCTTTAGATGGGAAGATATTGGGCACAGAGACCGTCAAGGTAGCAAATGGCTTTGCTACAGCTACATTCAAGAACAATAGCCCGAAACTCTGGTATCCTCATACCTATGGCAAGCAGCCACTGTACATCCTCAAGGCTAAATTGACCCGAAGCAATATTGCTCTTGATAGAGCAAGCAAGAGATTCGGTCTTCGAAGAGCTGAAGTGATCCAGCGGAAGCTTGATAACATACCAGGTTCTACTTTCCTTTTCGAGATCAACAATATTCCAATGTTTTGCGGTGGCAGCAATTGGATCCCTGGGGCATTTGGTCCAATGGATGTTCAGAAGTACCGCGACTGGATCAGGATCGTGGTGGAGGGAAACCAGATCATGATCCGGGTCTGGGGTGGCGGCACCTTCGAAGACCAAGCTTTCTACAATATTTGTGATGAGCTGGGTGTGCTGGTTTGGCAAGATTTTCTATTCGCATGTGGCAATTACCCTGCAAACCACGATTTCCTGGACCTGGTGAAGCGTGAGGCAATAGCTAACATTAAGCTCCTAAGGCATCATCCATCTATTGTAATATGGGCTGGAAATAACGAGGACTATCAGTATCGGGAGACGGAGGACCTTGATTTCGATCCAAATGATCACAATCCGCAGAGTTGGCTCAATGGTAATTTTCCAGCAAGATATATATACGAGAAAATCTTGCTTGAAGTGACAAAAGAACTAATTCCCGGGACATACTACCACCTCGGATCGCCTGCGCCATATGGGAGAAGGATGACCACAGACCCCGAGGTGGGAGATATTCACCAATGGAACGTATGGCATGGTACTCAGGAGAAGTACCAAGACTTCGACAAGATGGTTGGCAGATTCGTTTCGGAGTTTGGCATGGAAGCTTATCCAAATATTGAGACGATTGACGGCTACCTCCTTCAAGGAAGCTCAGATGAGGAGCGGTTTGCTCAAAGCTCAACTGTAGAGTTCCACAATAAAGCCACTGGTGGTGAACGAAGGTTGGCTCTCTACCTCGCCGAGAACATTCCTTACACCATGAGGCCACTTGAGCAATACATCTACTGTACTCAGCTAATGCAGGCTGAATGTTTGTCCACTGCATATATGCTCTGGAAGCGGCAATGGAAAGGCCCTGGAAAGGAATATTGCTCCGGAGCTCTGGTCTGGCAGATCAACGACGTATGGCCTTGCCAATCATGGTCGATTGTAGACTATAATCTCCGACCAAAATTGGCATATTATGCTATCAAGCGCGAGCTTAAGCCTATCACCGTCGGCCTCAAACGAACGGTGCAAATCACAGCCAAGGACAAATACACCCGCGCATATACGAAGACCGTTTACAAAATTCAGATGTGGGCCTGCAACCTAACCCTTGAAAACCAAATCGCATACATGAGTGTCATATCGCACAACCTCATCACTGGGAAATCCACCTCATTAAGTCTTCAGAGACACAAAATAGATCTCTCTCCGAACCGAAGTACAGAAATCGATGACTTCGACATCCCAACCTTAGAAGACTATCACAGCAAACCCACCTCGAAAGCACTCATCTTCAACTCGGCCGAGGAAGAGCAGCAGCAAACCGTCATAGCAGCATACATCCACGACCTCAACGAAAATCTCCTTGCACGAGCCGTCAACTGGCCAGAGCCATTAAAACACGCGCATCTCCCCAAGCCGAAAGCACTCAAAGTCGCCTTAAAGCCCAACTCGAAAAGTTCTCTAGAAGATGATATGAGGCCACCACAGTATCCTTTAGCGGTTGTTGTCTCTGCAGACGTGCCTGTGAAGGGACTTTGTTTGGAAGTGGAAGCGTCTAGTGGCAGCAAAGAAGATGGGGCCGAATCCGTTACTTTTGATGATAATGGGGTGGATGTGATGCCTGGGGAGAGTATTAGTATTGGAGCCAAGGGCCTGAAGATCGAGGAGGAGGGAAGGCTTAGGGTTAGATATTTGGGTATGTGATGGGGGAGTTGATAGGGGAGGGCAGTTGATGTGTGGTGTTGAGCCTTTGTTATTCAATTGAAAATGGAGTCCGGTGTTGGAAGGCAATGGGCTAGGATATCAGGGAGGCGTGTAGATGCGTGGGGCCTTCAGATAATCAACCTCCAATAAGCCTCTATAGGTCAGAGTCTTCTCTCGCAGCGTCAGAGGCTTTCGAAATCCGTCTGATCCAATGTCCTCCTCCCCTTCAAATAGATCGAACATGGATTGATCTGAGAAATCTAATAGGGTATCATATAGTAGGCTAGAACATTTTCAGCTAATTCTCGATACCACCCCACTCCTCATCATCTCCCCCCTCAGCGCCCGCCTCTACCTGAGCCATCCGTCTCCTCGTCCCAGCCACAGCGCCCTTCCTCTTATTCTCCAATTGCCTCTCGTACCCGCTTTTTGTACTAATTCGCATCCTCCTCGCCTCCCTGCCTCCCTCCTTTTCTACCGTAGCCCGCCTGCTCTCCACCCCTCTCCTCTTCAATTCCTTCTTCGTCTTCTTACTTAGGTCCGGCAACGCATCCAACAACCACTTCTGCACACCTTCTCCCTCTCCTTTGACTTGTCCTTTCGCCCGCTCGCTAGCAGCAATCACATTCGCTACGTTCTTCACGTACGGAATATCCTCCTTGGTATACAATGTCATTGCTACACCTCCCTGTCTGCCCTGCCTGCCTGTCCTGCCTACTCGATGGATATAGGAGGCGCTGGTGTTTGGGATATCGTAATTCACGACCCCGTTTATTCCTCTGAAGTCGATGCCTCGCGAAAGCAAATCCGTTGTGATGAGAATCCAGATCTGGCCCTTGCGAAAGTCGGCCATGATGTTTGAGCGTGCGGTGTCTGAGAGGTCGGAATGTAGGACGGCGATTCGGGAGGAGCCGCCTGCTTCGATTGGTATGTCGTAGAGGAGTTCGGAGTGGAGGGCTATGGCTCGAGGGATTGTCTGTGTGAAGATTAAGAATGGGGGCTGAAGAGATGGGGCTTCGGTCGTGGGTGTTGCTGATGGATGGAGGAGTTGGCGAAGGGCGAGAAGTTTGCCTTGCTCGGAAGCGGAGTATACGAGACGGTGGGACACATTGGGAATGGCGGAATCTTTGAGACCAACAACCAGGCGAATAATGTGGTGTGCAGGATCTTTTGAGGCCTGAGAGAGACCAAGTTTCCGCCGGCGGTCGAGGATAAATGTCTGAGCCAGAGTTTCAATGGACGAGCCTATTGTGGCTGACCAGAGGGATGTGCGTAGAGATGGGTGGGAGCAGGCGGTCCAGATTCCTAAGGTTTGCGCACGGAAAAGTGGGTCAAGAAGGACGTCGGCTTCGTCGAGGACGAGGAAACGTACGTCTGGGACGGGCAATATGGTCGATCCGTTTGTTGAGATTGCATGTAACAGCAGGAGAGGAGTGCTGACGAGGATATCGGATTTTACCATGTACTTATTTTGTCTCCGTGTCTTCTCGTCCTCACTACCGTCTCCATTGACTTGCTCGTCTTCGTCCACAAGCTCTAGATGCAGTTTCATTCCCTTCTTCAGCCCAGATACTTTGATGCCAGTACCCAGTGCTAATTTCCTTCCTTCATTCACGATTTGGTCTGTAAGTTCATGAGTAGGGGCTATAATAAGGGCCCGAACCCCACGTGCTGGATGTTCTTCGTCAAGGCTTTGCATCAGAGCCTGTCTTTCTTTCATCAATTCGTAGAGCAAGTGTATCATAAACCCTAGAGTCTTCCCACTCCCAGTTGGAGCTATAGTTAAAAGATCAATATCAGCTCTTGATTGCCTTTTCATCTTCGTCTTCTTTGCCCCTGGTATATCTAATCCCCAATTCTCAATCGGCCCAAGCAATATCGGTAGACTTCCCAGTTGCACTTCTGTAGGCTCTGTGTATCCCTGGGCTTCCAGATTTGCCGCAAGTCTCTTCGATATGCCGTACTTGCTGCGCAGTTCTCCAAAAGTGGTCAAGGGCTGCGGGAAGATTTGGACACGTATATCCTTGTAACGTGTAGGCTGATGTTTTTGGCCGTTGCGAACGGTCTGTGTTCCGGCCAATATTGTAGTCTTGATCTTATGCTGCTTCAGAATCTGCCGACACTCCGTTTCGCTCAACTCTGGATCGTCGCCTTCTGTGCTCTCAACTTTCAGTACCTCCGCCCCTCTGTTCCGTCCATCAGTCTCATTCATTTTTGAGGTAAGGCTTGGTCCCTCGCCAAAGAAGTTTAGTTGATCCGGGATACTGTCTCCACGATCATCTTCTGAGCCAACCCTCTTTCGCTTCGTCCCCCGGTAACTTCGTTCTCCTTCGTTGTGGGAGCCAAGGCCATCCTTGAATAATGGGAGGGTATGCTTAGAAGGCCCAGCTGATGGAACACAGGGTCCCACATTCTTCTTTACGATTGAATCTGATTTTTGTATGTTCGTGGATCGGGCGAGAAGTTTGAACATATCCATGGTATATTATAGTATTATTCTGTACTTCGTCATCATGGTCGTGAAGATTTCTTATGGTAGGTATGGGTGGCCGCAAGGTTTTGGTTGGGATTTTTGTGAGGGAGGGAGAAAACTATCTGATAGCACTTCGCTCCATTAACATTGCCAGATGACAGACATCTGCCCTTAGAGAGTACCTTAGGTAGGGTAAGCGCCGCTTTATGGTCGGCACGATATAGGTGACTTTCGCGCAAGCCTAGGTGAGCCTGGGTAACCTATCAACTGAACAGCCCTACAGGGCTGGACCTAAAGCTGGTGAAACTGCCCCCCACACTAACAGTACGACAAAACAAAACCACAAAAAACTTTTTCCCGAATTTTCAGCTTAGTTTTATATCAATACCCCCGAGCACTCCCCTAAGCACCCCCCTAAACACCCCCAAGCCACTATTAAAACGCCGAAACGCTAGCATACAATAGAACAGATCATCCCTACCTTAAAAAACCCCCCGTATAGGTGCTGATGAAGCGCTGATTTTCACTCCAGGCATTTAGCAAGCGCGCTGGGTGAGTATGTAAGAAGGGTGCGGCACCCCTGCTGCCTTTGCTACCAGTGTCAGTCGTGCTTGCGGACGCGAGTCCGCAAATCCTGGCGTAAAAATTCATTTTCAGGCGTCCCAGGTCCCATTATTGAATACTAATAGTAATATGTGTCACGCGCTGATCGCAACATGGTCATCCCATCGGCAAGAAGTCCGTGATCACTACTAATCTACAATCTTCGACCTTGAATTCTCTCATACAGTATTCCGATTACGTACCTTATGGCATTGAGTCGCCCAAATCTGCTAGGCTGTGAACTTTGTAGCCATCTGTTGATCTAATGGGGCCCTCATCTGCCGCAATCGCGTTGCGTGAGTCGTTCGGCGACAGGAGGCCTCCCGATATCAGTCGTAAAATCACAGCCTGTGTCGCTTGTCGTAAACTCAAGGTGAGTGTGTCATTCGAGTCTTGTGTGCATAGGATTGATCGGTTTGGCTAGATAAAATGTCATATGAACGATTCCAAACCGCCTTGCAGTCGTTGCAACACTCGCAAGCTGCCATGTACAGTCAATAAAAGCATACAAATGCTCCTGGAGAGCGATTTAGAGTGTGTTTTGAACTCTTGTCTGTGGTTGATGTCAATGCTTTCAATCTCTAATAGGAGCATGTAGCTGGAAAGAAGCAATGCAGAAGCGGATTGGCCGGATTGAAAATTCCATCACCTCCAGCGCAAGTACAGGTTCATGCCTGGACCGTCACGACCATTCGGCACCTCAGATGCTACCGAATACGAATGGCGGCAGGATATCACCTGAAAGCAGCACTAGGTCAGCCCATATGCTGTCGGAAACATCTCAAGAGCCTGGCTTGAATCTATCTTGTAGCTTAGGCGCCTTCCCAGCTTCGTCTATGGACGACCTTGTACTTAATGATAAGGAAAACTCCTCCTCGGGCGGTATTGACTTGGCCTCACGCGGACTCGTATCACAAAAGACCTTGGAGAAGCATTTCGACTACTATTGTGAGAATTTAGATCATTTTATTCACCGTATACTTCCAGCCGGCGACACACTGGCCAGTGTGCAAAGACGATCATCACTTCTGCTGGCTGCTATTTGCACAACAGCAGCCGTTTGTGCCGGCTCTGATGACTATCAGACCTGCTTGGACGCATTCATCGGTGAGGTTACTACAAAGATGTTCTCAAGTACTCACACTTTCGATGATGTACGTGCTCTTTGCATCGGAGCTTTCTGGTTGGGCAAGATATCCTCGGCACTGAACGCATTAGGTGAGTCTCGGTGCTTTGACAGCTTCGTGCGGTAGAAAACAATGTCTGATGCAGAAATAGCGGCCCGCATTGCTGGAGAACTGAATCTTCATCGTTGTATAACAAAGATGCCCCATACCAAGAAGATATGCTATGACCGTAGCCGTCTTCACTTCCTTGTCTACATCTGCGATCATCACTGTTCTCTCAGCCACGGTCGACCGCCAATGACTCGCGAGATCAAGGCTGTGAAGAGCTTAAGAGCTCTCAAATTTTCTACAGCTGCCGACCTGGATCTCATCAGCCAAGTGGAACTCTGGTCAATCAGCACTCAAGTCTTCGATAGCTTCGGGGCGGCTACGGATAGGACCTTCGTGCACAGTAGATTGGCAGAGCTTGGGCACTTCAGTGACGCTTATGAGGCTTGGCATCGTGAAAGGCTGGAAGTGCTAGGGACTAGGCTCAAACTTCTAAGGCGGTCCTCAATATATACTTCCACTCAGCCAGGCTTTACCTGTCCTCGCACGTCTTCAGAGGCCCAGCTCACGATCATTCGCAGCCGCATAGTACGCCAAAGCCGATGGAAGGGATTGCGAGCTGTGCTGTACAGAGCGCGTTGTCGATTGTTCAAGGTATGTCCGAGCTGAGCGAAAGACGTGCATGTCCGAACTTGCCATTCTACTTTTGCGCAGTCACCGCCTTTGCGTCAGTGTTTCTGTTGAGGGGGCTATGGCATATGTCGGAGAGAGATCAGGCTCTGCAATGCTTGCATTGCTTGACTAGCTTGCTCTTGGGTCCTCTCGCTCTTATCCACCATACGCACCCGTTGTCAAGTACTGCAAAAAGCTTGATTCCAGCCATAGGTCGCCGGCGTCCTCCTGAGGAAACAGATGGCGGATATGAACGCGCTGATTCAACTTATGATGATGTGGATCGTGGCAACATGGCAGACGGAGCTTTTGTCACGAACGTTCTGGAGAGCGGCCAGGACTGGCTAATGCTTCCTCACGATCTCGGCCTAGATTTTCCCGGCGTTGGGGACCTTGACTTCAGTTGCACCGAGTGGTAGTGTCGAGGTGAAAGTTGCTATGACATAAGACTAAGAGAATAGTCCGCGAATATGATCTTATAAGACAAATGCGGCCGTATTGTCAACGCGATCATTGTGGGAGGACTTCTCAAGAATGGTGCTGTCGCCTTTTCGATGTCTGTACGTAGCCCCATGAAGTCTTTCGTTGTGGACTGGATTGCGTTTCTGTCAAGATGAATAGTCTTGCGAGAGAAGTGGCTAGGAAAGACCGAATATGTAAGCAGCGGCAAGATGTCCGAATTTCTAGGCACAGCTTCAAAATGCAACGGCAAGAACTGCGAAGGCAACGGCAAGATGTCCGAAAACGAGTGAAGTATATAGGTGATGGGGAGACATTCTTTGTGTACATGTGAATGATCACAGCATGCTTGCAGCCTATCAATTCACAAAAACAAGCATGGTGTGATCAATTCACAAAAACATCATGTGTGAGAACATCATTGGGCGAGGGCATCCAGCCATCGATTCTTCTATTCGTATTATTCAAAGCAAATCATCGTCAAGCCAACCAACAAACATAGAGGACCTGAATATTCACGAGCCACATCATGATCCAGAATCACGCAGTACAGAGAAGTTCTCTAAACAGGATTCGTTGCCAGCTTCGGAGCGTCATTCAGTTTTTACCGTCAGACAGAAGCAGACGATACTCATGGCCGGCTCATTCGCAGCATTCTTCTCGCCACTTTCGTCGAATGTCTATTTTCCTGCCATCAACACTATAGCCAAGGATCTGCATGTCTCTATCTCTCAGATCAATTTGACGGTTACGACTTACCAGGTAGGCGCCATCCTCTTCCGGTCAAATCCAATGCTACTCGTCGGTAGCAACGAAATGTTGACACTCTGCTGACTGGCACACTAGATCATGCAAGGCATTGCGCCGATGATACTTGCGAACATATCCGACGAAGATGGCAGGCGGCCAGCGTACCTCGTCTGTTTCGTATTCTATATGGCCGCCAACCTTGGGCACCTTGGGCTTGCCTTGCAAAACTCTTTCGCTGCGTTGATAGGTCTTCGGCTGCTTCAAAGTGCCGGTAGTAGCGGGACAATCGCTCTGTCACTTGCTCTTGTTGGAGATACAGTCTTCCCTGCCGAGCGAGGAGTCTACATCGCTTGGGCCAGTGTGGGTGATTTAGTGGGCCCGTTGATCTCACCCATCGTCGGCGGGCTCATTGCTCAGAAGCTGGATTGGCATTGGATTTTCTGGATTCTGCTCATTTTTGGTGCTTGCTTCTTCTTGCCTTTCCTGCTCTTCTTGCCCGAGACCTGCAGGACAGTAGTTGGCAATGGCTCAATCCCACCACCGCTCTTGAACTGGTCCCTGACCGATCTCATTCGATATATATCTTTGCAGAAAGAGGATGCCAGGGTCGATCAGCAGCAAACAAGAGAGGCACACAGAAAATTTAGGTTTCGCATCCCAAACCCGCTGCCCACTTTAAGGTTTGCTGGTAATTTCGAGTCCTTCCTTCTTCTTTTAACCAATGCTTTCGCTCGTGCGTGTTTCTACGCCACCACCACGGATGCTTCGGCCTCTGTTAACACTATATACGGCTTCGATGACATACAAGTCTCTCTAATGTTCATTCCGATAGGAATAGGAGGAATAGCTTCCGCCCTGGTGACTGGACAATTGACCGATTGGAATTTCAGGCGCCATGCTCGGCGTTTGCGGATCCCAATAGTAGCAAATGAAGCATAAAACCTCACGGACTTCCCTATCGAACAGGCGCGCCTCGCGCTCGGCTTACCTCTGTATCTAGCGATGGCCGTGTTCGTCATCACCTATGGCTGGCTGCTCGAAATGCATGTTAGCATCGCTGGGCCGATCGACATTCTCTTTGTGACAAGCTTCATGCTCTGTGCGTCCATGCAAGTTCTCAACACCTTAATGGTCGACTTGTGGCCGGTTTCCCCGGCCACAGCAACGGCTGCCAATAACTTATTCAGATGTGAAATTGGCGCTGCTGCATCCGGCGCTATTCAACCCACGATCCAATCGATTGGCAGAGGGTGGACATATACGACATTCGCTTTGATATCGGTAGCCTTTACTCCTCTCTTAGTCTTTATGGTTAAGCGTGGCATGCCACGCAGGAAAGCTAATCTGGCTAGTGAAGAGGAAGACTCCAAGACATGATGGATCCAGAAGTATTTGGTGGAAGAGGCACCTTAATTCCATTTTCTGTCTCGGTCGACTAGCGTCCCTTCTGGGAAGGCGCGATACACGATGTTCAGAGCTCATTCTATTTCAGACTGAATAATCTACCAATCCTCGAGTTCAGATGCTAGGAAATACAAGTTCGAAGAAATGTAGATGCAAACATAGCGGCCAGCATTCGATTAAGCAATAAGCGGTTATTAATTCAATGGCTTTCTCATGCGATTCTGTCCCTGTGGCTCTCGAGATGAGGATACCCAGACCCTGCGCCCTTTCTAGCATTTACCGGGAAGGCACCTCTTCAGGTACGTCATCAAGAGGCCTACTCCTTAGAGATAAATGACCTAGCCATGCTTGCCGTATTAGTATCGAGCCAATGTCTCTTGAGACGGAAAGATTGATAGGTACGTGTGCCTTCTACCTTCAAAGGCGAATGCCAAGTCTTAGAGTCATGTTAGTATAGTGAAGTGAAAAAAGCCCTCGGGCAGAAGCAAAGTCATGCACGAACCGTATAATCACCAATGATCATTCAACTCAATCCTTCCGCAGCTTCCAGTCCTTCCACTCGTACCCTGGTGCACGGCGACGATCATTTACTGCCGCAATCCAGATAAGCAAGGTCCCAGGGACCATCATCATCAAATAAATCGCTCCCAACTTCTGACAAGTGGGCAGCCCGCGTCCTCTAGACAAGAAGGTTATGAGGGCACCGTTGAATATAGCCATGCAATACCAGAAGACCACAAGGATAAAGCAGAAACCCTCATGCGCCTGGAGGCGGGGAGGACCTGGCGAGAAGAAGCCCAACCGATCTGGGATTTGTAATGTACAAGACTGGATATGGTACCCAGTGGTCGCAATGGCAAGGTGGAGAGGATTAAGTTGGTTATTAACAATTTGACCAGCGAATGCCTCTTTATAAATCGCGAGAATGTTGCTGATGAGTTTGCCGAACATTTCGTCGAGGTAGGGGTCGAGAGATGGAAACAAATGTGATATTTTGAGAGGATGATGTGGTTTGCTAAGTGCCAAATCCACATCAGAGAGCCGAGGGTGGATATATCTTACATCTTACAGATATACACTTTTGCCCAGACACGTACCGCGGGTTGAACAGGGTCTTCAGCCCAACAACATTCCCTAACAAATTGGAATGCTTTTAGTAGTAGGTGTATGGCTAGTAATTTCCTCTGGTAGTACGCTGTAAAAGTAGGATTATCTGGCATTGGATTTAGAAATAAATTAGCCATTGAAGATGCTTATAACCTGAGGAATAGGCTCTTTAAGTTTCTTCGAAGTAAGTTCTCTTCATGAGTACCTCAAGGTAACGTTAAGGTAAACAGTCTGCCTAGACCAGAGATGGCTTAGCGGGCCGAACTTCGATTGAGCTTGGGGTGGATTATTGTCGCCTTGAACCGCCAAGGTACAAGGCTTTAAATTAGTCTACGAGAAAGCAGTAGGTCTATTGTGGAACCAAAAGAGAGACTGTGTGTTACTTTTCGTATGTTGTACAATGCAACAACTCTATGGTGACATGGTATGTGCAGAGAATGCGCAAGAATGGTCCCGGCCGGTCAGGTCAAATAGCTACAACCTCCGGAGCCTCTCCGATGCCCCTCCGATGCCCGCCCCTTGGGCCCGCGGTGGAGCATATAGACCAATGTCTCTCAATGCGGCGTTTCCTCCCCATGGGGTGCAACACCTCCCCTGTAGCCAACTAGCTTCATCCTCCCAATCATCTCTCCAACTGTGAAAAAGCCTAGAACCTCCGCTCCAACAACGCCTGCTGCTACCATCTGCTGGGTACTCATATTCCTCACACGGTTGAGGAGAGCTTCTGGACTCATAGAGCTTGCAGTGTCGGTGGTTTTGTTGAGCAAGCCTGCAGGGTTACGGATGGCGTTGATGACTGGTTGTGTATACTTTTGAAATGTGGCGAGGTCTCTGAACGACAGACTTGTCAGCAAGGGCAAATTGGAGGCAGTCAGCTTCATAATCGCTGTTCAGGACTTTAAACTCACGGTGGGCTCATCTTTTGACCCCTAAAGACCATCTTCGACAGCTCAAGGCCAACTTTCGAGTAGTATATCGTGGGTGGTATGAGTGCTGTGTGCGAACGAATCAGCTCTCCCCTCTTGAATATAGCTTTTGCGGCTGCAATTGAACGTGACATTGCCATTGAGTCCCCAGAGATAAAGGCACGCGAGTAACATTTCCTTGTCCATGACCGTACGTCATCCTCGAAACCAGCGTTACAGATCAATGGGCTTGCCAAAGCCCCCAATTGATCAATTGAGAAATTTTACTCACATTCCACGAACGATATCAGCCTGCCCGTCCGTCCCCCAATCCTGCCAACGGCTTTACTGATCCCTTGCGAAGCGCGGCTCAGGCCAGAGCCCGCAGACGTAGTTACTCTGGAAAGACCTTGCGAAGCTTTTGTCTGTACATTGGAAGCTGTCTCTTTTGTTTTCGCAGCTGTGTTCGCAGCTGTATCCTTGGCGGCTTCTGTAGTTGAGGCATGCCGTCTTGTTGTCTGGCGAGCAATGAAGCGGGTGTGCCGAAGCATCGACCGATGGGATGCAACCGCCGACATAGAGCTGAGATCCCCTAGCACCCACCAAATGGATCTATCAGTCGCAACGGGAACGGATTTTGTTGACCTGGAGCTGCGGGTTTAATCAAATTCAAGCCCGCAAGTAAGGAACAGAAAATTGAGGAGCTTTGCGGAAGTGGAACCGTCACGGATCTGATTGGCTCGGTGAGAATTAGTCAGCATGCGTCGCGATGTGTGACGCTGTTGTCTGATTGCCGTTTATGTGGCTCAGGACTTTTCGGGCTGTGCAACAGTGTGGGTTTGAGATGTAAACCGCCTCAACAGGAGCCTGGCGTCACCAGGCCGTCTGTACTTCTACAAGTAAATATAATACCGCCGATATGGCACGGCAACGACGTGGCTCCAATGTTTCAAACGAGTCTTCGCTCCCAGAGCGTAATGACCAGGTGAGGCTGCTCGTACTCTTGGATGAACTAAGAACTTGCTCACCCGCATTGTACACATAGGAGCTTGGAAGTATGTATGACTATCTGGCAAAGGTCATTCTTCTAGGACCAAGCGGCACCGGCAAGTTCGTTCACTCTTTGAGCCCTTCGACAAACCCTAGAGCTTATCTTGCTCCAGGTCTTGTCTGTTACATCGCATCGTGAAGGATGAATGTTGGTGCACCCACTCCCAAAGCAAGTTTATTTACTTAAAGAATGAACAGGGCGAGTCCTATCAAGTCAGACGATAGGCGTCGAGTTCTCGTCGAAGATCATCAAAGTGGGCACAGGACCTCGCCGGAAACGCATAAAGTTGCAATTATGGGACACAGCCGGAACAGAACGCTTTCGTTCTGTATCCCGCTCCTACTACCGTGGAGCTGCCGGAGCAATCCTCGTCTACGACCTCGCGTCCCACACCTCCTTCGACGCCCTCCCAACCTTCTTGAATGATGCACGGGCACTCGCTTCTCCCAATCTTACCCTCCTCCTAGCCGGCAACAAGCTAGACCTTACAACCGAATCTCCCCCAACTGGCCTCCCTTCAGAACGCGGCCCACAGACCCCCAAAAGTGCAAGCAGCAGAGAATCCATCCGTCTCAGCTCCAGCCACTCCTCTACAAACTACGGCTTTGGCTCCCGACAAACCGCCACCATCGCCTCCGAAGGTCGCGAGGTAACGCCTGAAGAAGCATCTCGATGGGCATCAAAATCAGCCATACCCGTCTCTGTCGAAGTTAGTGCATATACCGGCGAAGGTGTAGAAGAGATCTTTGCCCGCTTAGCAGGCATGATATTGACGAAAATTGAGCTGGGGGAGATCGATCCGGATGATCCCATGAGCGGGATACAGTATGGAGATAGTGGCGGATGGGAAGATGGGGGGAGTGTGAAGAGTGTGGGGACGACGATTGAGGAGGGTGGGTTGGCGAGGAGGAGACGGAAAGGAAGGGGGAAGCAGACGGGGACGTGGGGCAATGGGATGAGGGAGTGGGAAGCTGTATTTAGGCTTGATGGGGTGGGGAGGCGCAGGAAGGGCACTTGTTGCTGAGGGAGGGTTGAGACCCGAGCAGTGGAGTCCGGACATAAATAAATTGGCGTTGACGGTGCATGGTCGGGACTGGATAGATTGGATACCCAGAGAGCGAGCATTCTTGCGTTTCCTTGTATGAGATTTTCTGCATCGTTGCTACTGTATCTTTTGTGGATACAATAGACCTAATTCTTGGACTCATTGACAGCCATCCGAAATGCTACTGGTCCTTATGCTATTATGTATTTAGCTCGGGCATTCCAGTCCCACCTAGCATGTATATCTATCGTGCACGACCTGAATTGGCGACTAGGTGCAACAGTGGATCACATGTCCTTGCATACGAGTAACCTAATGGTTTTCTCGAGCCGGGATTAAGCAATGCATACTGATATATTCAGTATCTGAACAAGCAACTTTTGTCATTGACAACCTAAGCAGACTAAGCAAGCAAAGCATGCAGATTCATCAGGCAATTCACAATCCAGAAAACCCCATAGGAAATCCTACAGCAATTTCAGTCCACTTACCTTCCCTGGACATGGACTCTCAATAGCCATCACCACCATCTCCACCATAAGAAACCTCAGTGGTATCAGTCTGTTCATAAGAATATCCTCCGTCTCCCCCATCGCCAGCATAAGAGGTTTCGTCAGTAGTCTGGCTCTCATAGTAGCCGCCACCATCACCACCCTGGTCAACGACGTCGGTGGTTGACTGGTCGTAGGAGTACCCACCATCGCCACCCTGATCAACGACTTCGGTACTTGACTGGTCGTAGGAGTAGCCGCCATCGCCACCATAGCCGCCAGTATCGACCTCCGTCGTCTGGGAGTCGTAGGAAAATCCACTGTCGCCACCATACCCACCGATATCGACTTCTGTGGTCTGGGACTCGTATGAGTAACCGCTATCCCCACCATATTCACCAGTGTTAACTTCTGTGGTCTGGGAATCGTAGGAGTATCCACTATCGCCACCATATCCTCCAACTTCAACGGAGGTAGATGATGAGTCGTATACGTCGGTGCCCCCGTACCCGCCGGTATCGACCACATTTGTTGACGATTCGTACACGTCCGTGCCGCCATATCCGCCGGTATTGACTACATCTGTTGTCTGGGAGGAATAGAAATCGCCACCACCGTAGCCACCTTGATCAACTACTGTTGTGCTTAAGTCATAAACATCCGTTCCACCACCACCAAACCCACCCACATCAATCACGTTCGTTTGCGACTCATACACATTACCATCTCTAGCATAGCCGCCGCCACCAGACTCGATTATGGTCTCGTTATTCTCCACATAGGCTGGCCGACTATATCCGCCTTCCTCGATGATGGTAGTTCCCCCATAACCACCTCCATACCCGGGACGTCCGACCCCCTCGCTATAGCCACCGTATCCGCCGTGCCTATACTCGCTCTCTTCTTCGAATTTGTTGTATTCGTGCTTATCATAGACATGCTTAGCCTCTAGTAATGCTCCACCGAGAGCAAGACCGCCAACGGCTCCGAGTGCACCAGCTCCCAACCCACTCATGCCTTTCTTGTCTGGAGGTGGCGCAGCTGCAGGTGGCGCTCCCATAGCTTGTACGCCCGGATATGGTTGTCCCATAGGTAGTGCACCGTATGGTGCGCCCGGAGGTGGTGGTCCCATATATGGTGCACCTGGAGGCGGCGAGCCCATATATGGTGCACCTGGAGGCGGCGAGCCCATATATGGTGCACCTGGAGGCGGCGAGCCCATATATGGTGCGCCTGGAGGCGGCGAGCCCAAAGAGTTTCCACGAGAATGGCCCCTACCGCCTGCAGCCATTCCAGCAGCGGCGGCCATACCAGCAGCAGCCGCCGCGCCAGCAGCAAGTCCACCTGCGTGGTCTGCACCTCCAGGAGGCGGAGAGCCCATAGAAGGCCCACGAGATTGGTCGGTGTAACCGGGGTCATACTTCGATTGGCCCTTGAGAGCAGAACCGACCTCTGCAAGAGCTGCCCCACCAACGAGACCACCCGCTAGCCCCATTGCAATCCCACCAACACCACTGCTTTGGGCAGTCTTCACGGTAGGCATGGTAAGTGGTCTGCAGCATCCATGTCCTAAAAATTTCCTAGAATTAACATATTGAGTGAAAATAATGACCCGGAATTTTGAGCCTTCCGAACCTTGCTTCATGACGCGAATAATGCCGGAAACAACAAGGGAATCTATACGTACCGGTATCCCGGACCCCGGCTAGATGGTTCTTGCCTTGCTCCACGCCCTCGCGACTCAGTTGTCCACGTAGAATCTGGCGTTGCGGCTCGGGCTTTGATCCCCACCATTGCTGTACTACGCCGAACATCTGACGCCGGCAATCAACCGCTCCGTCATTGCCAACGCTACGTAGTGCTGGATGGTGGAAGACTCCGGTGACGATACGGGTCAAAGTGCGGTTGACATCAATCCTTTCGTCATCCCAGCAAGCCATCAGCTGTGGTACCACCCATCGTACTATCTGGCTGGCTACTTTGCCAGCAGGCTCATTGAGAACGTTGGAAAAGTGATCCTTTGCTAGCATGGAATGGGTGGGATCAGTAGACATATCGTTACGGAATACAATGAACTGCTTCGCTTTGCTGCTTTGGATGACCTCCTGCGTTCCTGTGTTCAATTCCGTCTTAACCTGGTTGATAATTGGTACTACCAATGGCGCCAAGAGCGAGAAAACGAATGTGTTTAGCTGGTCTGTGTCTCATTAGCGTTTGGCCCTTCATATTAGCTTAGAATTTGAGCATGATTGAACAATTCTTTAAGAACAAAGCCAATACACGCTCTCCACAATCGGGTAACAATCTGCGCTTTCGAATGTGGAACATAGTACCAATGGAAGCGCTGAATAGTGCATATCATAATCCAGCATGGCAGTGGCTTGATGTTGAGGAAGAGGGCATGGCGCGGGGTAAGCAAGCATTCTTGGGACGACTGACCTTGAATCTTCTCGACCAAAGCTATGATACTGGGAAAGTCCTCAAGAGCTTGAGTGATAGATTGCACAATCTCGTCGTGCCATTGGAGAATTGGAAGGATCTCTCTTTGCATCTGCAAGAAAAGGAGAGTCAGCCTCGACTATTCGTGTAGTACTCTGTAGGAGTAGGCCCGAGGGAAACAGGAGGTAAATCCCCGGCATTTGGTGAATACGAGAATCAAAAGCGCAAAACATGCAAATCTTTTGGATGGGCCGCTTCAAATGTACAATCGCTCGACTGATGCCATGCGTTCAAATACTGCATTGAGTATTGTATATGTTTTCCTACAGCAAATGCTTGCGGAACGGTGAAGTTCTCTGTGAAAGGGACCTACCATCTGTAAATAGTTGGCCCACGCTTCAGGTTGGCGGGGGCTGATATGGGTATTTTGCATCTGGACAGCAGTAGCATTTGCCTGGAGTTCGCTTGCTTTGCCAGCTTGATCTTTACCCCCAAAGACACCAGGCGGGGCTTGTTTCAACAACGATTGCAGCAAGCTGACGTTACTTCGGCCGCTATTCTGCATGGTACCTTGAAGCTCTTGGATCTCGGACTGCGTAGCTTTGTCGGAGAATTCGCCCTAAGGTACATTAGCTGCAGGATGAAAACGTTGAGACTTCCAATATACCATCACGGAATAGAGGAAGTCCACGCCCCCAAATGTTCCAGTAACAACCGGAAACACGGGTTGAGGAGGTCCGGGCAATTTCATCATTGTTTTTCGACCAACATATGGAAAAACCCCACGTTCGCCTAGTTCAATAAGGGTGAGTTCCATATAATTTGAGTGAGCAGCGTAGTCTTCCAGGCAATGGCAACCGGTTCCCAATAGTCGTAGCGCTTCAAAAAGATCCTCTCTACGATGAGTCTTGGCATACTGCCTACCAATTTGAATGCATCGTCCAAAGACGGCACGGACCATGCCCGAGGACGTCGCAATCCCAATGTTCTCTGTGGCAATGTAATTCTTTAAACCTAGATTGGGCCCATCAATGAGTGTGTACAGCGTGTTCGTGGTTTACACTGACCAGTCTGTGGGTTGATGGATAATTCCTTGCGTTCATCCACCGGGCCACGAAGCCTTCTATCATACTTGCGGGCATCGATGTTGTCAGCATACTATTGATAGGTTAGCTTGGGAAGAATCTTGAGAAAGATCAGTGGACTGACATCTTTTGGATTATCTATATGCTCCTCTGGCCTAGCTTGGGTGTTAGTGAAGCTTCAAAGCTATGTCTCAGA
Source organism: Cladonia borealis (assembly GCA_018257855.2). Classification (NCBI taxonomy): domain Eukaryota; kingdom Fungi; phylum Ascomycota; class Lecanoromycetes; order Lecanorales; family Cladoniaceae; genus Cladonia; species Cladonia borealis. The sequence goes on from JAFEKC020000019.1 coordinate 627,173, forward strand.
GGTTACACCACCAGCTCTATGCAATGCAGAGACAACGAAGAGGAGCGTGAGCTTACCTGTAGCAGCCCAAGCGGTTCACCGTAACTTCGAACTCCCTGGTGCCATACCCAAAACTCATGAAACCGAGCACCCAAACAATGATGCGAATCGCTTCAGCGCTAACATATTTGACAGACCCGACATCTACAGCCTGACTGTAATCCCGCAGCCAATTCCCAAAATATACACGTTTTACGTCGAGCTTGGTGAACTTCTTCCCGCCAGCAGCGCGAGACATGAGTATATTGAGCAGGGTATCCTCGATGTCGCCATGACGCCAATTTACACCCTCGATGCGGGCAATGGAGGCTGAATAGCAGGTCAACCACAACTTCGTAGAGTCAATCTTCAACCCTCTCACCAATATTTCCAGCTCCGAAAGCTACAGTTGGCGAAGCCAGAAAGGCGAAAAGGAGGATAGCAGAGAGGGTGAAGCTAAAGGACGGCGTGAGGGACGGCATGTTGGGTAAGGCGGTAGCTTGATGAAAGCTTGCCGAAAGCTTGAAATGTCCAGCACGGAAGGCTGTTAATATAACGTGCGGTGGTTCTTCTTCAGCTGAGGGATTTGACGCCAAAGGGTGCAGTCGACCGCTGCGGCTGAGGTTGCCCCGTTGGGTTTCACCGTGGCCATGCGCGGTTGGTCGCTGTTGTTAAGGGCACATCGCCAAGCACTCGGCGTGCAGCCATGGTGTGCTACCGTAAGGTAACCAGATGCGCACATCTACTTCTAATCAATTTGGTACTGGCGTATGGCGCGTGGCCTGAGGCAGTCAGATAACGGGACAGCCCACGGCTCTGATGAACCCCATGACAGTTGTCAATTGTGGGGTTCAACTACCATAGTATCAATTGAGAGGGTGGGATGCACTTGCCCCACTGGACATGAGGCTGCGCGTAAACATCCGGGGACCGGCAACAAATACTGTAAATAAGGGTGTCAAATAGGTCATACCTTAAGGTAGTTCCCTAAGGGAGTCCTAGGGGAGTGCTGGCCCTTGAGATCGCATCGTCTGATAGGCATTCGGGCATCGAGCCACCGGCGGGAGTTAGCGAGGGGAGGCCACCAGAGGGAGACTAGCTGGCCTAGATACGTCATTTGGGAGTAAGTATTACCGCGAACCACCCAAATGCCTTCCCCTAACGTTTATTAACTTTGCTACACCCATTGGACCCTAACCTTACCTTAGAGTTGATGTACAATAATCCATTCCATCGCTTCTCCTGTCTCTACAAACCCCCAAATCATACGGACCCCCTTGTGAGAAATAGCTCGCTCATTTGCCTGCGGAGTTGACCGTCATTCCCTTCTACCCATTATACACACATCATGCGACTCTTCCTCCGCCAAATGCGCCGGTAGTATGACTCTACAATCACCAAGTCTATAAACATCGAGAAGCATCAATGCTTTCGGCGCAGGCTCTATGAATGTTTTCCAATCCATCTTTACAGCGCCCAACAGTCAAGACAAGAAGGAAAGGGAAAAGCGTCACTCGACATCTCCTACCCTTGGTAAACGGTCGAGAACTTCGAATACTGCAAGACACAAACAAGTCTCTCATAGCGAAGACATACCACAGCCTACACATGTCTCCGCTCCCACCTCCGAACCCTTTAAACCCTCACAAAGCACAACATGGCCATTGAACCTGCGAAGTGAGCTTTTGCATCAGGAACAGACAGATTCATTTGCAGGCAAAAAGCGTGCCTCATCTAAGGTGTCGCCGCATCTTTCTACTGCAAGTGGTCCGCCTCCCTCAAAGAAACCGGATCGCCGATACAAATCTCGACGTGACCTGCATTCCTCCGCCTCTGCTCACACTTCCACAGACGACAGGCTGCCATCAGCTCCCTCGTTCTTCTCGAACCAAGCCAATCAGAGACCTTCGTTACCCTATCGACTGTCAAGTTCAGAAGCTGGTTCAAAAATGCTCAGTAAGGCAAATAAAGAAGAAAATGAAGGGGTCAGAACGTTGAAGCTTGCAAGAGGCTCTATGAATGCAGGAAGCCCTTCTCGTCCACCAGCAACTCGCACCCCGAGTGGGAGCGGACGCAGCTATGTAGGACTTCCAAAGAAGACGAAATCACCGGAAATTGTAGCCAAATCTGATGGGCTCAATGCGCTCAATCAGATTGGTGTGATCGAGCTTCTGGAGCAAGATGAACGTCCAACTTTCATATTGGATCTAAGCGATCAACACAACTTCGAGCCTGGACCTCTTCGAATCCTCTACGCGAACGCCTCTTTAAAAGCCATGCCCCATATTCTTGAGAGAATAACTGGTATAGCTGGACAGGAATCCCCCAGTCTTACTGTAACAACTGTCTTTTCCGATTTCAAAGCTTGGACTATGAGTTTCGTCAAAGACCGCCAATCTCTCGATGTAACTCTACCTTCGTTTTTCTACGCAGGAGCAACTTGGACTACATGCTCTTTGAGGAAACGTTTCCGGTTAATTAAAGGCAGTCCTGGGTCCGAACGGCAAAGCTTCCACTCGAACACCCCATCTGTGAGCGTTCGGTCAAATTCATCTTTTGGTAAAGAGAACGATATTTTTGTGGAAGCTAGAGCTGACAGGGTGGAAGCAATCGAGGAGGAGCCTCAAGATTATTTCGGCGATGCCAATTCGCGGATGAGTATGGACAGTCATAGAACAAGCGATCTGCCAGATACGGATATTCCACGGGGTCCCAAGATGGGCATGCCAATAGCAGGATCAAGCTCGTGGTCAGATTCGGGTGCGAGCTCACCGCTTGGTTCCCGTAATGGGGAAGCCATACTGCGTGCTGCGAGTGCCGGTAATGTTGACCCTTTCGAGATCAACCCACTGTTCGACTCTGGCTTCTTTGACTGGACGCGACTACCAAACTCTCCGGCGCTTCCTCGTCATATTCAATTTGCAAGAAGCATTGACTGGGCGGCCACATCACTAGGGCCAATTGAGGAATGGCCTTCAGAACTGCGAAGCATGTGCAACCTCATCATGGCTAGTCCTCATCCTGCAGCCATGTACTGGGGCCCTGATCTCATTGCCATCTATAACGAAGCTTACATACTCCTTGCGGGTCAAAAGCATCCGTTCCTTATGGGCCAAAGCTATCAAGTAGCATGGCCTGAGATCTGGGACACTGTCAAAGAGGTATTTCACAGTGCTACCACGACTGGTCAGGCAACAATGAAGGATGATGACTGCTTGTTCCTTCAGAGGGCGTTATCTGGAGGACAGCTAGAAGAAACCTACTTTTCTTGGTCTATCATACCTCTTGTTGGAGCCGATGGATCGGTTGTAGGTCTCTACAACCCAGCATTCGAGAAGACACGGCGGAGAATCGCAGAAAGGCGAATGTTGACTCTCCGAGAAGTGGGAGAGAAGACAGCATCAGCACGAGATCTAAAGAGCTTCTGGCAGCAATGTCTAAAAGGCCTTGAATATAATGAATATGACGCTCCATTTGTCCTTTTGTATTCCATTGGGGATGACCCCGATAGCGACACGTCGTCAGTCCACTCGAACAGCCATCTGGGACATGGAAGCATGAAGCAATGTGTACTCGAAGGTTCTCTCGGAATACCTAACGGGCATCCTGCGGCAGCACCTTACGTTGACCTGCAAAGCGAAACAGAATACTATGCTCAGGTCTTCCGTGAAGCCATAAAGGATGACCGACCGATACTTTTGTCGGTTGAAGATGGAACCCTTGATGCTAGTATGCTTGAGGGAATTGAATGGCGCGGATTTGGAGACGAGTGCACGTCCGCTGTTTGCTGTCCTGTGCATCTGACTGGTGGTGAGTCCACGTTGGGTTTCCTTGTGATGGGTGTCAATCCTCGGAGACCATATGATGATGACTACAGTCTCTATGTGCAACTTCTGAGTCGACAACTAGCGACAGCAATGGCCTCTGTCGTCTTATTTGAAGAAGAGATCGCTAGGGGAAAAAGAGCCGCTCGTCTTGCAGCCAAGGATCGGATCGAGCTGTCCGAACAACTAGCTGCTCGAACTCAAGAAGCTGTAGAGAGTGAGACCAAGTTCACGCGCATGGCCGAGTTCGCACCTGTTGGAATCTTCATTGCAGACTCTACGGGAAAGATTACCTACCTGAATGATAAGTGGTATGAGATAACGAAGGTACCACGGGGAATCGAGGATACGGACGAGTGGATGGACTCGATCAAGGAGGAGGACCGAGAGGATGTAAGGAAGCTGTGGTGGGCTCTTGTGCATAAGGCTGTCCCTATGAACACCGAGATCCGCTTCAATTCGCCTTGGATCGATCAGAATGGGAACAGAGGAGATACCTGGGTGTTAGCGAGTGCATTCCCAGAGAAAAATGAAGATGGCAAGGTCGAGGTCATCTTCGGCAGCGTCACAGACATTAGCCAGCAGAAGTGGGCAGAGCACTTTGAGAAGAGAAGGATGGAAGAGGCAGTGGAAATGAAGCGTCAGCAAGAGAACTTTATTGACATCACGAGTCACGAAATGCGAAACCCTCTGAGCGCCATCCTACAGTGCGCAGATGAGATTACGACCACATTGACAGACCTCCAAGCAAACAACTTCCCACCTGGCGCAACAGAAGAGCTAGTAAAGAATGCCATTGATGCCTCTGGCATAATCGCTCTATGTGCCCAACACCAAAAGAGGATAGTCGACGATATCCTAACCCTATCAAAGCTTGATTCAGCTTTGTTGCTTGTCACACCATGCGATATTCAGCCAATGACTGTTGTCCAGCGAGCATTAAAGATGTTTGATGGGGAGGTCCACACAGCAGACATCAAGCTCAATTTCCAAGTGGATACGTCTATAGAGAGACTCGGCATAGACTGGGTAAGGCTAGATCCGTCGCGTCTTCTCCAGGTGCTTATCAACCTTACAACAAATGCGATCAAATTTACCACCACTCAAGAGAAGCGTGTCATCAATGTCACTCTCGCGGCCTCGCTGGAAAGGCCAAGCAAGGAAGACAGCATCGTCTCATACTTCCCAACAAGATCAAAACGAAAAGACCTTACCAAAGCCGCGGAATGGGGGACAGGAGAGAAAGTCTACCTCCATTTCGCTGTGCAAGATACAGGCCGTGGTCTCAACGATGACGAGAAGAAGCTCCTCTTCCTTCGGTTTTCCCAAGCAAGTCCAAGAACGCATGTCCAATATGGCGGCTCAGGTCTAGGCCTCTTCATCTCCAGGGAACTTGTCGAACTACAGGGAGGCGAGATCGGCGTGGCTTCCGAATCAGGAGAAGGCAGTACATTTGCTTTCTACATCAAAGCCCGGCGTTCAACTGCCCCCAAAGAAGACATCGATCAGTTCCCTGGATCAGGGCCCCGCAAATCATCCACAGGCAAACTCCTCCCCACAGTCTCCAGAACCCAAAGCGAAGACTCTCAAACTATAGTCACGTCAGCAACCTCCCTTCCTCAACGTCCGGCCCGCAAAGACATCCTCAAGATCCTGATAGTCGAAGACAACCTTGTCAACCAACGTGTGCTAAGCAGACAGCTCAAAAACATGGGCTGCGTGGTCCATGTCGCCAATCACGGTGGTGAATGTCTAGACCGGTTACGGGAATCGACCTTCTGGAGAGACAAAGGTGGAAAGGGAATAGAAATAAGTGTTATATTGATGGATCAGGAGATGCCTGTACTGGACGGGTTGGCATGTACAAAGGAGATTCGAAGACTAGAAGAGACTGGGGATGTGACGAGCCACGTGCCGATCATAGCTGTGACTGCCAATGCAAGGAGCGAGCAGATTGATACGGCTATGGATGTCGGCATGGTAAGTCCTACAACCGTCCATCCCCACCAAATGTTATCCATGACTCCCGTACTGATGAGGAATGTAGGACGACGTTGTATCCAAACCCTTCCGAATCGTCGATCTCCTACCCAAAGTCGAAGAATTAGCAGATAGATACCCCTATCCTAGAAGTTGAGGGGCATCCTGACGCCCCCAAGCTACACCGGGTAGTACAACAAACCCTTAAGAGATACGAACAAACGAATTACGCTATCTGCGCCTCCCTATACATACACACCTCTTTATAAATTAAATGGATAGCGAAGCATGGCGCTGCTGGAATTTTCTATACGGTGGAACTACGTCTTTTAAGAAAGGAAAAAAGAGACGATGAGCATCATGTATTTACGTCCTGTTGTTGTCGTCGTTGTCGTTGTGGTGGCGGTCGGTCGGTGTTGTTTATTGGATTTGGCATGTGATATGCATTCTTTTGTGCATAGTAGCGGATCGGATCGATGGATTGCATAGCCTGGAACTAAGGAGAATAAGGTAACTTAGATATTCATATTGTGTTGTAAAGGAGACGCTGTATGATTAGCTGATGAGGAGAGGGAAATGAAGAGATTTTCGGATCTATTTAGGAATGTGATATTGTGTGTTTGTGAGATGCGGATGTGACCTGCTGCGTAGCGGCTTTTGTATTAATTGACGTTTTCCCATGCGAGAAGATGGATAGCTCTATGCTGTGAGAAGCTGCAAGCAAGATCTTGTTCTGGTACGAGGTTACTAACGCAGTCATTGTGATCGTGAGAACGCCCCTTCCTGCACGCGTGTTCTTACTATGGCAGACTTTCATCTGCATTTCTATATGGTATCATGGCTCTATGAAACTGCAAAACCGAACCCTTATCAAAACTAGACTTTCGTTTACGACTCCATTCATTCAGAAATCAGGATTTTTTAATAAGACTTAGCAAGGGAGAACGTAGGGGGAAATGAGATATCCCTTTCCCATCATCGTCTCAACCATTGCATCCCACGCGTCCAATCAACTCCTTCCTATCCCTCGAACCGGGGACTCTGATACGACCTGTACCGCGCTGGAAGAGTCCTGTCTGGCGCGGAGGCGGTTCAGAGCCAGTTGCTTTACCTTTGCTTGAGATAGGTGCGGAGGAGGGTGAGGGTTTGCCGTTCGAATATACCCCATCACATTTATCATCAATTTCATCACTCTCTTCATCCTCGTCGCCACTGCGGGTATCACTGGCCCCTTCTCCCTTCAAGACGCTCAACGCTACACGAATGATCATTCCGAACCACACAATACTCAACAACTGCAGCATTAGCAGCAGGCCTAAGAACACCCACTTGACGCTGCGGTCAAGACAGATGGTGCCTTTCTGGTCAAAGAAAGGTTCAAGGTACCGCCAGCTGCTGCTTAACCGCTCTGGGTTGGTTTCGAGCTCTTGGTCTTGGCCAGAGTAGCAGGCGAAGGGCATGACGCGGGGGACGTCACGGTAGATGGAATAGCAGAGGGAGTTGTAGATGCCGTGGCGCGCCACAAGCCAGGTGGCGAGGAAAATGCCAAACATGATGTTGCAGAGATTTTCGAAGTGGAGGTATTTGAGCATCTTAGCTAACTATTTTGCATTAGCATAACCCACAGAGATACAGGCGGATCTGGCTTACAGGCAGCAGAAAGTCGACGACGTCCATGATTACCAGAACCACATGACCGACTTTCGTCCAGCGGTAGGCGTAGGCTACATACATCAGGAAGCTCGTGACGCAGTGATGGGTGAACATTTGCGAGTAGTCTTTTCGTCGTTTCTCGAGGTTAATGGCAACAATTTGCTGAAGCCAGAACGAGAGTTGAACGAGATAGTACCACTTCAATTCGCCTGAGATTTGGCGTGAGGGCCATGTAGACCAAAGTTCTTCGAAGTTGAGCCAGTAAGAGGATTCCATGAGTATATACTAGGTTCACAATAGTCAGAGACAGTGCAATGCCCTAGAAACATCTGCCTCTTACCATGCCCAACGAGAACGAAGCACCGTAGTATACGAGCAGAAAAGCCTGCTCAGCAAAACGCATGCATGCTTTATGAGACATTACGCGAAGCCACGTAACGTATTGGTAGGTACCCTCAATTATTGCAGCTCTTATAGCGGTAATCATGACCAGCCAGCCAAATACGAACAATGCATCATCGGCTCCTTGCAGGTACTGCCCCTCGACATCTGGATAGGGGAGCTCGTAGAATGATTGGGTATAACGTCTTGCTGAAGGAACGAACGTATGTGTAGACAGCACAGCAAGTATAAGAGACGTCGAAACCACTGTCAATCTGTCAGAAAAGCTTCAATTGTCCCAATGCGGCCTGAAGTACCCAACTGTTTCTGAGTGGTCCAATTCGCAAAAAGATGCTTATGCCGGACCGCCATGGCTTATAAAGTACCGGCACTTCTGCTAGGGATAACGACAGTATATAGCCCCACCTAATGGGAATGCTCAATGGCTGCGAAATCGAGTTGGAGAACTCGAGGAAAGTGAATGTGGTGATCTGGAAGGGCGGTAAATAAGGCCCTATTTTTTGGTTGTAGGCTAAGGTAGCTTTAAGCGAGCTTCCAAGTACGGGACAGGGGCTATCTAACAGCGCATCAGGGTCCACCATTTTGGCCGTTCTATTCTTAGTCACTACACCCATGGTTCTCGAGATTATCGTTACTTTGGTAAGGGTTCGATGACAGTGTCCTTGGAGGACAACAAAATAGGGCAATGAGGTAAAAGCGGCCTTGAGGACGCATTGATGAAGAGAAGGAATATTCGTATAGAACATGCGCAACTATGCTGTCGTTACTTATGATGAGATGCTGAGACGAAGAGCTGGTGTAGATACCTATCATTCAATGGCAATATCTAGATGGATACAATAGATGCTTAAGTCCTCTGTAAATTCAGATGATTTGCAAGACATTAGCCCAGCCTTGACAATTCCAACATAATAGCGTCCAGCAGTAACAGAAAAAGCCTCATTCATCTTATTGGGTCACTACGGCTTTGCGCTCATCAAGATTGGTGAGGATGAGTGTAAGGCCATATTTATCCTGAACTGGTTGGCGGCCGGGCCTTTCGATATGTCGGAAGTTTTGAAGGAGCCGAAAGATTGTGCAAGAAGGCTCGGACAAGTCGAATCTCTCAATTGACGGCCAATTGTTTCTTGGAGTATCAGCTTTCTAGGTCGATAAGGTTGACTTAAGCCTAGGAGAGAAAAACGGTCCTCCGTTAGACGAGATGTGGATCTCGCGTACCAATGCGGCGAGGTCCTAGGATTACTTGTTAGAAAGTATTCGCGGCCCTGTCAATCTGATATTGAAAAGATCCAGGTCTTTGCCGGGTCGATTCGCACTGAACACTCGTATGACCAAGTCAAGGCCAACAGGCCAGTCATGGTAAGTCTTTTTTCAGGTTGCTAATTTTCGTTAGAGGCGAGCGCGGCCTCTTATATTGAAGCAAGCTTCGAGTCCGCCAGACAGGGGAGACATACAAAATACACTTATACTCTCGTGCTCATGCTGATATTAAAGAAAGTTGAAATTGTAAGATTGCAAAGACCGGACCAATCTGCAGACATACCAACAAACACGGAATCGTCAAGAAATGCCACATGGCGGTTCTAAAATGCAATAATATCTTGACCTTGACGTAGGCTACCGAGGAACTCAACGCATCCCAACTGGTAGGTAGCTGGAGTCTTCCGCTCGAGCTCTGCAGCTGAGTCAACAAATGAGTCCATCCAGTAGTCCTTGGGGCTGACGCGAGCTGTGACCATGGTCTCATGCCTCTTCGTGTACAATGAGAGACTTGGTAGAAGCACTCCGTGTACCGCTAGAGTACTTGATCTCAGCAACATAGCCTGCGATGTCAAAAATCAAGACTTGCCATGTGATGAGCGTGATGAGCGTTCGGATCCCCTTCTGAGCCATAGGGTCCAAAGCGCGTTACATGTGCACCCCGATACCTCATGTGCTAATAGCTTCTTCAAATTTTTCTCTAATTGTCTTCTTGACACCTTTTACAAAGGATGACGAAGATGGAGCAAAGATCACGGTCAGGGATGAAGCACGCTATGAAGGATCCCCGGGACAAGCGCTCAAGCGCCAAGAAGGCCCTGGTTTTGGACCCTGCATATTGACCTTTTTGGAAATTTACGACCCTGCTGCTGTGCATGCTTCTGGTTGATATCAGAGATTTTCGTACTTTCCAAACTCGAAACGGCAATGTTTAATCGTATGTGTCCTGCCTTGATGCTGTGGGAAGATATTCTAACCGCATATACAGGCAATTGAACAGCTCTCGTCCTCCATGGACATCGATATATCCATGGATCCTCAGCTTCTACAGTCTGATAAAATTGTATTACAAAACCTTCTTCGAGACATTGAAACCACGACAAAGCCAGAGACTTCAAGCCAGCCAGGGACCTTTCGAGACCATGATGACCTGTCATCAATGCGTGCTCTGGACGAGCTGCACGATGAGGTAACGGTGTTCACCAATTGGGACCAAAAGGATCTACCGGCAGGAAAAGGATCCATTGCGGATGTCCTAAATGCATATATACCGTGGGCACAAGGCATTGTGCGAAACCCGGTTGATGTTGTCTTCCTCACCCATATAATACTCTATCTTTGCACCTCGGTACCCAGCGCAGCTTTCTTATATTATCATTTCACTTGGTTACAAGCAGTCTTACATGTTCTGATGCAGCTGTCGTACTGCGGATCTTTCACGTTGATGCTGCACAATCACATCCACAATAATGGCCTCTTGAAGAAACAATACGCGTGGTTCGACAACACATGGCCTTACATACTCGAACCTCTCATGGGCCACACATGGGACTCATACTATTATCATCACGTCAAGCACCATCATGTAGAAGGCAACGGACCTGAAGATCTTTCTTCGACCATTCGTTATCAGCGGGACGAGCTGACTCACTTCCTGATGTACGTTGGCCGCTTCATCGCCCTCGTTTGGATCGAACTTCCTCTATACTTTTTGAGAAAGCACAAGACAGCCCTGGCCTTGAAATCTGGCGCCAATGAAATGGGATCGTACCTGTTCATATACTTAATGGCACACTGGCAGTTCTATCCTACCCTTTTTGTTCTCATTATTCCTCTTATTCTAATGCGCATCGGTCTCATGGTTGGAAACTACGGTCAGCACGCTCTTGTTGATGAAAGCGACCCGGCCTCGGATTTTCGGTCCAGTATCACGCTCATTGATGTACCGGTAAGTTTGCCCCGTTTTCTTGAAGGCGTTATCGAAGAATATACTAAACACCCCTCTTACAGAGCAACCGCCATTGCTTCAACGACGGTTGGCATACTTCCCACCATCTGAACCCTTTACGACACTGGAAGGATCACCCTCGAGCATTCCTCAAGGCAAAACAGGACTACACCAATGGACGAGCGCTTGTCTTCCAGAACATTGATTATCTGATGATGACTTACCGGATCTTGGCCAAGGATTATCGCTATCTTGCCAACTGCTTGGTCCCCATTGGCGACCAGATAGGCATGTCTAAGCAAGAGCTTGCGGACATGTTGCGGAGTAAAACGAGGAGATTTACTGAGGAAGAAATCCAGGAAAAGTTTTACAAAGGACAAAAGATGCAAAGACAAGCTAAGGAGAAAGACCAATTATATATATCGAAACTGTGAAAAGGCAACAGTAAGTGCGAGCTGTCAATGGAACTGCCAATGGGTGACTGTTGAAGGGTTTGCACTCTGTTAAGGCGGCTTCTTGGCAGTGTATACCGTATTTCTCGAGCCATTGGATGGCTCCAATGTCATGCGCGCCAAGGTCTCTTCAAAGTCTGGGCCACCAGGGGCAACCGGAGAGACCAATGGTACCTTATGCTTCGTGTGCCCTTATGAGGAACATGGCTCCCCGCATTGCGCCATCGTCCCCGCAGCCGGCCCGATGTCCGTTGGTGCAAGTTTCTATGTGTAATGTGCTATGATCGCGCTGGTAATTCCTGCAACGTCCGACATTTCTCTTCTGCAGTCATTCAATTTGGCGGTCTACTCTTTAGTGATGTCTTTCAGTGCGATACCCGTGCTTGATCTGTCTCTTGTAAGAGATCAAGACACCAAGCCAGCTTTCCTTGAATCTCTTCGGAATGCGCTCCTTGATGTCGGATTTCTGTACATTAAAAACACAGACATTGATGACTCGTTGATACACGATGTCATTGAACAGGGCAAGGCATTTTTCGATCTTCCAGATGAGAAAAAGCTGGAAATTCAGATGAAAAAGAAGCCGAGTTTTCTGGGTACAGAGAATGTTCTCCTTCAGCTCTTTCTTGCGACTAACCAGTCTTAGGTTATAATAAGCTTGGGCATGAAATAACGGCAATGCAAACAGATTGGCGAGAGCAGATTGACCTCTCTACGCCCCACCCCCTCCCCTCGCCTAATGATCCCCTCTACCACAATCTCCGTTCCCCCAATCAATGGCCTGACCCCACCGCCCTCCCCAAATTTCGCACCACCTACGAAACGTACATTGCCCACATGTCCAAGCTCTCTACAGACTTCACATCCCTGATCGCCGAAGCCCTTCATCTCCCCCCAACAGCCTTCGACCGCTTCTTCGATGCGGATCAACAGCACAAGCTGAAAATCGTCAAATACCCGGACACCTCCTCTCTCCCCACAACATCTCAGTCACAAGGCGTCGGGCCCCACAAAGATTCAATGCTGACCTCCTACCTCCTCCAAGTTCCCCCCCACACGGGCCTCCAAGCCCAAAATCTTCGTGGGGAATGGATAGACTGCCCCCCTCTCCCCTCCACCCTCGTTGTCGCAATCGGTCAAGGCCTTGAAGCCATCACACACGGCGTCTGCAAAAGTACTACACATCGAGTCCTCTCACCGCAAGCAGGCCTTGGCCCTCGCTTCAGCGTGCCATTCTTTCAGGGTGTGAGTTACGACGCTACATTTGAGAGCGTGGAGGTACCAGCAGAGATACTGGCTATGAGGGATGAGAGAGCGAAGGAGAGGGGCGCAAGGGTTGATGATGTGGAATTTACATTTGAGAAGGGGAGATGGGGTCATTTGGGTGAGGCGACGTTGTTCAATCGGATCAAGAGCCATCAGGATGTTGGGGAGAGGTGGTATCCGGATATACTAAGGAGGATCAGGGAGGAGCAGGCTGCTGCTGCCAGCGCGAAGAAGGTGGAGGAGGGTGGTGACGGCTTGGTAAGTGAGAAGGCGAAGGTGGAGAAGGGGATGGAGGTAGGAGATGGAGCACAAGCTATCCAAGCTCATTAATAGAATTGCTGTACGCAAGAGTCGTATAACCTTGAGAAATTGATCAGATATTTCATTGCGGTCTTTATAAATGCAATTTCGCCCGGCGTCGTGAGTATTATGTAGGCGCACTCAAGAGAGCCACTTGAATTCAGAGGCGGGAGCGGCAGGAGGAGAGGTTGGAATTGGAGGATTTATGTGATGACGAGAGGAATGATAAATAGTCTACGAGAGAGTAGCAGGAATCAGAATAGGTCGGTTATGAGAGTGAGAGGTCTCTTTCTGTCGCTTGAAAAACTACTTCGGATCCCCACCGCGCCGCGAGGGGCAGATGGCCACCTTTGCGTAGAGCAGCACAACTTGGCCAAGTCAGGGTCTCGAAGGTAAGATCGCTCCCTTCTCTTCGAGTTCACGATTCAGCCAGGCAAGCTCCATAACCTGTCAAATTTTCTCGTTTGCGCGTAAGGTACTGTATGAGAGAGGTCTAGATTGAAAGACGCGTCTTCACCGACAACTTTGTGTTTTCGTGCTTCTGCAGAGACAGGAAGCGCAAAATAAAGTAGCAAAAACCGCGTCGAAAGTACCTCCGCTCTGGCTGTATAGGGAGCATTATCTCGCAACAAAAGACATTGCTCCCAGGAGGTCCGTGGTCTAACATGCCGAACATCCGTAAGACTCTTCAGCGTAGTCCTTATATATATTCCGTGGACGTCGATCATAACTCCTCCGCCCCCACCGTTGCCGTTGCTCTCCGCAACCACAGACTCTGCCCTATTCTCCGGCGCGTGTTTCGACAAAGTTAACGCGAAGAAGCGCAGTGGAACGAGATCTACCACGCGACAGAAGGGCGACGAGATTCCATCCACCAAGCCTAAGAAGGAAGGTGAATCGGTAGCTCGAGACTAATCCCGCGTGAAACTCGCCCTCCCCAACCTCCTCTCCACCTCCAGGCCACTCACCGCCATGCTCACGCCCAAGCCTCAGGCGCGACACCGTGTATGTTCGCGCAAGACTCGTGAGAAACTTCATGCAATGCCCGCTCTAGACGCCCTGATCTCAACAAAGTGTGAGTCACAGTCGCGTGCAGATTATGGTCTCGTGGTTGTTTTGGGGATGGCTGGACAGTGGGTCTCTTTTATGGTAGGGGTGATGCCTCGTTTTTCCTTAGGTGTCATTATATGGTTGGCGAGTCCATTTCATTCTGCCAGCATTTTATCGATAAGATGTATGACTCGAAGTTCAATTGAATTACTCTTACTACGTTGAGAAAACCACTACGCTTAATTGGAAGATTGCGAACATTTACTTGTGCTGTCTCCTGCCGATCAGCTGGTCACTGTCGGGAGGCTCTCGAAACTACAGTAGGTCGCATTACGCTTTATTGACAATCTCAATGTCTGACCAAAGTGCCGCCTTAAAGACTGTTACGGTGCTGAGCGATATGCTTTGTTCCAATGCATTCAAAGACGTCCTTCCTTCAATTCTGGTGGACCGACAGAACTCGAGATGCATTCCTATCGTGCGTCCCAAAGGATGACCTTGCCTCTCTGCGGCTGGCTTGTCACGACTTCAGCGTACGGGCTGCGCCGGTGCTTTTCGAGGAGGTCGCTATCACCTTCCGGCCCAGCATCTTCACCAAGCCTACACGCATGGCTGCCTTAGGCCGAATAGGCCACCATGTGCGTAGCTTCCACTTCAAGATGCCACATGGTCCCGAGACATTTCTACCGCCTCTTTTGGACCCTGTCACTGGGGAAGAGACGCCTTTCAATTACGAACCTTATATTCAAACCACGAGAGACTCTGGCTCTCGTCATAGTAATCCCTTATACGGCAGCTGGGAGATGACTGATATGCTTGTGAAACAATATTCACCACTCTTCCATGCCGCTGCTAATGTCCCATCCTTCATCCGAACATTCTCATCCATTCCAAACCTCATGCATTTGAAGGTCTCTTGCCCAGGGCAAGAACCTAACCAGCGCTATCGACGTGGCATTGTCGACTACGCCTTGATCTCGCTTCGCATCGCTGTCGAGCGAAGCCAATTACTACTGCTCGATACCCTTTCGCTATTGGACGTCCACCCAGGTGCTGCCCTCTATCTCAATCCATCAACAAGCTTCGGTGCAAGCCCAACCTCCGTCAGACGCTGGCGGCAGATTCGCAAGCTCACAATACAGATGGATACTGTCAGCTTAGGCTCTCCAACAGACCACCTGAAACTTCTACACAACTATCTCCAGATGTTCGCTGCTTCGCTAGAAACGTTCCGCTTCCGCTGGTTAGGAGCAAAAGGGCCATGTCCGCTATCCCTTGGCACAGAGAAATGCCTTGAGACTAGCAGTCCTGCTTTAGCATGTCCGAGAACCAAGCACCTCGCCCTTCGACCACTTGTATTCAAACAAGTTCAAGCCTTGGAAGTTGAGAATGTCCTTCTTGATGCCTCTCAAGTCTCGTCCTTCATCACCAGTCACCGGCATAACGTCCGCCACTGCGCTTCCTTCGAGCTCAATTTCGAAGACACCAAATTGCGGACAGGTAGCTGGGACGAGGCGCTGGCACCTCTTACTAGGATCAGTGGCAACGAGAAGTGGAAAGGGTCTACGGAGGAAGTCATGGATGTTCCAATAATGCTGAGTCCTACAGACTTCGAGCAAGAGCAACTAAGTAAGGTATGGGACGATCACTTGAGAGCAAGAAAATCCAGTTCTTTACATGGTGCATTACATAGAGCTGGCGCGAAGGGTAGGGAACTTCTGTTTGGTACGGAGGAGCATATGCGGAGATTTCTGAGAACGGACCTATCGATCTTTGGGTGGCGGTAGAGATGCTGGGTGTTTGGCGTACTTTTAGGTACTAGCTCAATGAAGGATATGATGCTATACTTCTAAGGTCACATGCTCGTTGTACACCGCAGACCATTCGAATGTCATTGTCAGTACCCTTGTAGAACGGTACCTGGAACAAAATCCGCCGCCGGAAGAGGCCGCGTTTCGGATGCCGAGGCTCAAACAAAGGACCCACATCTTTCTGACAGTGGTTGACTTCAGCGTGACCAAGTTGCATATCAAAGCCATTGATCTCTTGGTCCTTTCTTCTCTGTCTTTAGCAGCTACTTTTTCAGCTCTAGTAGCACGTTTCTGTTGAACAGTCTTGTCCTTCATCATCAATTACCCTACGTCCCACAATTAGATAAGGGCCCCTACACTCCATTTCATACCATGTCTCTCAAGTCAGGTAAATCCGTCATCATGCTCCACCTCCACATACTCCGCTAACTTGGCTGTTCTCCCATAGCGGCCTTTCCCTCCTCCGCCGCTTTTGATGCCATTAACTCCTCCCTCCAATCCGATGAAGCTGAGCGGAAAGACGCTGTCAAAAAGGGCAACGCGGTCTTTGCTTTTATATTGAAGAATAAAGAAGGGGCTACAGAAAGCTGGTACATTGATTTGAAGCAAAAGGGAGAGGTTGTGAAGGGTGATCCGGCAAAAGCTGATGGTGCGTTTAATCTACAGTCCAATGGTGGACTTTTATGAAACCGATCTGGCTATCCAAGGGCTGGTGTATGTACAGTGAGAGCTATGGGCTGACTTTTCGATTCGGAATACAGTCACTCTGTCTTTATCAGACGACGATTTCGGGAAGCTGGTTAGTGGGAAGACACAGGCACAAAGGCTGTTTATGTCGGGGAAACTGAAGATTAAGGGGGATATCATGAAGGTATGTTAGTCCAAGATTGTCAAATGAGGACGTCTACTAATGTTCGCGACAGGCTACGAAGATGGAGCCGGTGCTCAAGAGGGCGCAGACAAAGGCTAAGCTGTAAATATGAAGACGGTACTGTGCAAGGACTGGGTGGCGTTGGATATGGGAAAGTGCTGGGAGGTCGCGGCTTCGGGCCAGGATACATAGAGTACGCGGAAAGTCATTGGACACGAAATATTTCCATGGCGAGGTCTTTCCCATGTAATTTGATCGGGTCAGCCAACTTGATAAACACCCTACTGTTGTGTCCTAATGCTCGGTTATAAGCGCGATGATGTCACGCTCATGCTAAGTCCGCGAATTTTCAATATGTTCTACGTTCTCGGAGTATTATGATGTCGGTAGTAAACGTGTAGACTTGATGAATAAGTGCCTCTCGCGTGTTAATTCCCAATGAATCCCATTGAGCAAAAGAGCGCGCGTAGCGCGTAACACCACCCCTGAATCAGCTCCCATGCTGCATTAGGCTTAAGTAAGACGGCCTCGGCTGATCCATGCCCAAAATTGTTGTCGGTGGTTGACGACAGAAGACCTGAAGAAAGACCATCATCACAAACTCCACTCAATTTCGTGTTCAAGGGAAAAGTTTGGTGTGCCATGGTGAAAGTGAAGGTGGGCTGGACGGCGAATCCATGACAGCGAGCCCTTGCCCAATGCGGTGACACCACCGCTCCTTCAACACCACCGTGCTTTCACTTCTATTGCATCGCGCCGGCGTTATTAGAACGAATTCTTGCTGTATAGTTCCTCCGTATACCTTAAATTGACCTAGTCCAATGAGCTGCGCGAAACGACCTTACCCCACTTGAACAACCTTTGCTCGCAAGAATGTCGAAGCGAACCGCTGAGACCCAGATGACAAAAGATGGGGACGGGGGGCAGGGATCATTTGGATTTTCTGTGGCGGAGCAAATAGGTGGACCTCAGAAAGCTACGGCAGCACAATTAGCAAATAGAAGGTGAGTGAGGAAGGGTTCCGGATGTTTTCGCGTATAGCAACGCCGCCACCCTACGATCAACACTCAACACAGAGCTCACCGTCACCTCACTTTTCAAAACAAAACAAATAACTCACCCCTCTTTTCATCTTACCCTCCAACAACCTCCATTTCCTCAACAACATTCATCTTTCATCCACTTTTCGTTCTACAAGCATTCGCATTTCCTATACTGTTATATGAGTTACAGTCCTGTTGCACGGAACGCAATCTGCTACTGGCAAGAGCAGTGTGATCTAATGCGTCAAACTAGGATGGCGAGGCCTCGAGGAGGTGCTCGACGGCCTGGACAAGCACGCCCGCCCGGCTTACCTCCACCTGGCTTGCACCAGTCAATACCTCCTATCGCTCAGAATAACACAAGTAACGCCGAAGGATCGCAACAGCAACCAGGGGCTTTTGCATTCGGTCAATCAGCACAGAGTCAAGGTGGTGCTTTTTCGTTCGGTATGCCGACAGACACCAATGCAGGCGCTTCCACATTTGGACAGCCAGTACAAGATTCCCAATCGCAGACAGGTTCTCTCATATTCGGGAAGTCAGCGAAAGATACCCAAGAACCAGCAAAAATCTTCTCGTTTGGTTCGACAGTCAAGGACAGCCCACAGCAAGCCAAACCTGTCACATTTGGGCAGCCAGCAAAAGATAGCCAGCAGCAGGCGGGTTCTTTAATATTCGGACAGCCGACGAAAGAAACGCCACAGCAAGCAAGTATTTTCTCATTTGGTTCGTCAGCGACGGACAATCAGCAACCGAACGCGTCACAAGGCAACCAAGCAAGCGCGTCGTTCCCACCATTTGGAGCTACTAGCAGCACTGGCTTTACAGCATCGTCCTTCGCTTCTACAAGTGCATCTTTCGACTTCACTCCCGCCCAACCAAAATTTGATTACCAGAAAAACCCTTTCAAGGGCGAGGTTCGGCAAGGTAAGGATATCTACAAAGACGGATTTCATGGAAAGATATTCCAGTTGCCAGCAACAAGAAACGTGCTGAAAAAGTCTGAACGTGAATATGCGCGAGAGGGGAGGGAGGCCCCAAAGTGGGCTCCTGTGCATGAAGACCTATTTCCGACCGAGCCAATACTCCCTGGAGTCCCCGCCCACCCATCGATGGAAGAATCTCTTGCCAATTCGACACCTAATTCCCTAACACTAGCACCTGGGATCCAGTTGAATGTTTCCAGTAAGCCAAAGGCAAGCGAAGCTAGCTCGAGCACATCTCGGCAGCCATCAGCCTTGGAACAACTGCAAGCTATAACCGGCCCTTTCCTGGGAGAGCAGCAGCAGGTCTCAAGTCAGGGAAATGAGTCGGTTGATATGAATGCTCAAACGCGTAGTGCTACAACGCCAACCGAGACGCAGCCGCAAGCTACAAGCAACATCAGCGGACAGCCCGAGCCCCAGCAACAGCAAACACCACAGGGCCCAGCACCCAGTACTCCAAATCCAACACCTATTACTCCAACGGCAGAACCTATTACGACATTCGCCGACGCCATGAGACAGATGCAAGAGCTGGGGGGGGAGTTTTCTGTCAACCGACGTGCCCGAGAACAGCGTGAGCAACGTGCCCGTGAACAGCGTGAGCAACAGCAACCCTCGCAGACTCAGGCGCCTAGCACTCCAACCCCAGCAGAAACGCGACCGCAAGCCGCCGGCAACGTATCTGGGCATTCCCAACAGCACCAGCAGTCAACGCGTGGTCAAGCTCCTAGCACGCCGAAGCCCGCCGAAGCGCAATTGCAAGCTACAAGCAATGTGTTCGGACAGTCCAACCCGCAGCAACCGTCGCAGACACAGGTGCCCAGCACTCCGAAGCCAGCCAAAGCGCCATCGCAACCTACAAGCAGTGTATTTGCACATCTTCAGCAGACTGGCACTTCGATGCCAAGCGAAGCACAAACGCTAGCTACAGATAACATATTTGGTCATCTTGGAGAGCCTTTGAAGCCAGTCCGGTTGCGTCTAAATCCTCCAAAGAAGCCAGAGGAAAGACCGCAAGGCGTGCCTTTCCTTAGCGGTGTCGCACAGTACGAGCGTTACCCGCTGCAGATGCATTACAACTCTGGAGCAGCCCCCCAGCAAGCAGCCCAAGCTGAGCCGCCAAACGATGCAAAGTCTACTGAACAGCCATCGCAAAACGCAAGCAGCCTCTTCGGGCAGCAACAGGGACTCCAACAGCCAACGAGCAATGACTTCGGACAGCAGCAAGAGCCTCAGCAGACGACAGATGAATATTCTAGTTGGCAACAGGAGTTGATACAAGATCCAAGCAATGCTTTTGGACAGCAGTACGAACCCCAGCAGGCGACAAATGATTCTTCTGGTCAGCAACAGGAATCGATGCAAGCTACGAGCGATACTTTCGGTCATCATCAAGAGCTTCAGCAACCGACGAGTGATTCATCTGGTCAGCAACAGGAATCGATGCAAGCTACGAGCGGTACTTTCGGTCATCATCAAGAGCTTCAGCAACCGACACATGAAGTCTTCCCTCAGCAAGAAGTCTCTCAGCAGAGTACAAGCAATGCGCTCGGTCATCATCAAGAGCTTCAGCAACCGACAAATGAAGTCTTCCCTCAGCAAGAAGTCTCTCAGCAGAGTACAAGCAATGCGCTCGGTCATCATCAAGAGCTTCAGCAACCGATAAATGAAGTCTTCCCTCAGCAAGAAGTCTCTCAGCAGAGTACAAGCAATGCGCTCGGTCATCATCAAGAGCTTCAGCAACCGACACATGAAGTCTTCCCTCAGCAAGAAGTCTCTCAGCAGAGTACAAGCAATGCGCTCGGTCATCATCAAGAGCTTCAGCAACCGATAAATGAAGTCTTCCCTCAGCAAGAAGTCTCTCAGCAGAGTACAAGCAATGCGCTCGGTCATCATCAAGAGCTTCAGCAACCGACACATGAAGTCTTCCCTCAGCAAGAAGTCTCTCAGCAGAGTACAAGCAATCTTTTCGGACAGCATCACGAATTCCAACAACCCATGGGCACTATTTTCTCTCAGCAGCCATCTGAGTCACAAGATCAAACCCAGGCCGCAAGCGATGGCTTCGATATGCAGGCCATGAGCGATCTTTTCATCAACCAAAACGAGCAAACGCAGTCGCCATTCTCTTCTCAGCAAGAAAATAATACGTTCTCTCAGCAGCAGCAGCAGCCGGCTAGTAATCCATTCAGCCAACAACAGCAGCCTACAAGTGACAATATGTTCAATCATCTGCACCAGCAAACGGTCAGCAATATGTTCAGCCAGCAACAGCTGCCTACAAGCGACAACATGTCCAATCAACCACAGCAGCAATTTAGCAGTGTGTTCGACCACCACCAGCAGCCTGCAAGTGAAAACATGTTCAATCATCTCCAACAGCAACCGGCCAGCAATATGTTCAGCCAGCAACAGCTGCCTACAAGCGACAACATGTCCAATCAACCACAGCAGCAATTTAGCAGTGTGTTCGACCACCACCAGCAGCCTGCAAGTGAAAACATGTTCAATCTCCAACAGCAACCGGCCAGCAATATGTTCAACCAGCAGTCAAATAACAATGCATTCGTCCAGCAACAACAGCCTACGAGTGACAGCGTGTTCAGCCATTGGCAACAGCAATCAGGTAGCAATATGTTTAGTCAACAGGAACAGCAACCGACTAGTAACATCCTTTACCAATTGCAATCCCAGCCAGCTAGCAATTCGTTCAGTCTACCAGCTCAGCAGAACACCAATGACATGTTTAGCCAATTTCAACCGCAGCAAACCAGCAATACGTTCGGTCATCCGGCACAGCAATCGAATGGTAACATATTTGGCGTGCAATTGCAGCAAAGCGGTAATGTATTCGATCAGCAGGCACAGCAATCGAATGGTAACATATTTGGCCAAGTGCAATCGCAGCAAACCGGCAATGTATCCGATCAGCAGACACAACGACGGCCTGGCAACGTATTTGGCTCATTTCAATTCTTATCGCTGCCACCGCTGGAGCGACGTGAACTTCGAAGCACTCCGCTTTTACAGGATGGCCATCAATCGGTTACCAGTAAACGGAAGCGGGACGAAGACCAGCAGCATGAACAGCATGTTGCCTCCACAAGTATGAGCCTTAATAAATCACCGCCAACCGAACCCGAATCCTCTAGGAGGGTAAGCAACCCTTTTATAACGAGTGTTGATGTATTCATGGAGTACATGGACACCGGAGAGCCTATAGAGGCGGAAGACGAAGAGATGGGCAATGACAACACTCAGGGTCCCACAGATGCTGAAGACGAGCAGATGCTGTCTCCAAATCCCTCACCGGAACGCTCCCCAGAACACCGTCGTGTTGACAACACTGAAGGTCCAACAGATGCTGAAGACGAGCAGATGCTGTCTCCAAATCCCTCACCGGAACGCTCCCCAGAACGCCGTCGTGTTGACAACCTGGACCAAGTCATGTGGCACTCAGACGATCAGATCATCCAGCAACAGAGTGGAGATTCTACTTCCATGGGAAATATGGCCAAGCCTAGCCCTCATTGGTTCACTTCATCTGGACCAGCTGATCTCTTCAGTAACATGAAAATGCCATCGGTGACGAGCTCAAACCCTTCTCAGTCGGACGTGACTGCAGCTCCATCAAATCAAGGCGAGATAACACCAAGTCCCACCTCAACACGCATTCCTGCCAGCCTATCGCAACCTTCACATTCGTCAGCTCGTCCTCGTAATCGGGAATTCGGTAAGCTGCCTTCAATTCCGGTGGACTTCAGCGATGGAGAAAAGCGACAATTTACGACTGCGTGGAGGCTTAGATACATAGAAGTCGGGCTGCGCAAGCGTTTTCGTTACAAACGAAGCGCCGCTGACATGGTAACTACCATCAAGTACTTTGAACTCAGAAAGCGAATCATACTCGCTGCTAATGGTGGAAATATGCCAAGCCTTGCGGGGAGCAAGAGGAAAGCTGGAATCGACAAACCCATTTCCCAGGAAGATGAGCCGCCTCAGAAGAGATCAAAGGCACATGATGGGCGTCATGTAGACGACGAGCTTGCAACACAGGCAGCGGACAAGGGAAAAATGGCTGAGAAGAGGAAAGCGGGCGAAGAGCTTTCGAGAGAGGAGCATGATAGTGGCAAGAAGCCTCGCATTGCCGACCAATCAGAGACCTCGAATATATTCAAGGGTATAATAGGCAAGAAGGATGATGTTAACTCGACCAAATCCACTGCTCTCAACAATGGCGTGGCTGCACCACTCGCAAGTGATGAATCAGTCTCACACACCCTAAAGCCTGCAGAATTTGAAGTACCCAAGTCTGGTACCGATGAAAGCATACAATGTGCTCCGAATGCATCGAAGCCTCCCGTGTTCAATTTACCTACCTTCAAAACAGGATCCACCGTGAACTGGACATCACAATTTGCCAAGACGGCTGCAAAGTCGGCCGAGCAACTTGCAAAAGAAGAGAAGGCCAAGCGCAAGGCAGAAGAATTTGACTCGGACGACGATGATGAAGCTCAGTGGGAGCGTGAGTATGAGGAACGTCTGCGCACAAAGAGACAGAAAGCCGAAGCGGTGAAGGCCCAGGGCACGACCAAGCTGGTTAATGGGAAGTTCGTCTTTGTTAGTAGCGATGATGCTGCCAAGACCGATAGTGCACCTCAGATTGCACGACAGACAGCACCTCAGACAGCGCCTCAGACAGCACCTCAGACAGCACCTCAGACAGCACCCCAGACAGCACCTCAGCCTGCGCCTCAGACTGCACCTCAACGTGGACCGAACATTTTTGGAAGCCTTCCAGGTGGACAAAGCATTTTTCGCTTCAAGCCGGGCGGACAGAACTCTGTTGGTAGTGGAGCGAGTGGCAACGAGTCTGGCGCTGAAGATGGTAGGACTGGTGACGCCGACGACGAGGGCGAGGACGGACATGAAGGTGATGATGATGGGGAGACCGATGATTCCCAGGAGAAGTCACAGACGACACATTTGAAGCTACCTAAGAGCCCGTTCGTATCTCAGAGCTCCCATGCTGCCACTCCTCAAAACTCACAGACTACCACCGTTTCGGCTAAACCATCCGGTTCGGGTGGCCTGTTCGACCGAGTATCCAAGGACAAAGAAGGCAACCTTATCCGCGAGATTCCCAATACTCCGAGTGTCTTGTCCACAACGGAGTCTGCCGCCGTCAAGAAGGCGCCATTCGGCTCGCTAAATCTCGACTGGATGTCCAAAGAGAAGGATGATACTCCTGTCAAATCATCTAAGGAGAAAGAGGTCCGAAAGGTTGATCATACTTGGAGACCGGAGAACGCCTTCATTAAATTCCCGATCAAATTCTCTGACAGCCCACCCACAGTAAACGTGACTTCGCCAAGTCCTTCAAAGCAGCCATTTACTGGCCTTTTTGGCGCACCGACGACGAACAACACAGTCGAATCACCAGCCCAGCCTGTCTCGGTTCTGTTTAGCAGCACCCCACAAAAGGCTCCAAGTTTTGGCTTGAACTTCGGCTTTACACCGTCCAACCCTACTGTGACGAGCTTAGCGCCTCCATCCAACGAAGCGTCCGCTATGACATCTCGCGCAACAACGCCTGGTATTACTACTGGTGAGAGCGCTAATGAGTCCACTGCCGATGCTCAAGGGGAAGAAGAGGAGGAAGATGTGCAGATTGATCTTACGGCTGGTGGGCCAGGAGAAGAAGACGAGGAGGTTATCTTTGAAGTCAAGGGGAAAGCGATGATCTATAATCGGCTCTCAGCGAATTGGGATGTCAAGGGTGTCGGATTCCTGCGCGTTCTGAAGAACCGAGACAGTGGCAAGACAAGAGTCCTCATGCGACAAGATCCGAGCGGCAGAATCCTGCTTAACGCTGGTTTGACGGATCGTCTCACCTACGATAGTACCCAGAGCAAGCATGTGAGGCTACCCGTCGCGAATGAGAAAGGAAAGATCGAGGCTTGGGTGGTTCGGGTTGGAAAAGACGAAGATGCACAGGGGTTGGTTAGAGTTTTAGAAGAGAACAAGTCAACTTAGAGACTTGGGAGCGATTGTACATAGTTTTTCGAGGTGGTCTTTTTTTGTCTTTTTTTCCAGCGTTTTTAGCGATGCATAAACATACCCCGGCGGCGTTTGTTTTACCCACTACCTCACCTCCCTTTCTTCACTTGCTGGCCTCGCGGTCAGTCGGAGGAGATCGGGATGGACGGGAGGACGCTTTCTTGGTGGTCTCGTTCAGACATCGAACCGACAATCGTGTCCTTGGATACTGTTGGCGGGAGTTTGCAGGAATGTTGCCCTGGGGTCGGTTCGTCTTTTCACTGCCCCCTGGCGGGCTCTTCCGAGTCAGTCAGAGGTGTCTTTGTTAGGATCGCGCCGTCATTCCGACGACTCACTTGCTGGCCTTAATGGTCGGTCGGAGGGTTAGATGGCTCACTTGCTGGCTGTAATAGTCAGTTGGAGTGTCATTTTGGAATGGTAGCAGGCGGTTCGGTTCGGCTCTTCACTGTTCTCTGGCAGGCTCTTCGGAGTCAGTCAGAGGTGACTTTGTTGAGTTCGCGCCGGCGTTTCGATGACTCACTTGCTGGCTGTAATGGTCAGTCGGAGTGTCATCATAGGAACGTTACGTCTCGTTAGCTTCATGGTCGTGTTCCAACTGCTCCCAATAACATGTATTCCGGGGATATCGAGCGTTAGTTCGTGACTGGGCTTGATTGCCTTGATAGTTGACCGTCGTTCGTGGGGTAGTTGGGTGTCATGTAAATAGAACAGCATGCATACAAGTCAATGAAAAGCATTGAATTTTAGCCCTTTTCCATGGGTGACATTTGTGATACATTCTTTATAAGAACCAAGTAGTGTTTAGCCTACAGAACGGCCTCGATCGTTGCTGTAGTTGAGTATAAGACCACTCATCTTTCCTCTCGGTTTTGCATACCTATTCGCTCCTCTTCGCGCCTGCTTGTGGGCTGTGATTCGTCAATTGCGACATCTCTGTCCGCCGCACTCCTCCAATACGCTGATGTGCCCTCTGGGCTTGTTTATACACGCTCTGGTTGCCATGTCTGTATCATGGCTCGTCGAACAAGCAGTCTCAAGCCCAGCTCCCTGCAGGATACATCTTATGTGCATGAGCCTGCTACACCTGGGCCTGGCAACGGTTTTTGTTTATCAAACCAAAACCAAAATTGTAAGAGCCATGGCTAGGGAACCTTTCTAATTACCACTGCTCCTCCTACGTGGGATGTGGAGCCAGCTTCAGAACCGCAGCCGTGCTGGAACTACTATTTGGACGGGGATAAATGTTGTTTACGAAGCCTTCCCAAATTCGACAGGTCATCCAGTGCCAGGCTGTGGTACCCTTTCTCGCAGATGACGGTTTCCTCTCAGTCAAGGCACACGGGGACGCAGGGAGCAGCAGACGTGGTAACGAATCAAAACATCCGGTTTTGCGTAGAAGGCTATGGGGAATTGAGCATCTGAACGAAGGGGCTGGGATCCGCAATTCAGCCTAGCCAGCGCTACGCGCCTTATCATTCTCCTCAGGTCGTCTATAAGATGCGTCCATTTTCCCACTGAATTTTGGAGGACTTTGCTGACTCTGTTAAGCAAAGATTTGTCGTTTGATTTGCTCGCTAAAACCTGACGATTCTATTGGCCGCCACTTCAGCGCCCCTTCATCGCCCCTTTATGCACCTCGCCTCAAATATGGAACGCCCTTTCTACGAGGCGGACGGGGATCGAACCAATCTCGTGCCCAGCTTGCAGCAGGACGCACCTTGGGTGCCAATTCCTGATGCTTGCGCTGGGGCCGAGTGAGTTCTTTTTTTTTTTCAAGCTAATTAACGCCCAAGGCCAATCGATGCCCTCCCATACGGTAGCGCTTTTGTCACTCGTGGTCGGCATGATCCGAATGGACAAGCTTCAACCAAGCCTGATGGATGGCTGCCATATCGTTGCCCTGATGCTAGTGCTCCTACTGCCGTCTACGATGCATACGGAGCATACGGAACATATTACAATGTGGACTCGAGTACCATGTCATTGGGATACTCCGATGTCCATAACACTCCTTCCAACCAAGGCCAAGGCCCTCATCTGACCAGTAACCCCTACTCAGCAGGGACGGTTGATGGATCTACACAGATTCGTGACTATGATACTACCGATGCGACCTATGGTGCTACCAATACAGCCTATGGTGATGCCAGTGCGGCCTATGGCGATGCCAGTGCGGCCTATGGTGCTATGAATGCCGCCTACGCCACAGCTATCAACACGTGTGATCTCGCCAGGGGCATCTGGCCTTCTACTGACCCAGTCTCTACTTTGATGGGCTACAACCATGGTGCTGCCGACATCAACCCTGGTGTCTACCCTCTTGTCCCTAACCCAACCATAGCCCCAGGTAATCTTACCAACACTCCCATTCAAGCAGTATACGAGCCCGCTGTCGCCAACACTGACGGTTCCCGTCCACAATGCTCAACCTGCAAAACCACGTTCAAACGCGCCAGCGACCTTGCACGTCATGAAAAGAAACATCAAGCTCGTAGAGCTTTCAAGTGCTCGGTCCCTGGATGCAGTTTCAAGGGGAGCTATCGCAAGGACAAATTGGATGCTCATGTCAAGAGCTGCCACGCATGCGGAGCCGCTTAGAAGGGAAGGCAGGAGCGAGGAGGATCGATGATATTGTAGGAGATGTTGGTTCCTTTGGTACACTTAGATTACGTTACGTCTGTTTTGAGATTGTCACTACCAAGAAATTCGTTTTCGGAGTTATCTAGCTAGCCTTTCTTACGCCTTAACGCTTGATCCCAACTTGAATTCGCCTTAGTATTGCTCCTGGTGAGACTAATGACCGTATTCCTATTCTTTCACGAGACTCCCATTCCCACTCTTATCAAGAATTGGCCCCTTTAGATCGCCTAATCCTGACCAAGAAAGAGACCGAGAGCCTTGCACAGGCAAATTAGCGCCACGCCCCTTTTCCACCATTCACAGCCTGTCTATAAGACCACTCGATCTTCCCCCAACTTTTCGAGGTTTTGCCAGCCGTCTCATTCGAATTCCCGGCCTTCGATTTGCTCGCTAAAATTTGGCTAGCACACCGACTGTCTAGCTACCTTACTCCTCCACTCTCAGAAGACGCCCTTCCGCTACTGCACGAAGCCCCTTTGCCAGCATGGATCCTTGGACGCCCAATACCCCGCTCAGCTTAGCTGAGCTCGGGTAGGTTTTTTTTTTGAATATGTGCTTACCGGATTAGGAAACCTTTCTGCAGCCCAGAGCCTCATTACAATGGTCACTTTTGGGATCCATATAGCAATTTCACCGAAGCCAATGGATTTCAAGCCAATCACAACATCCTTCTTGCACAAGGCTATCCATATGGCAGTTACCTCGCCGCCACGCCATACGACCCTCGCTTTGAAGCATACCCGCCAACGAATGTCTCGACTACGGGAATGGCTCCGTATGCTACCATGCCATACGATCCTGCCCTTCAAACATACCCCCCAGCAAATGTCTTGACACCAGGCCTGGCTCCTTGTAACACCCCTTACGAAACAGGAACCCTTTTCGCTCAGGGTCATGCTTTTGCGGCGACAACAAGGACAACAACAACACCAAATCCAACCCCGACCAACAATTCAAACCCAAACAACAGCTCCAACCCATCCACTGCAGGTAAACACAAGGTCTCTAAGCGCCGTTCCATTTGCACAACCTGTGGCCGTGACTTCTCTCGTGCCTCTGACATGCAGCGCCATGCCAAGAAACATGGAGTTTCTAAGTATTTTCAATGCACGGTTGAAGGCTGTGAGTATGCTGGTAGTTATCGCAAGGATAAGCTTGAGCAGCATGTTAGGAATGTGCATTAGAGTACTGGATGTGCTGCTTTATGGCGGGAGGGTATCCCGAATTTGTGGAGGGAAGGGGAAATGATAGTGGAAATTTTCAAAATGATGGTTCGTGAAGACTTTGCTTTTCAGGTTTGTCTATGTATCGTGATTATTCAAGTCTTTATAGGTAGATTAAATACAGGGATACGCGTTGCCCATCATATCATTAATCATCACTCGTCAGATCATATACGCAGCCGTAAATAGCGTGATATCATAACTCATCTCGCAACCTTGTCGAATCGTAACATTTCGTAGAAATGCGATACTCTTTTTCAGTATATAAGTCATATGGCGATATTTCCTTACCCTCGTCTTCGGCTCGGCCTCCCAAACGTCCTTCACTGCTCTTTCAATCCGTATAGTGCAATGGTGCTTCCTGTATGAGCTCCCAACACCGGGTGTTCCGAGGTTTAGCCCCAGCGGCCTTGACTTCCTGCGTGGTAAAATGCTTCCATTATCCACAGTAAGATCATTTGCCTGGCGCTGGATAAATCGCTGGTATAGCATATAGGTGCATCGAGCAGCACTCCATTGGGGCGTTCGATGGAGACAGGAGGCCGTTTCTCAGGTGGTGGTTGCACCCCGATTCGAAACAGCGAATTTCCGAACAAGCTATGCGTACACCTCTTCCATACTATCCAAGAGAGGATGGTATGCTCTCTCGCACCCTCTGTCGATGACCAATATCTCCATTGTCACAGTCGATGAGGATTCGAGACCTCGGGGTTTTCGTTGTCCGATTAGCGGCGGATTGATCTTGTCGACGGTCACACGTGAGGGATGAAGTTCGACCAATTTACCGAGTTGAAAGCACCGCTAGGAAGCGACCGCAAGCTCACAAAGACCTCTACAATGATATATGTACGCGCGAGGGTATAGACCATCGTCACTGGCGACATGATAACAACCTCCCAAAACGGTACAAACTCCATTTCCCGCCTCCTCTTCTCCATGGTATCCACCCTGGCCAGATGTACAGGATTTTTGGGGAACAATTTAAGATACCATCGCTGCCAGCGACCAAGTCGATGTCCATCCTGGTATGTTTCGCAGGCCAAAAAGATGAACGTGGTCGCCACGATGACGATGCAACCAACATGCCATAGTATTCTTTCTGTGTGAGTTGGGAAGAAGAATTTCCAGGCAATGAAATGTAAGCAGCAATAAGCCATGATGACGGTGAATAGCACGAACGCATCCCTGCTTGCACCAATAACAGGGAACTTGTCGTTGGTAAACCTAGGTAGTGGCCGTTCGCGAGGACCCATCCGAAAATGCAGTCGAGGTTGGATCTCTGTGAGCCATGACGGTGACTGATTGTCGATGAAGTCAAGAGGGGTAAAGCTATACGGCTTGCTCGCGCCTGGCAAGTTCCCTGCTTCGACGAGGATCTGCGCTGTACTTGCTTCAAGCTTA
Organism: Cladonia borealis; assembly: GCA_018257855.2. Taxonomy (NCBI): domain Eukaryota; kingdom Fungi; phylum Ascomycota; class Lecanoromycetes; order Lecanorales; family Cladoniaceae; genus Cladonia; species Cladonia borealis. Next base: position 657,361 of record JAFEKC020000019.1, read on the forward strand.
ATAAATGTCGGGCTCTCCACGTCTAGGGGCTTGTTCGACCATTGGTAATATGCCGCAAAGGTACAGAAGACGAACCCGAAAGTCTGAAGCTCGAGAGTAGTAATAGGAAGATGCTGAATTGCCCGGCCAAGGACTTGAATAGAAAACCACAACGTCTGTACCAATGTCAGAATCTTTTGAAAACCATCCTGCTTGCTCTTGTCCCATATTTCTTTCCCAGTGATTAATGGGAATGGAGTATATCCTCGAGTCACCAGATAGTGCAGTTGCTTCGAATTGACAGGGAAAGGTTTGCTATCCCGAGGCTCCACAATGAATCCGCCCATGTTGGCATAGAACCCATGCCGCATCGTCCACCCAGTATAACCGGATCTTTTCCACTGCTCTACTGACCGTCGTGCTTCCACCTTCTGACCTGTAGCGAAGGCAACGACGAACTCTGGACCCATGATGGCCTGCACCATCCAGCGGAGTTTGCGAAGCCATCGATGTATACGTCTTTCTTTTAAAGCTGGTATGTTGAGATGCAGTGATGTCCATGTGCAAAGGAAGATGGTGAAAAGCGAACCCCAGAGGATGTCGAAAGTGCCTCGACCATTCGCCTGATCGACCCAGCCGTACGTGGTTCCTGAAGGTGCTGCAGGGTTGGCCTGAGCCGAGACTGCGCCTAGATGCAGAATTGTAGCGAGAAGCCAAGACTCCATTGCAACCGATCTTTATTGCACACTCGCGGGACGAGGCTTGGGCATCACTGCGCCTAGCTGGTGTAGCAGGTCGTTTGGGAAACAGTTCAATTGATTTCCCTGTTTGACTAGCATCTGGATTGGAAGCCCAGGGTACAAAGCTTCTCCTGCTGAAGCTCCGACCTTCTGTGGAGGGGCTGTCGTCGGCAAAATAGCGAGGGTTGAACGGAAAGCGGTGGCTGGTGCATGTCGGCATTGATTTCAGGCTAGCGTGATGGGCTTCCCGCGCCTAATGAAGCTTAGTTCTAGGACTAAGCCGATGGCCACGAGGGCCTTTTCGACGACAAAATGAGGCTGTGATGGGGCGATCATAGTGACGGTCATGATTAGGCAGTGACAACGCGCCACCTGATGAGTTGGCCCGAGAAGATCTATCGATATCTGCGCAAGGGTACTTTTTGATATAATCTTGGTCACACTCCTTTGTCCTTGGCTGTGTTTGCGCAGCTTGTGGGTTTGTGGTTCAGGCGTCAGGAAATCACTAGCTTCTTTGTCGTTTATTTCGCTGACCCCCATGAGTATCTCCCCGCTCCTAACGGATCCAGCTGTCGAGAGGGCCGATAAGATCTGTTATGAAGACTCCACGAGATCGTCTCTAGACACTCAGGACTATCTTATTTATTTTATCACGGGCAACCCAGGCTTGATACTATACTATCAGCCATTTTTATCGAAACTACACTCCTTGCTTGCACAATATTCTTCCACCGATTCTGCTCGATTTCACATTTGCGGTCATTCTCTTAAAGGATTCGGGTTTCAGAATGACAAATATGTCGAACTACCAAAAGAACCTCTCAGTCTTACAGAGCAGATCAAATACCAGGAGGACCTTCTTTACAGCCATATCAGGTCACACCGTGAGCGTACCGGGAATACCCCCAAGGTTATTTTAATGGGTCACTCCGTAGGGGCCTATATTTTACTTGAGCTTATCAAAAATCACCCAAAGAGGATTGAGGAAGGCGAACCGGATTTCGACCTCATTGGAGGAATTCTACTGTTTCCTACTATCACCCACATTGCCCAGTCGCCCATGGGGATGATAGCATCTGTGAGTGGTCGATGCGGGCCTTATATATTGCTAAACCTGACCTATCCGTTCTAGAGAGTCTTGAAGATTCCTTATCTCCCAGTTATCATGGGAGCCATTGCAAAGTGTTTCTCGTCTTTGCTGCCCGCGAGTCTGTTTCACAACCTTGTCAGAATGATCACCAAATTTCCCGAATATGCTGCTCAACCGACCACCTCATTCATCAAAAGCCCAATGGGCGTCAGACAAGCTTTGCATCTTGCCAAGGATGAGATGGAAACCATCACTGAAAACAAGTGGGAGTCAGAGGTCTGGGGGGCTGCCACTGCAGAAGGAACAAACAACAGGGACACTATCAATTCGAATCTAACCATGTACTGGGGTCAAAAGGTAGCTGAGCAAATATCCACCGCTTATGGACGGAGACTTAATCTTTGACAGGACAAATGGGTTGCCGACCATACAAGAGACGTTCTTATCGACGCTAAAGGCCGGACATCCCATAGCTCCCAGACAGAACCTTGGAAACCCGTTATGATCAAGGATGAGGAAGGCATGCCTCACGATTTCTGTACCACGTTAAGTATGTTTGAACTTCCCTTTAGCATCTCCAGCAGCACGAGCGATCTGCTAACCCGGTATATAGGAAATAGTCACAAGGTCGCGGAGAAGGTCAAGGATTGGGTGGACGAAATCATACGTGCTCATAAAAAGGTGATCTCTTGAATCGTGAGAGAACGAAGCGGCTCTGGCAGGCTAGGATTTAGTGGACTGTGGCGTCTGGAGCACCTCTTACGAGGTGCATGTTAAGTGGTGGATTGTGGCATTTGGAGCATCTCTTACGAGGTGCATGTTAAGTGATGGATTGTGGCATTTGGAGCATCTCTTACGAGATGCATGTCAAGATACCCACTCAGTCAGACCCTAATGCTTGAGAAAATCAAGAACTAAGGTCCTCATAAAAAACCCCTTTCAATCATGTACACCATGTATCCCGAGGAGGATTGAAATAACATTCCATAAGTCTCGATAGAAATTTTGCTATCTGTTAGCCGTCCAAATGACACTTTCACACTTTCACACTTTCACACTTTCACACTTTCACACATGCAATCTAACCATGCTTGAGATTATCTGTCGCCGTTTTAATATCCGATATGACTGCAATGGGTCCCAACAGTAGATGCAAGCAGCACAGAAAGCGAAATGGCTTGGTCAGATCACAACATGGCTGCCAAATTTGATCTGGCAACATTGCAATAGTCTGAAAATGTCCGACAATCGGTCACTTTGCTTTCTCCATTGGCTATTCGGTATATGGCGTAACACTGAGCAAGTTCTTGAGCAAGTTCTTGGTCAGCATGAAGTCATCTGACAGTACCATCTACCCTCTCTATCACACCGCTAATGTGTGACATCAGGCAACCAAGCAATTGTAATGACACCAGGCATCCTGCATACGTCTTGATTTTCCTTCCACGGGCATAAATGAGGCACTTTAATGGCTGAGTGATGGTTGCAGGAAGGCTTAAACTTGGCAGATGGCGTGGGGAAGCCAATTGGACCCTGGAATTCTCCGTGTGTGTCCCTTGGAACCGATCAAAAGCGGCACAGGCCGGCGGGGAATGCCTTGTAAGCGAAAGCTAAGACTATTGATATATGACTCCCATCCGGTTCGAATTCCTTTGACAAGTTAATGATGCTGGTGATCACTAAGCAGATGCATCTAGAATGCGTATGGAACCCTAAGTTGCGGAGGAACACCCTGCAACTGCGATATCGGCGCCAAGAAATCCCGTTTGTGGCTGCCCACTAAGATCCAATTCGTCATGGCGTTGGCTCCGCTGAATACTTGGCTTCGAACTGCATCATACCAACGGCAGCTCGTCACAATCGCTAGAAGAGGTCCCTTGTCTGCAGTATGACTCAACTGATGGGGAATCCTACCACTACAGTGGCACAGCACCATAAGAGGATCTTACATCCTCAATCAATTGGTACTCTATACAGGTTTAGGTAGCTTTTCAATTCAATTCAGCTGCACGTGTCTTGTCCAGAGGGCGTGACTGCGGGCGTGTTGGTGTTACACCAAAGCTTTCGTCTCCTCACTGAACCTCTTTCTCTCTGTTCTGCCCTACAAAACGTGCATTTCTCCATCAATCTGTCTCTTCTCTCAGGCTTTTTCGCCTTGCTAGCTCACCATGTTTACAGATAGGAGAATTTCTATGAGTGGGCCATTGGCAAGCCGGGTATTGAGCTTGGGCCAAAAGCCCAAACCAGTCATCGAGATCACTCTCAATGACGAGCAAAAGGATGCATTCTGCCCTACATACACCTCATTGGAACCGATCCAGGGGGAAGTGACCATCACCACTTCAAGTGACATGAGCTTCGATGATCTCTACATTACCTTCGAAGGGTCCATCAAAACCTTCGTCGAAATAGCAAGCTCATCACCAACCAAGGACAAGACAAAAGCTTTTCACACTTTCCTACGTCTCGTGCAACCTATGGATGGTGCAGCATTCCCCCAGCCACCAGTCGTCGAAGCCGGAAAGACCTACAAATTTCCCTTCAATTTCAATGTCCCTGAACAACTTCTACCTCAGTCTTGCAAACACCCAAAGGAAGCGAACCTTCCTGAAGATATTCATCTAAAACTTCCACCGAGTCTTGGAGATCCAATGGTGGCAGCGGTGGGGAAGTCTCTTATGGACGACATGTCACCAGATATGGGATCGGTTGCATACTCTGTTCGATGTAGAATGACTGCTGGTAGAGGCACAAGTGGAAAGATCCGTGTTATCGCTGAAGCTTCGAAGAAGCTCCGAGTCATACCAGCTGTTCCAGAGGAACCACCATTGGACGCTAAAGGTGGTTTGAACGATGACTATCGGTTGAGGAAAGAAAAAACCATCAAAAAAGGATTTCTCAAATCCAAACTTGGCCAGCTGGTGATGCAGTCAGCGCAGCCGACAAGCCTGCGATTGCCTCCCGTAAGGTCTGAGAGAGAGGCTTCAGTCACCACCATGGCTACTGTCAATGTACGCTTCGACCCTGCTGATGAGAGTTACCAGCCTCCACGGCTCAACAACCTCCAGGCAAAGCTCAAAGTCGCAACATATTATGCTAGTGTGCCCATGAGGGCACTACCTACCAATTCCAACGATTTTCGCTTCAGCAGCATCCAAGGGCTCTACGTCGAGTCGCTCAACCTCTCTTCGCGCTGCCTAAGTAACCAACAATGGGAGAAGCGCGAAGCTTCTACTTGTGGCCGCCGAGACTCTGGTTGGTCTGACCTCAAAACCGATATTCCCGAGCCCTCCGCTACCTACAAAGGCGGATCTTTCTACATAGCCAGCATCATGGTTCCCATCTCTCTTCCAAAATCCAACCGAGTCTTCGTCCCCACATTCCACTCTTGCCTCCTCTCCCGCACCTACGCAATAGACCTCTCCCTATCCATCCAACCACCTTCCACCACAGTCACCTCTCCCGTCCTCCATCTCAAAGTCCCCGTCCAAATCTCCTCAGAAGGCAATCCCAACACCCTCCCGGCCATCTCCGCCGAAGAAGCCACAGCCATCGCCTCAAGACAAGCCAACGCTTTCTTCAACCCCCGCAGCATCGCCCCACCAAGCCCAGAATACAGAGAGCGCGCACAATTACAATTCCTCCCATCTGACCCACCCCCCAGCCCCGGTGGAGGTTACACCCATCGCCAAGACCTATCCCATCTCAATACCAGGCCGGCCCCGGAATACACTACCCGCATGAACGGCGCACAGCAGAGATTTCAGTCATTGAGTTTTGAAAACGAGGATGCAGCGCTGGCGCCTCCTCCGGATTATTCTTATTCTTCGATATCGAATGGGGGCGCGAGGATTGCGAGTAGTGTCGCATCGCCGCAGCCCCGGCCGAATAGGATTGATGCTGCGCGAGGATAGTAGATTGCTTGGTGTCAAGGAGAGGGCTTAGGGAGGGCATCCTGGTGTTGAGGATGGGTTATGATATCAATGTACACTTCTATGATACCCACGGCATTGATTTCATAGGGCCTTTTTATTTGTAACGACTTATCAATATTAATATGACTAGCTATCCTATAGGAAGGATAAGGTATGGCTCAGAGAGCCAATGAAAATGAACTGGTTTGGTTTTCAAAATTTTACCAATACAACAAACACAAAGTACTCAATCCCTTTTCTCCAACCCTACATACAATCCTACCTTATCCCATCTCCTCAAACCCCAGCATCAATAGCCCATCCATCCAATACACTCAAACCCAACCAGCACAAAAATCCAATGCCCTTCTGTAAAGAACGCACATCCACCACCTTCTCCACAACCATCACCCTCCCTCTAAGTCCAATCCATCTCATCCAAAACATATCCCCCCCCCCCAAAACGCCCAAACAGCCATCTAACCACCTGCTCCACCCATAGCAGAAGCATCGCGCCTAACCACCTTTTGACTACTAAATCATCCCACCATCCATGCCCCATGCACTCCACAAACACACACACACACACACACACACACACACACACACGCAAAAAGCCTAACATCCCCCAACTCCACCACCTACTACCCCCTCACATCCTCTCCCCTTCTTACAGCTAAACTTGAAACGATTCGGCGTCGATAGCATAGAAGGGACACGTGTATGTAAGTAGGAAAGCGTGGACTGGTGGTTGAAGGGGGGTATGTGATCACGTCGTAGTGTGAGTACTCAGAGAGAGGCAGAGAGAGAGAGAGAGAGAGGGGGGGGGGGGGGGGGAGAAGGGGGGGTTGGATGAATTGTAGCGTTAATGGGGAGATGTGGTAGCTAATAGGAGATTGGTCATAGTAGTAGATTCTGCTAGAAGGTAGGTTTGTGTTGAGGAAAGATAGTATTTTAGATTTCATTGAGAGCATTATGATGAGCCTGATGGGAGCCAACGGAGAAGCTCCTGCCAGGGGAATATATAAGAGCCGAGATACGCCAGAGAAATGCATTCATGTGGGTTTACAACACCACTACGTTTCACAACGCCCAGATGAACAAAAATATTATTCATTCAGTCAGCTTTGATAACCCTATAGCGACATTAGCTTCGATGATTCTACAGTAGGAGCCAGAAAGGATGGAGACATACCCATAAATCCGTCTAACGAAAGCATAAGCGGTTAAGAAACCAACCGTCCCTGTCAACAGGCCGTACACCGTACAAGCTAGAAGACTGTAGCTGAAGAAGAGCAAGCCAGAAACGAATCCTTGTATATGTAATTTCGTCCAGTAGAACCAGACACAGTAGAAGAAGATCCAGACAGCGGAGCCGGAGCCGATGAAGACGGATTGCCACCACCAGTTGTAGTTCTCCGTGCAGAGTTGTATGTATGTTGCCACAATTGTCACTTCGATAATCGTGACTATGCACACCAGGGAGACTACGCTAAGGAAGCCAAAGACGTAATAGTATCCACTCTTATCTTGCCATATGCTCCTGAAGACGAAGAGTAGCTCGATGAAGATGACGGCAAATGGTATGAGACCTGCGAGAAGTATGCTATACACGCTCTTCATATACCAGGGTTGTTCCGGAACTTGGCGAGCGATGCTGTGCGTTTTCGTAGGATGTTCGTAGGGACTGCTGCGGTGGAAGCCATACCAGCTTCCGCAATAGACGAGGGGAAGTTGTATTAGCAGCCAAAGGGCGATAAGACTGAGTAGGGTACCGAACGGGAGGGCAGTGCTTGACGCTTGAGCCCAGACGAAGAGGTTGAGGATGAAGATGGTAAAGAAAAGTAGACCAGGGAATAGCAGAGCGGTTATAAGAGTGTTCCTTCGCCAGTCTTTGCCATTAAAAGTCTTGTAGAGGCGGCCAGAGAAGTACCCAGAGAATATACCAGCGAAGACAAAGAGACCCATGCCGACACTAAGGAAGCCACCCCGGAAGCTGGGATTGAGGACACCGAGTGTACTGAGCATAAGGAGACCTGTCGCCATAAACACGAGCTGAGTGCCAGATCCGATGAGAGGGGCAAGGACCCCAGCCAGTGGTGGGGCGCGGAAGACGTCGCCGTGAAGAAGCTTCCAGCCTGTAATATCCTCCACAAATTCCTCGTCGGAAGAAGAGTCGACATCCAATTCAACCTCGCTCTTCTGGTCCAACAATCCATTCGTTTTCTCTCTTGGTGATCGATTGCCAGTCCTTGTCTTCTTTGACTTAAGCTTTATTTTACCTTCTTCCAACACGCCATCCTTGGAATTCCTCCTGCCATCTCCAGCAGCGGTTTTGGCGATGATCATAACAACAACGGCTGTGAGAAGGCCACAAATGACAAGAGAGTTTAGTATAGCCAACCAATGGATGCTCGTACTTTCTTCTTGATTGTTGAAGTAAAGGTCCCACCTCTTAGACCATTCGATTCTATCATCTTCGCGAAAATAGACTGCGTAAGAGTATGGTATGGTAATAGTTGCCCCATCGTCAACGTCGTCATCAGGAGGCAGGTACGATGAATGTGGGTACTGGCTTGCCAGATGAGAGTTGTTGTGCGCAACGTAGAGCTCCATTCCTTCGCTGTCCGCATGAACGTCCTGGGGGCAGCCAGTACTATCTCTATGTGCTGCTTCGACACTCTTGGTGTAGACCTCAAAGCCGACAATGACCTTGCCCCCATGCTCGCCGGCTCGTCCTGGAGCTTGCCTCCACCGTATCACAATGGTGAGATGGTTGTTGATAAAATACCGTGGCTTTCCAGTTACTGGGGAGAAATCTTTGTAGCCCAATTTAAAGCCTGCTGCATAGTATTTGTGGCTCTTATCAACCGTCACGAAGCTCGTGGCACCCGGCAGGTTGTCAACGATCCATTCAGCCACATAGCCATCTTCGATCAATTGTTGCGCCCTCTTAATGCCATTTCGATCCGTCTTGCGGCTGCACAGATACTGGCATTCCTTATCTTGGCCCATGGCCAGATCGTAGTCAGATGCCATGATTCTGTCACCTCTGAGCACCTCGCCCAGATTCAGAGAAACACTTTGACCACTGGCATATCCTGCATGCTTTTCGCCCGTTGGCGGACAGATGAATGGGAGGTCATAGTAGGCATATTGTAATTGGGTGTTGTCGGAGTACACCTTATTGACGTGAAGGGGGATTGCTTCATCGTCAACATAGCTTTTGATCGACCAGCCTGCAAGAGGAAACAATCAGTATCTGTTGAAGACAAGAAGCTATTGTTGGCTATTGAATCTGGGATCTCACCTGGTATGTAGAATGCTTGTACGACGCTAATCGTACAGATAAGTGTAAGGAGGCTGCAGAACAGAATCCGAAAGTCTGCGTGCATGTCTGGAAAGAGCGATAATGATTACGGCTTGGCAATCGAGGAGCGGTTGCCTGATACGTATGCACGAAAATGAAGGTATTGGTTCGCTCTCGGGCTGGGCGCAGTGTGTACCGTCCTCTGGCTCCTCCCTGCCTATGTCAAATTCTCGCTTGATGGGGCTCTGTATTTTGTGCCGCAGTGAGAAACATAGGCTTCTTAACGAGCGTAAGCGGCACCGAGTGCCAAGGTTGTCAGCGAGCGTGGAGATTACTATGTAAAAGGGTAAATGGATTGGAGGATTGGAGAGTTTGGAGAGTACTCAGCGAAGGGAAAATGCTGGGGGTGTTTTCCTGGTGTCGATCATGCTTAACTCCTGAAGATAGCAGATTGCCGCATTCAGTGACGCGTGGCGCACTTGCGGATAACGATTTTACGAGCTAAAGTGCCAACGGCGTGTCAAAGCTTTTCCCTTTGACACGATCTGTTATCCATCACAATCCACAGCGGCTACACGAGCTGTAGTAGCTGGCTGTAGTACCTAGCACTGACCTGAGATAGCTAACGTCTGAAGTCGAACTCACGGACGCGCAGAAGTCACTACCTTATTGCTGAAGGCAAGCTCAGGGCCCAAATACTGGCGTGGTGCCGTGCCGAGAATAGCGCAAATTCTTCTTTCTAAGGTCTACGGTGTACTGGTGTACTCAGTGACATGGCCAACACTATTCAATGCTGGATGTCTGAAATACTCATCATTTACATATGTGCTCCACAGTCGACCCTTTCTTGGAAAACCCAACCATAGGTTCCAGACTTGTCTCCTCCACAATGATGATTGTTCGCACCATGCCCTTGTTCATGTCAAAGAAATGCTCTTTGATCCGTTTCCTTTGTACTTCAACAATGCGTGGATTACGATTATATATTCGATCAAAAGCTTCCAACAATTTCTCCTTGGTCCTCATCATCGTGCAGGAAGTGATATCAGCAAGCTCATTCGACTTGCTAATCTGAGGTGAGCTCCCCGAAACATAGACCCACGTGCATCGCGAGGAAACGAGCACCAGCCATTATAGGTACCATGGATTTCTCTGACACAAGTGCCTGCAATATTCGGAGACTGGCACGACCCTTCCATGATGACATTCCACACCACCCATTTCTCGATCCAGAATTCCAGTGGCAAGACGCACCGCTAGTTCCAAGTGACCTGGCCCCTCGCGGTCGTCTAAATTGGGAATTACCTCGACCGGCAAAAACAAATCTTCACATCATGTTGGAGCTCAAGGAAGAGACCGACGAGATCCTAGAGGAGTATCGTTCGAAGTTACCTTTAATTGACCAGGCATTAGAAGAATGGGTTGAGATGCGAGGTGCTAGCCCAACAACGACTGGGGAAGCCAAGCTCCGAGACATGGCGTCACTTCAGAGGTCCGGGGATGTCGAAGATCAAGGTGAGCAGCGTGATGCCTCGACTGATTCTTATATATTTAGCATGGCGAGAAACCTTGACTCACCAGGACGAGGTGATGTCATCTACCTTGCTGACGCCTTCGAACAAAAGAAAGCTAAAGACCGGAAGTCCAGCGTCCCCGAAAACCTCAGAGCGGTTGATTGGTTGGACTTTGACGGATCGTACTTGCATGTTGCAGAAACATCTCATGAGGTGGAGGCTGAAATGGCAATCCCTGAATCAGTACCAATTCTGAAAATCCCCAAGTCTGGCAGGAAAACGAACAGCAGGCCACCCAATCTCCGGATCAGTGATTGGTCTGAGTCTGAACCGGTGGATCTTCTTCCCACGAGTATCTACAGTCCTGAGCCAGAAAGTGCTGGCAGCCAGGCTTGCAAGCGGCTTGGGCCATTCCAGGATTTCTGGCGGGGCCATGACGATAGTAATGGATATCGCATGGAACTTGCAGATGAATTGCCTACTCCAGAAGCCAGTGGTCAGCTGTCTGTTCCCTCTCCAACCTCGTCAGAGCCCATGGACCACCAATTCCTTCGAAGGCGACGTGGGATGGTATTCGACCAAGAGGAACCGGCTCGTTTGAGGGAGGCTGCTTGTAGGTTTGATATCTCACCCTGAGCGTCCCCGTATAGCATCAACTTCGAGAACTTTTTGATTATTCTGTCAAAGCGGAGGCGAGGGTTTTGAGGCTTAAAATATACCGTAAGCAGTTTCCTCTGGTGGCGAACTCTGATTACCGTGCATGTATAGTATAATCAAAAAGACAGACTTTTCCCGCAATATGCAAGATCTGAAATGTCGTGCTTGCTAAGAATTCAGTAACAACGCACAAGAGACGTGGGCGGGAATAGGACTTCGCCGAAGCTGACTGAGCAACGATCGAAGTGAAAATTCAGGAGCATGGCCTTCCTTGCAATTGTATCAGCTGATGTCTCGTATCCCGTCCTAGTGGTAGACTTGGCAAGGATACTTCCCCAACGACCGCATCGAAAATTCAGAGGGTTTGCCAGCGAGTGGAGAAGTTCGTGTCATGAAGCCACAAGGATATTGGAAAGGTTGGGATCTCGGGGTCCTTTGTGCAATCTCTGGTTCAGTGTAACAGATGGGCATGGCAAGGTTTCCTGGCTCGTACAATGTCTTGACAGACATTAAGGGTTTGGTCTAAGCATTTGGCCGCGACATTGGCAATTCACCCTGTAAGCCAACGGTGGATCAGTGAGATATCATTCGTAGCTGCTCGAATAGATTCGAGTTCTCAGACGAGAACAATGTCCAACATGACAGAGGATGGCAGGGTGGATATATGGAGGACTATAAGGCCCTCCACCTTTAATTAAAACCCGTATTGTTTCATTTCATATGCTCGCGAAGAGAGGAATGAAACGTAGAAGTAACAACACAACGGTGTGCGCCGTACAGAATGTGCAAGAAGGTGCAAGCTAGATGGCGCTAGACCTTGTTCGAGTAAAGGTGGCCGAGGCTCGTTCAATTTTCCACGAATAGATTTACTTCCGCATATCCCTACCCGCGTTGGGAACAGTTTCTTCGGCAGCTCCCCCGACCTTCTGACCGCAGCATCGCTCGCCACCGCCACGGCTGCCTAATCAATTCTTCTCCAACAAGCTTCACCTACGAGGTAATAAATTATTTCCCATCAATAATAATAGCAATTATGACTACCATATTACGAGTATGCGTGGCGAACCTTCTCATATACTCGGGACCGCAGTTAAAGCCCGTCTAAAACAACCAGCCAATCCTGTGCATAGGACAGCCTTCCGAAGACCCTTCCAAGAGCATCCCAAGACATATTGTTGCTAAATGAGGCAAAGTCGTCCAACAGCTGAGATACTTTTGCTGACCCTTTCGCCTTGGGCCCAAGAGAGTGGCTCGTGTGCTTACTACACGCAATCTCTGCTAGTAGCAGCTCGTAGTGCGCAGCACGTCTTTGACCCACCTACCAACGTAAGAAGTGAGCAGGCCGGTCCTGACTCAATTTCTTTACGATGCTGTAATATTATAAGTTCTCCCATCTTCTTATTCTTCTTTTCTCTCTCTATACAAGTATCTCGACGTCACTCTGTTTCCTAGATTCCATCTCTAGTATCTTGCCATTTGACCAGGTACCCTCGTTTGGCCTCGGACTCCTCGATCGCTACTTTTCTTCCCTTTTCGTCCATTTCCTCTATCAAGTTTTCTGTAACCTGCTCTCTTCAATATGCGTTCCTCAGCTTTCATTGCAGCAGCACTGGTGGGTGTAGCCTCAGCAGTGCCTAAGTTCTCTGGCACAGCTACTCCTATCAAGGGGAGTGGAGGGGTATATCCCACAGACACTGGAATATATCCCACAGGCACTGCACCACACTTAGGTCCAGGACCAGTATCGATCAAACACCACAGTTCAGGTGGATACTTTCCTTCCGGTAGCGGTGCCGCATCGTACACGGGGAAGCACCACAGCACTGGTGTATACTCACATTCCCAGAGTGGAGCATCTCGCTCCGGCCATGCGGGACCAACAGGTACTGGCCATGGGGGTGGATCTGGGGGCGGTCATACAACGCTTCCACCGACGACCGTTACAATTACCGGCAACGTGCCCACGACCACCACCAAGACTGTCGAAATTACAAACACTATCACTACCACAATTAGTAAGCCTCACTAACCAAGCCGCATTCTGCCCCACAGCTAATTATGTTTAGCGACGTTCGTTCCCTGCTCTAGCGCTATTTCCGTAGCAGGCACCCACACAATCTACTCTACATCATTGACCACCTCCTTGATCACCTCAACGATTACTCAAACTTCCACCAGCTATGAAGTCATTTGCCCGAGCACTGGTGCTGGAGGTGTCGTACCTACACAAAGCCCAGGTTCAGGCCCTGGTGGGAATGGCGGCAATGGTGGTTCTTCTCTAGGCCAAAACCCAAGCCAAACAATACTCCCAGGTGGCTACGGTCCTGGATCAGGACCTGGTGGCAACGGGGGCTCCAGTCTTGGCCAAAGCCCTACCCAACTCCCAGGTAGCGGTGGTAGTGGACCCGGCGTTAACAGCAATTGCCCGGCTCAACAGACCGTCACCGAAACCTATACTATGCAAGTTACCGTGTTCGTCACAGCCGGTACCCCAGCCCAGACCGGTACTCCAGGTCAACCAGGCTCAGGCCCAGGCGGTCTTCCCGGCCAAGGCGGTTCAAGCGTGCCTGGCCAAGGCCCATACACTTCTCAACCCGGCCAAGCACCGTTCCCCACTTCCAGTGGAAGCGGTTCAGGGCCATTCCCATCTGGCAGCGGATACCACTCCTACCACCCATCCGGAACCGGGCTCTCCCATCAACCATCCGGCACTGGAGCTCACCACACCAAACCAACCGTCCTGTCGGGCACCGCACCACCAAACAAGTTTCCCTTACCAACAGGTTTGACGGGACCAGGAACAGTGATCTAGTAGGTGCTGTCATACAAAAAAGTGGGCTAGCGGACTCTTTTCATAGATGAATGTGATTTAGCATGGCGGCGGCGTTTGGGATGACAATGATTGTCTTGTATCTACGGTCTATACGAATGGATCTTTTGGGCAAACCTAAGCAGTGAGCAAGCGCTATTATTGGCTTCTGAGAAGCCGATTGATCGTTAGCATCTATCCATACCTCCTATACTTTTTAATATAACGAAAATTCTCTTCAAATCCATATCTCATGTCCTCAACTCCGCTATCTTGTGAAGTACAATGACAAGCCATGCCATTCACTCCCTCCATGTCTCCAATAACTTCCGAAATCCACGAATCTCGCTCATCTACTTCCGTCAGATGCCCAACCCCACCATCCACATCCACGATCCACCCACAACATCATCCCAAGCATCCCAACCCAACTAACTCGGGCCGTGAAACAAAGCAAATAAATAACAAATAGATTCGGCACGCCTAACGCGATCCAACCAAAAAAGGGAATCCTTCAAGAATGTCTAAGCCACATTACTTCATTACACGATCGATATGTGCATCAGATATATCAAGAATTGCTTCCTCCCCATCCTTCATTGCTTACATATGAGACAAAACATAACAATGACATCCCAACGTGTCACATCTGCCTTAGGCAAAGCCCGCTTTTCTTTTCTTTTCTTCTACTCTGCTTTCCTCTGGCGAAGGACAACCCACTCCAACGACACATACCCGTCCATTCATCCCTCTGCTCAAACCCTCCCCCCCCCCCAACCTTGCCGCATCCACACACTCCCTCGCCCCCCCCCCCCATACATCAGTATAACCAAAACACCCAACATACTCTCCATCCATAGCTCCGCTCCAAAGTCCCATATATCCCCATTCCCATTCCCATTCCCATTTCTATTTCCCTTTCCTTCTGCAACGCAAAACGAAGAGCATAAGACAGCTTTAGAGAAGAGAGTAGAGCCTCCCTGCCCCGGGGGATGAGATGAGATAGGGAGGAGGGATGGGGTGGGGATATGTCTATTTATCTTCACTCTTAACCAATAAAAGCATTCCTAATATTAACCAAATAAAAGCATTCTGGGTGGGTCGGGTAAATATTCGTGATTTCTTCGACCTGGAGTGGATGTTGGAAGTATTGGGATTGGAGCTGGAGAGATGGAGATTGGGATTGTTGTAAGATTATGTTTTCCTCTGTGGATTTCCAAAAAAAAAAGACTTTTGATTATATACGAACGAATGCTCTAACTACAACTTCAAAATCGCTGTTATATTATATTCACGCCCAAAAACACCTCCACCGTATCTGTTCAACTCTTTTTGACTGGTCCAATATTCGCATCCTTTTCCTCCATTCTTCAATAGGAAACCAAGCAACAAGGTCCTGTCCGGCATGACATCCTTACCCTCCATTCTTTTATAGGAAATAACGAAAATGTACTCAATATCATGTCGTAAACCCAGAGATCTGATCCACTGTCCTCGACCTCGATTCATCATCCACACCGTTACCGTAAAACCCCCTCTAGCCTCCTAGTAAACCCTCCTCAAACCCCACCCCACACTACTCACCCTCGCCCAAACGAAGCACCCCACCCCAATGGCATAACACCCTCCTGTAAACAAAATCAACCCTTGATAACTCCCTCCATCAGTCTTCAATATCTGTCCCGCAATCGGAATCCCAGTCAAACATCCAAAGCTAACAATCGTATAAAGACTCGCATACCATCGTCCAAATACTTCAGTTTCGCAAAGCTGTCCCACACAGACGGGTGTCAGGCTGATATTACTACCCGAAGCTATTCCGAAAAGGACTGCGAAGATGCAGAGTTGTGCGATTCCTCCGGGCCCGCTGGCGGGTGAGCATGTGAGCCAGAGACAGAGGACAGATATGAGGCAGAAAGCGCAGGTTACAATCATGGCATTGAAGCGGCCGCATTTGTCTGCCAGGTAGCCTGGTAACCAACGGCCGAAGAAACTTCCTGCGTTCAGGATTGAGAGGACCTGGTAGCTGAAGGTTTCATTGACGCCATTGGCGATAGCGTAGGAGGAGATGTAGGAGAGGGGAATGAAGAGGGCCCATTCAATGAAGAAGACACCGGCGGTAGTAAGGGCGAAGACTTTGTGTTTGAAGATGCGATAATCAGGGAGGATGTCTTCGGTTTTAACTCTAGTCTTTGTTGGGGGGAGGATAAGAGGGTTGGAGCGGATCAAGAGGTTGGCAAAGGTGAGAAGGAGGAGGAATATGAAGGCGAGGATTCGGACGGCCCATTTGAAGCCGACGAGGGGGAAGAGTCGTTGGAGCATTAGGGGGAAGACAATACCTGGAAAATGGTCAGCTTGGGTGTTACAGATTCCATTTATGATGTGAATTGTCTGAGGGGTGGGAGAGGGCGGACATACCTCCTATTGACCCACCAGTCGCAGCAAGGCCGGTTGCTTCGCCGCGCCTTTTTGAGAAGAAGTGGGCGACGCATCCGATGGCTGGAGTGAATATCAGAGAGCTGGCGATACCACAGAGGATAGAATAGGTGATAAGGAAGTGCCATAGCTCTACAGAACCGTTAGTATACTCAGTTGCATGACTGCGGACGTAGAAGCCAACTTACTTGTACTCTCAGCCACACCCATCATCCCAGCGAACAAAAGGACACTCCCAGCGGCCACCAGCCATCGTGGCCCCTTGGCATCAAATACAGGTCCAATCTGCACTCCACAGAAAAATGTGAGAAAGGCCAAGAGACTGAAGATCCAGCCAATGCTACTCGGTGATTCCTGAGCAAGCTGGTGCGTGCTGAGGTATGCCTGGAAAGTACCGACGCTGTTGAGTACTCCGAATGAGGCTGTCATGCCACTGAAGGAGCCAAAGACGACCGACCAGGCCTTGAGACCGCCTTCTGGATAGGGGGAGGAAGCTTCATCCTCTTGGTCTGGAACAGTTTCCTTCCCGTTGCTTTTGCTGGTAGATCTATTGCTTGGGGTATGTTCGATTGGTGGGTAGGGAACTGGGGCCGGGCCTGCTTGGATGCCTGAGGCGGTCCTGTACATAGGGTGCTTATTCACCCCAGACGGCGGGTATTGGAGGCCTGATGACGCTTTGTTGCCGGAGTCAATCTCGACATCTCTTGTGTGGGGTTGCTCTTCAGCATCTCGCTGGTTCAAGGAGGCGGCCTTTTCATTGACGGACAGCGTCGAAGAGCCATGAGAGGAAGCATTGGCTAATGTATTGACATTTTCTGGGGCAGAGGATAGTTGCCCAGCTTGTTCGATATTTTCGTGCTTGTTATTATGACGCGAAAGTTTTACATGGTGCTTCTCTTCACCATCATGCACATCTTGCATGGGATATTGCTATATTCCTCGTATCGTAATCCAAAAACCCGCCTTTTCGCCGGCGCGACCGTCTACATCTGTAGCTCGATAGCAGAGAACGTGGTAGGAGTGGGCAAGAGGAAGAAAAGCCTCTGTGGAGAAGCATTTCGACGGCCTTTATAGCCTCAATTGGGTTTGCCATCGCGTGGTTGCTAGCAGTGGGGTGGTGCCGCTATCGGAATGGCGGAGGTGGCCGATTAGTACAAACAGGTAGTAGATGTACTTTGCTAAGTGCTCTTGCGATGTTAGCGGAGGAGAGGTGGAGGACGGCGACGGCTATGCAGGTTTGACCGTTGAGATCGATTGTGTCGACGAATGAGAGGCGTGGTCCCTGCACGAGCATTCCTCGATTGACCACGACGCGGAAAGCGCGATCACTCTAATATTACAACCATCTGCATTAGGATCATAGTCACGAGTGCATTGAAAGCAGGTTTGAGATGGAAGGATAAGTGTAACTTGATTGAATTCTATGTATTAATACTGTGTCCTAGTGACGCCCAGTCATGTGCGCAAGTCAATGCAAGATTTTGGAAGACAAGACCGCATGCTCATGGTGCTCAGTTATGCTAAGTACAAGAATCGGTAATGCCTCCTTCCCTCCGAATTACTATCCTATCGAATTCTTCCCTCCTATGGTGTACATCAAGAAAGAAGACACAACCCCTCAAATTTTCCAACCCTTATCCCCTGCCGTAACAACGTGATAATCGATTTGTGAAATTGATGGCAGAAGCTTTTTATAGCATGGCGATACCAGCAGCAGCACCGACGGCAGCCACAACGATCTCCTGGCTCCAGGAGAAGAGGGCAGCGGCACCAGTGAAGGCAGCAGTTGGTGCTGGGGAGGTGAAGGTACCGTTGGAAGCTGGGGGAACAACACCAGTTGAGGCAACAGTGGTTGGCACTTGGATTTGGCCATCGGTGATCTGGGTGACGGGAGCAACTGAAGTTGGGGCTTGAATTTGGCCGTCGGTGATCTGGGTGACTGGAGCGACTGGTGCGACGGAGGTTGGTGCCTGGATTTGACCGTCGGTGATCTGGGTCACTGCTGGTGCGACAGAGGTAGGTGCTTGAATTTGGCCATCAGTGATCTGGGTGACGGGAGCAACTGAAGTTGGGGCTTGGATTTGGCCGTCGGTGATCTGAGTGACAGGAGCAGCTACTGAGGTAGGAGCCTGAACCTGACCATCAGAGATCTGCTGGATCTGGCCATCAGGAATCTGAGAGGCCTGAGCAGCAACGGCGGTGGCGAAAGCCAAAGAGACGAGGATTTGCTTGATTGAAGGCATTGCGTCGAGTGGTGTTATTAA
This sequence comes from Cladonia borealis, assembly GCA_018257855.2. NCBI lineage: Eukaryota > Fungi > Ascomycota > Lecanoromycetes > Lecanorales > Cladoniaceae > Cladonia > Cladonia borealis. The sequence goes on from JAFEKC020000019.1 coordinate 676,074, forward strand.
TATGTGGTAGAGATGAAGGTAAGTGTTGTTGTATTATGTAGCTGATGAGCGAATGTCTTGATCGTTGAAAGATCCGGAACGACTGTGATATTCCTGAACTGAGAAAATGCGAATGCAGAGATTTTGTGTTTGTAGTGAGAGATGGTAGGAATCAGGAGAAAGAAGGCGAAGAATGTGGAAGAAATGGGTGTTTATCAATAATTGGCGGCACATTAAGCGGCTACTAGTGGTAGGCCGGAGCGACAAAGGTCAGGCAGGGGGGGGGCTGGCTTCACCCAGCCGACCAATCTGACACGACGCAGGTAACCCTAGCGGCTCATTAAGCCACCATTACCCACCATCTTAACCGGCCTCCTTGAATTTTACCCACTGTGCTACCCCGTGCTACCCACATATACTACGCACTAGGTACTCGTAGGCACTCGTGGAGCCCCCCAAAGAGGCAGGAAAAATTACATTAATAGCCAGCCTCTGTCTCGAATCAGAGTGGCTAGCAAGCCCCCAACACTCGTCTGCACCGAGAAGCCTTCCTCCTTCCTCCTGAGCGAGCACTTTGGTTGCCCCTGAGCCCGCCCATCCGCTCAACGTGTAAATACGGCGAGGAAGCATATCCCTGCCCGGCTTACCATGGTGCATTTTTCAAGCTTGCGTGGGCGAGCCGATCTCCTCCTTTTCCCCCCCCCTCCACTTTGCCGTATCCCTGAAGCGTCTGATAGGCTTATTAGTATTTAACGCACGAGACAGATTAACATTGGCTCGCCGAGATCTGCCCTTATCCTGAGACGGTTATCTGGCAAGCTCGTAAAAGTACACATTCGTTGTCGTCAGCAGAGAAGTGCTGCTCCCTGCATTCAGAGTAACCGCCGGGATTTACAAAGACCCGCAATTCTAATAATAACCCTACAGCTCTACGTGTGACAGTCCTGCTCCCAGCCTTTCCCAACGACGCACGCACACAAACATGCACAATTGTAACCATTAATGCTCGTGTGAGCTCTGCGATAGGGGCCAATTGACCTCGGCCGAGTCATGGTCATGGCGCGTGGTGTAACACACGCAGAGGCTGACCTAACCAGCCCGCTAATGTAACTCAAAAGGCGGAGAAAATCGGTAGTCTCGGTGACGGCGTGAACGCCTTCTAAATTTTCATCTCCAACCCCCGCCCCAAGCTTTCCCACTGAGAACGGAGAACGGAGAACGGAGGGCGCTAGCGCAAGGAATACGAACACTGCATGGAATCCTGAAACGGGAGGGGCGGGCATAACGTTGGGTTGCGTCATGAATGCACCACCTTACTTTGGGTAGTAGAAGTAGGCTTGTCTTTAGAGCTGTTCTTTGTTGCCCAAGCGACATGCATGCTTGCGGCAGCTCTGTAGCTTGGTGCCAGCACAAGCTGCATAATTACGAAAAGTGTAGATACCGGTTGCGTAACAAGACTTTTGGGGGCCTATGAAGCGCTCATAACTCCCCACGGAAATTCTGCGAAGATAGTTCGCCTAGTATTGATAGTCTTTTGTTGATTTTTGAAAGTACACAATTCAATAATTCCCAGGTTTGATCTTTCCCGTTTATGGGAACTTGGCAGTGTCAAAGGCCTGAAATTAGAACTTGGCTTGCCTACAAGGGCGAGGGCCCATGGGATCGAGCCCATTTCCATTTCAGTTTCAGGATTGGGTTTCCACGTAATCTCGATGTCATGATTTCTGATGCATTTGATAGGCTGGAGGATTCTTCAGCCTTGGTATCATTTACCGGGGAAATTTGATAATTAATTGGAAATTCCGATCAATGATGAGGTGGCAATGGCAAATATCATGCATGCGGACGGCCGCCATTGAGGCCTTCTCCCCACTCGTTCATAGCCTTGCAGGAGCCGGTACTTTGCGGGTTGTGGGACTACTCATATAGACTTCGGTACTTCGTACTGACAACACTTCGGGGTGATGACATTACCTTCGTCTGGTTAGAGCTGAGTGCCACAATTTGGCTTAATTCGTACTATATGGCAATCTTGAATTTCCCTAAGATAGCTTGCATACCATTGTCGTGATGTTGTTATTCTACTGCGCGTCATATAAGAAGATATGCACACGCTCCTCACTCCAATCACAGAAAAATAATACACAACGCATGTGCTTCGGGCAATCGAATACCTGGTGCTCTTGTTCAAAGATGGAACTCTATACAGCATGTTGATGCAGTTGATGCTTTTCTTTGATGAAAAACCGCGATAAAGTAGCTATGTTATGTACAACCTCAAATACAAAATAGTCACTGATCAATTGGTGACTCCCCAATGAGTGACCAGACAGAAGGAGGTTCACCTGTTTGTACACTTCTCCTCCAAAGACATATACATCTTTAAGAACCGAGAAGGGTATTGATTTGCTTGCTGTCGAGTGACAACACCGGAATGCCTCCAACGCCTTGCTCGCTTATGGGCTAAAATGCCACATACCGTGTTCCACCCAGTCCAGTCTGAAAGAGAACCAGCAAATCGTCACCGAGACTCCCTCCTCACAGAACGCAAATCATAGCCCCAACAAAGATGCCCGTGACCCAGTATACCGAGTTTTGAACCATCCCGTTCCTCATGGCGCCACTCGTCGTGCTCGTATCTGTCCCATTCGGCAACGTCCCATTAATAATAATCGTCTTAGTCCCATTCACATCTCCCACATGGATCAAACTGCTATTCTCCGACGCCGGACTCCCATTCCCCAGCAACTGTCCAAGATACGTGCTATTGTCATTATTATCGCATCCGCACGCGCTATATTGTGCACACAGACAAGTCACGGGGAGGGTCTCGTTTTGGTTCGCGGGTTGCGAGGCGTTGGATGCGTTGTGGAAACTGTAGGGGTGGTCGTAGTTGTATTCATAGGCGCCGTAGATCCATAATCCGGGGAAGATGGCAAGTCCCACGCCGAGGAGAGCGAAGGGGACGATGCCTAAGGGGGAGCGCGAGCCCGCGCGATAGGCACTGGTGGAACCGCCAGCGAAGTAGCGTCCACCGCCGTAGGATGGGGAAATGGAGGAGGAGGAACTATTGAGGGTGGGGGCTTAGTTTTGTTTGAGCTTGTGCGAGGGTCAAAGGGGTATTTACCTAGCTGTGCCTGTATTTCGCGAGCCACTGGAACTGCCGGAACTGCCACTGCTGCCGGATTTTCCAGAGGAGCTCGACGAGCCGGACGAGCCTGAGCTTGAGGAGCCAGAGGACGAGGAACCTCGACCTCCTCCTCCACCTGAACCCCCGCCTCCTCTTCTCTTCTCTAGGTAGCTTAAGTCTAAAATATCGTTGATGGGGCCCGTCAGGCCGCCTGGCTCAGCTTCTGCTTCTCGTCTTGATATGGCAAATCTACCATATCGTGAGAACGGTAATGAGAGCGCTGACGCAACTGATGACGCGCATAAGCCAGTGACTGCTATCTCCAGGACCTTCATGGTGATGTGTGTCGATACAGAATCCTAGTCGTACCGTAGACCTTTATATGCTGATGTTCGGTTGCCTAGGGCCTAGATAGAGTTGTAATGATGTTTGATTGTCTGGGACCCGGAGAATGTATTGATTAACATAGTTCTAGCGGATACAATTCAGGGTCCTTACATAGTCATATTTACCGCCACCTTCACCTATGACTTGGCGGGAATCAGTTTGCTACGGCAGGGTGACACTAAAGGAATATGGACGGGTCATTCGCTGCACTGCCTCCCATGCCATCATTGTACTCCGCAGATCAGAGAGTCTAAGTGTAGCTCATAGCACGTAGGGCCGAGTGTGGCTGACTAAGCCGCATATCGACTGACAAGATCCTCTCTTAAACTACGGTATACGCGCGATTAGGTTATCCCTGAAAGTCTTGTTACCTTCACCGCCATACTGATTTGCTTGCTATACCGCTGCGCCATTACGAGGAACCTACCTTAGTCAATTGGACTTGGGCGTTCTCTGAGGCATACCGAGCCTGTGGGCATTACGCAAATGCTTTGGCCTTGCAGGCTGTACGGTGCTAGGAGAATTGCATGAGGAGCCTGCGACGTCTCAGTGTAATAATCTTGTATGGCTCGGTTCGACCACACTTCGTGGGATCTGACAATTAATTGATAGAAGGCTCATGAAAGTCACAACCCAGCCCCTTGTGGCGAAACGAATGGTGGCACTGCATCCTTGCTGATAACAAGATCAAGTATTGAATGCGGTTGGTAACATGTCACTGAGCGATGAGAATGTCTCAAAGCCTTGCTCCTTGCGCCTCTCCTTGCGCACAGTGTCGGCATACGAAGGGTTGCAGTAATTCCGAAGAAATCGCAACGTTAGCTTTGGATAAAGTGGTCTTGTTGAGCTGCGACAAGGGAGTAAGTGGTCAATCACTGTTATGGCTTGAGTTCTATATCACGTGCAACTCTGTCCGTAACATTGGCAGTGAGTGGGATATAGTTAAATGACAAAACTGCTTTCAGGAATACGGGTGAGTATCTGGTGAGTATATTATGACCCAGTCAGACTTCCCATCAACGCTTGGTTAGACCGCGAAACCTCCTGAGGCATGCTGTCTCGGCTCTGCTCCAGCCTCGAATGTTCCATTAGGTTGCCTTCTCAAACCTTGGGCAGTAGACTGGCCAGGGGCGATCCAGGTGGCATTGTGCCCGAGACTTGCCATATACGCAACGGTCTCGTTGTTGTACGCATATTCGAAGCTGACTTGGTTAGGCTCCAATTGATCGTGAAAACGTGGATCAGCCAGAGCCTCTTCTACAGTGGCGTTCTGATCGAGGACGTGCCACAGATTCTGGATGACGGCAGTGATGATACGGCTGCCTCCTGCGGATCCAATAACATAGTACAAAGTACCGTTGGAGAGGTACTCAGCGATGGTGGGAGAGATCGATGAAAGCGGCCTTTTGCCAGGACGGATGAAATTCGATGGTGAGGGTGCGTAACCAAAGGCATTAACTTGCCCAGGAACGGAAAAATCGTTCATTTCGTCATTCATGATAACTCCGGTCTCTGGAACGCAAAGCTGGGAACTACAGACACTCATTCAGGGCACGGATCATCGTTGGAGAAAGGGCGAGCAACATACCCAAACAATAGATTGATGGTGGTGGTCAAAGAGATTGCCATGCCCGAGGCGTCAGCTGTAACAATTGTAGAGGTGCCTGAGCTAGAAGACATCGGTCAAGATTCCATGAAAACCCACTGGATTTTAGAGAGGGCTCACTCATTGAGAGACTCGAAGCCCTGTGGATCATATGCCGAAACGCTGAGCGTATGAAAGTCTGAAATACGACTTCTGATGTTCTCAGCAGTAGTTTCGTTGAGCATCTCATCCTGATATACATCCAGGCCTTCAACAAACGATGGGTCTCCGAGGTTCGCTCGCTATTCAGGTGTCAGCGTATGAGATTCAATATTGAGCAGACTTTTTGCACCTCCCCGTACGCAAACCTTATGGCTTCGTCAAGCCTATGTGTGCTGAGATTGATCGCGGCTGCTTGGCCAAAGTCCGAGTATCCCTCCACGGTCTTCATTACTGACAATGCCACGGTGCCTGATGATGGAGCGGAACAAGCTGTGAGTTGAAACCCCCGATAATCAATCTGAGCTGGTTTCCTCAAGGCTATTTTATAACTTTTAAGATCTTCTAGAGTCATTGTTCCGCCCGACGCTTGTAAAGCGTTGATGGTAGCATTAGCAATGGGCCCTGTATAGAAAGCATCAGGGCCACGTTCTGCAATGGTCTCCAGGGTGTCGGCATATCGCTTCCTTGTGATAGTCTCATTCAGACCGAGAAGCGTTCCATTGGGTGCAAAGTCAATAGCAAAGCTAGGATCTTCAACCAGGAAGTTTGGACCACCAGCTATCGCGCTCATCTCCTGATTAACCAAGTCTTGCGTCACGGTAAATCCACAACGAGCCAATTTGATCGCTGGTTGCATGACCTGAGCCCATGGCAGTTTGCCGTATCCTTGGTGGAGATATTCTAAGCCACGAAGCTCGCCGGGAACGCCACTATGTTCGAGATGAGCACTATAATTCCAATCCCCACGTTGCGATGCTGCACCTTGCAAGACCGCCGTACAGCGATAGATTCACATTGTCATTATACATATCCTCAAATGCTGCAGCAGGAGCAATCTCGCGAAAGTCGATGGCTTCATAAGAACCATTGGAGCCACGCACTTATTATGGCATTGGTCAATCGAAAATTTGGGGGAAAAGTACTGCAATCCGGAACTTGAGCTTTACCAATCATAAATCCTCCACCCCCAATACCGCTATGGTACATTCCTGCAGCTTTGGTTAGGTGAGCTTGAAGCAGGCTTCATGCTCCGATTTACCAATTACGCCTACGCAGAAGACGGTTCCCACCAACGCATCAGCTGCGCTCCCTCCAGCCTTGATCAGATCCACTCCGATACGGCTGCATACCGAGCTCTCTGAGGCAACGGCACCTAACTTATCATTCTCTTCATACTGGGTCGCACTACGCCGTTGGGCGTTCGGTAAGGCCAAACCGCCAAGCACGAAACGACCGCCAATGGCCGGGAATAAGGCAATACACAAGACCAAGGAAGGCAACATCGAAGGTATTGCGAGACAGGAACTTTCTTCAATCTTCAGAGCAGCAGACTTGAAAATACAATATCCAGCCACGCGGGCGGGGTATATGGCCAAGACTGCCTAACCAGCTTGGCTGACCAGTTAGGCAGCTCGTAAAGATGAAATCGAATCATTTTTCAATTCCGCTCAAAATCGGATGGTCTTACATGCCGGGCGTTCTTGCGCACTGTTCCGGCTGATGAATTGAGGTCTGCTCAAACTGCTAGATTACCTAGGCAAGGGGCCTATCCTAACTGCTAGGTCAGTCCTGTTGACTTTTAAGGCCCAAGGCGCAACCGGAGTAGATGGAAGCATAAGGTTGAGCTGCATGCATCGCCAAGTGCCAATTTTTACTACCCTTGACAGAGTTTGGTTCCAAGCAATGATCAAAGTCACAAGTGCATGTGCCCCATTTTGGTGGGGGAGATGCAAGCTGCGGGTCATGCATACGGTATGCTGGCAGTGCAGCCAACACAATGATTGGTCTAGGCCGGCTGGTCTACTTCTACTTGCAACAACCAACGGCGAGATAACGGAGTGGAATTTGTATGGCATCCGACTTGGTCTGCACGGAGACACTAGGGTGCGGGATAAACCCTCTTGCACTAACCGAAAAAGGTGTGGTGTCTCGGTGCGGTGACGCAGGGTGGGGACTGGCGAAGACCCTGAGTGGCCGGAGAGTTACAGATCTCCAACACTTTCACTCCTCCACCATCCCATTCGGAGAAGCCATTTGCACATGTGCCGTTGCAGCATTGTCGGTACCTTATAATTACTTTATAAACCGCCATCCACCCGTATCTACATCTCATCCTTCTTATATATTATCCAGTGCGCCGCTCATAGCCACTGAAAAGCAGGCTATCATAGCCTTCCTTCCTATATATATATATATATATCTGCTCGGGAAGAAGAGCACCTCGGCAAATCCCTAGATATCTTCTCTAATCTTTTTCTTAGCACTAAATGCAGTTTGAGAAACGACGATTCAGCTGTGTGATGCTCTATTCTTGACTTCCAGACCTCCGAAGTGAAACATTAGCAAATCCAGTCTCTGCCGAAACAGCTTGGACCGTGAACCTTCGCCGATCTTGTTGACCCGCAAATACACCAGGGCAAAGAACACTCCCCAAAGCGGTTGTCTATAGACCAGCCTGATTGTTCCAAGGAAGATTAAGGCGAGACTCGAATTTCTCTTCCAACGTAGCCCGCGCCTGGCATCATGCCCGTCTTCATGAACCCTTTCCATAAACACGATGTGTCCGAGTTTCCCGATACCTTTGTGCCACTAGCTCATGCCGAGCGTCACCCTTCCATTGTTGCTGCTCATAAGGATATGGACAAAAAAAGCCTGCCATCGACGAGTCCCACCAATGATGCGAGCGATACCAGTGACAATGAATACAGCGCATATACCATTGAGGGTCTGATTGCAGAGATTGATTTGGGTATGCTCAGCATAACAGGATACTGTGGATTTTTAATAATTTTGAAAATAGACATTGCGGCCTCGGGGCACGATACGGCGTATGATCGTACGTGATTTGCATTTGTTCTTACTTACACCAACATCCAAACACTACCCAGCGACGGCCCATACATTGTTGTAGAATCCATGATCTGATGTTCCTTAGGAAAGTCCAAGGTGATCAACAAAGCTATAATGGACATTGGCATGGGATGGTACCAATGGCAATTGTTCGTGCTGTGCGGCTTTGGCTGGTTAGCAGACAAGTTAGTCCAAGCCACCATGCAGACCCTGGCTTGCCTTTACTGACCATCGTGAACTAGCTTGGTACTTCAAGTATGTCCTGAGACTAGTAAGATTTCAAGGCCTCAATACTGATTGACCTTCCAGGTTGTGGCTCTCACCCTACCATCACTGACGTCGGAATTTGGTCCTGACACTACGCAAGTCCGCTATACTACCTGCTCCCTCTTTGTCGGGCTGTGTGTTGGCGCTTCCTTCTGGGGCATTGCTTCAGACATTTTGGGCAGGCGTCTCGCATTCAATACGACCCTCTTCATCGCCGGAGTCTTTGGTCTTGCCGTGGGTGGAGGTAACTCTTGGATTGGTGTTTGCGGACTCTATGCAGCACTTGGCGTAGGAGTTGGTGGAAATCTCCCAGTTGATGGAGTAAGACCGACAAATAATACCCTTAAGCCTGAGCAAACTGACGATCCCAAGGCACTCTTTCTCGAATTCCTTCCGCAAGCTTCTCAGGCTTTGCTTACTTTGCTGTCTGTCTGGTGGCCCGTGGGACAGCTCATTGGCTCGCTCAGTAAGCATGCCGCTGGCATTACGTCGTCTTCCACTAACTCTGTATAGTCGCGTGGGGTTTCCTTACCAACTATAAATGCGACGCCTCGCTCCTCTCGTGTGATGTCGCTGCTCCAGGCGTAGCATGCTGCCACAAAGCTCAGAATTGGGGCTGGAGATACCTCAATATCACCGTTGGTGCCATAGTATTTTCTATGTTTGTAGCACGCTTCTTCTTTTTCCATCTTTTTGAGTCTCCCAAGTATCTCCTCTCAAGGGGTCGTCAAGCAGAGGCAGTCGCGACGGTTCATGGAATTGGTCAGTTCCCTCGTTTCGCTCGAGGGCAACTTTACTGACGGAGGATAGCTTACAAGAATAAGCGCAAGACCTGGCTGTCAGAGGAAATCCTGAATGCCGTTGGCGGAGACCCTGAAGTTGTGAGCGATGCAAAGCTCTCCACACTGGACATTGTGAAGCGATTCTTCAGTAAATTCTCCGGGGACAGGATTGCACCTCTGTTCCAAACAAAACGCATTGCCATAATGAGTATGTCTGCTTTCTATTTAATGATGGTCGACTCCTTATTTGGAAAGACTTGCTACCTCGTACTACGGCTAACATCGAACCACAGCATGCTTGGTCTGGTTTTGCTGGGCAACAATTGGAATGGGATACCCTCTTTTCAATGCTTTCCTCCCACAGTACCTTGAGAACGCTGGCAAAAATCAACCACCGACGCCTAACAACATTGTCTATCGCAACTACGCCATTACATCGATCGTTGGCGTCCCCGGGTCTTTCATTGCTGCGTATACCGTCGATGTGAAGTACATTGGCCGGAAATACACCATCGCAATATCCACGTTAATAACCGGTATCCTCCTTTTCTGCTTCACGATCAGCTCCGATCCCAACTATCAGCTCATCTTTACCAGCCTTGAGGCGTTCTTCCAAAGTATGTCTACTCTCCTAAGCCGCACATCATCCAAGCTGACTCATGAACAGATATTATGTACGGAGTGCTGTATGCCTACACTCCCGAGGTCTTTCCAGCTCCCAATCGAGGCACTGGTACAGGGATTGCCTCTTGCTTGAACAGAATCACAGGTCTTTGCGCGCCGATAGTGGCGGTACACGCCGGAAGTGTTAATCCCAATGCCCCCATATATGCCTCAGGGGCGCTCATCATCGCAGCTTTCCTTGCCATGTGTCTGTTCCCTATCGAGACAAGGGGGAAACAAAGTCTTTGAGCGAGGTCAAACCTTCATAGACATCTGCTTGAGTATAGCTTACCCACAGTGGTTCTGGTCCGGACGGCGGCTGTCCTCACTGTTGCAAAGCTCAGGGGTTATCATTTCGAATAGGCCACCAATGCACAGATTACGTACCTCTTAAATTCTCCCGTAGTATATCAACCAAATTGTTAGACATTGTGACAAGTCCACGACGCACCAGTCATAGATAGAGTGAAGGTACCCGCTAATACTTTTTGAGGTTGTATGGAGCCTTGACGTATGCCTGCTTACGGTAAGCATTCCCCAGACTCCCATCAAGTTTCACACATATCTCGAGCTACCAAAGCCAACTTCCTACACTTTTACTTACTCATTGAATCAAGACCTCTACAAACAAAATGTTGGTTGGGTAAACAATTTGCCCTCCTAAGTAAGAAACATAGAGCACTGGGCCTTTACGGGGAAAGGAACAAGGACTTATGCATTATTCGAAGTACGAGCAGGAAGGTACCAGCGTACTATATTCCTAGTCCAAGCATTACGCAAGCTTCATGCAGTAAGGCAATCTCAATACGCTCCTTGTCAGCATTTGGACGTCTTTGGAGCGGAGATCTAGAACAGGTGTCCCATGTGAATATCTTTCTGCTGCAGTCCCTGATGGGGAACGGATGGAGGGGTATAGAACCTTTGCCATGCCGTTTAGCTGACAAAAAATGGGGCTCGTTATTATCAACCTAGGTTGTTTTTAGAGTTTGTGCAAGGAGTTGACATTGTTAGTGACTGCCGATCTTGGAGGAATCCGTAGGGAAGCATGCCTTTGAAATATGTCAAATATTGATATAGCAAGTTGCTGTAAAATTCAATCTATCGGACTGTTAGCATGATGATGAAGGTTAGGGACAAGCACATAAGCCACCAATTCTTGCATACTGCAAAAGCATAGCATTACCTACGCAGTGGTGGTTGGTCAGTTGAGCAGTGTCCATCGGTAGCATTGACCGCGATTGTGAGAGCACTCTGTATTTGAAAAAGCTTTTCTTGTCACCAGGTAGTAAAGAACAGGCAAAGGAGTGGCTTAGGTTATCCGCAATTATGAACAATGCGACCTCAGTACCAGCCTGAATACATGTATATACTGCGCCTCCAGCGCAAACGGTTCTGCGTCAGGAAAGTGGATATGCTCTGAGGGCCCTGCCCGTATACCCAGCATTTTCACCCAGAGCGCATAATGACTGTGTAGACCACCTCTTTGTATGTTGAAGAGACAATTGCTTATCCTCACACCAAGGCAAGCACATTCCAAATCAGACCTGTTTAGGAAGCAGGCGCCTCAACCTTAAACACAATGTTGTATTGCCATTCGGCTTGGTTCCTTGGATGTGCTCCGTCCCCCTTGGGAACAAAATTTATACTCTAGTGCTTTGTCCGCCAATTGGTCCCCCGCACTCTACCATTTTGGCTAGCTTTATACGCACGAACTATAGCCATTTGCTAAGAAATAGGTGGTTCCGCCCTCTCCGCTGCGACGCAAAAAGTCCGAGAAGAACGAATCTCCTCTCACGATGTTCTTTTCGGTTGAAGAACCCTGTTCGTTCTCGAAGAAACTTTCCAGATGACACATTGTCGCCTGACTTGCCGCACCCTGTATTACACTCTGAGAGGCGATGTATTCGCGTAGTGCATTAGCTACTTCATCTATGTACTTCTGATAATCCGCATCATCGATCCTTAATTTCATCCAATGCTGAACCAGCGGATGTACGGCGAAAGAGAGACCCGATGCTCCCTCGTAGATGCTCTGAACCAACGCCAAATCTCGCAGTTCCGTCAGGATGTTCTCGAAGTTGTTGCTAATTTGCATACCTTCGTATGCGGATGTTGCAGACCAGTACGAATTTCCACTCTCGTGGTACGTCTGAAATAAACCTTCTGGGATGTTATTGCCATACAAGAAAGCGGTGAGTATAAGTAGATGCTGTTTGCTTTGGCGGCTCTCTCGGCTCCCTGAGAGCCTGGTCAACGACAACTCGCAATTGGTGCATGCTTTGAGGAAATTAGCATAATCGCGCTCGCTCCCAATGTGACGGTAAGCCTGAAATCTCGGGTTGTCCCTTAGGAGCTTTGCTTGACACACTTCGTATTCGTTAATAAAGATGTGGAGGTCGATTTTGCTGGCCAAGATATAGGCACCCGCCAGGTCTATAGCAATCGCAAGATGTCCTAATTTGCCAATGATTTTCGTTGCGTTGGCAATATTTTCCGGATTTTGTTTGGCTTGTGATCTTGAGAACAGAAGCTCCAATCCTTCTTTCGGCGCCAATCGAGAGACTACGATGTTGTGCCCTAGACTCTTCGCAGAGTCCTGTCTACTGGTGAACAGTAAATCTACGCTTCCACTCTGCTTTACAAGGTCAAAGGCAGACATCTGCTCCCATGCTCCATGTCTGTCGAAGTTATCGAATACAAGGAGCCATGGCGTTTTCCAGCTCCTCGTGGCCTCCAGAACAGTCTCGATATTCGCTTCAGCGCTGTTTGTGTTGACACGGTGAGGTAAAAGATCTGCCGCAATACTAGTGAAACTCTGTGCTGTCGTGGTAAGAGAAAATGCGTCTATCCAAAAGATCGCTTGATATATCTCCTCCCTACGAGCTTGCTGGCAGTATTCGAGCGCAAGTTGCGTCTTCCCACATCCTGCGGTGCCATATAGAACCACAATCTTCGGGAGAATGTTGATGTCATGATTCAGGTAGCACTTCCGAATTGTGCTCAGAGCCTCTTCACGAGAGACGAAGTTATCGATTTTATACTCGGGGTAATTGTAGTAACCTGCAGAACTGCCAGAAGCAGGTACTGATTCACCTATACCAACATCAGCAACCATCAATAATGGAGTGTAATCCCATGTACCCAACGCAGCTAGAACAGATAATAGGCAACTGTCCAGCTCTTTGATCACGTCATTAGAGATCATGTGGTCTAATTCAAGCTTTCCGAGGCTTTGCAAGCCCTGAGATGTAAATCCATGGGAAAAACACGTTCGAACGACTTTCGCATATGTGGGGCCCAACTCTCTTGATACATTCTCAATCAGTTTCATTATAGTCAAGCAGTCCCTTTCCCATTCAACTAACTCCATGGCAATCTTTTGTGGTAGCTGTAATTTGCGCAGAGGAGCCGAAAACGCAAGCTCGAGTAGGACTGATCCCAAAGAAAGCAGTGTTGACTGGGTGCTGCTGGATGATGCTACCCGGAAAATTTCGTGTCTAGCTACGCCATTATTAAGCTGATCTCGCAAATAAGGGCTGTCGAGCTGATAGGGATTTCTCGACGCATCCGAGTCAAGAAAAAGGATATCTCTACTACTCCAGCCGTAAGGGAGCCACGGAGTAGTATGGAATTGGAGTATAGCCGTCGCCAAACGTGCAGCCAATCTAAGCCTGTCTTCCACGGGGAGACGGAGGCCCCGATCTTTAGCCCTGGACAAGACATCGTCCAAAGTGCATGAATCCAGTCTATATGTAGCGCGCTTACGGACATAGAAGAAAAGGAAACCAAGACTACCCTGCGTTCTCAGATATCCAAGACGGGACCCCTTGAGGCCATTTCTGAGTCCATTGTGCCCGTAGCATGTCCGCCGCAAATGAAGACAAAAATCTTTCTCTTGGGCTAAGTTAGGGATTTCATTCTCTTCCGAGTGCCATTGGAATTTAGTCCCCGAGCTGGCCCGTCTTACATGCCTTCCCAATGCATCTGTTGGTACTCTTGACTGAAATGCGGGTTTCGTGGTCTTCTCTGCTGGGTCCTCACTCTCGGAGGTTTGTGGCAGGTGGTCTGCTAAAGATGTCCCACAAGAACAAGCTTTACTTTGATGGCAGTCGATGACCAAACAGACTGGTTCATCATTCGGTGGCATCGTAACAACAAGATTGAATCGAAACGCGCGGCCTGGAGCCAGTCGCCCAGCGTTTAAAGTGCTGTCATCCAGAGAAATGCCCAGGGAGTGTGCCGAATGCTCTCGGCACGACCATATCCGAGAGAGCGTGTTATGGAGCTCCTGTGAAGCTCTTTGTATGCAAAGAAAATGACTTTGTAAGAATTCTGCAGCTGTGGAAGCTGTGGAGGCTCGTTCACTGCTGGGGAGCTCGGTTATGGAAAAAGACGACAGACCCACCACATGACGAGATTGACTGGGGACCACTTGCCGGCTCAGCGTAAGGAAAATGTCATTGCCTTCCACCAGCCACTCTAAAAGTCCCGGAACGGGTCCTAGGGTCGTGGTTGGGCGCAATATTGACGGATTCAGGGTATGCATAAGCTGATAGACTGCTTTGCTTCGTCTTTTGTCTCGTTTTGATAGTGATTCTAGCTTGAGTCGGAAGTTCTCTAGGCCTTCCCATATGTGCTGAAGCACCCGGAGACACAGCTTGCCGAAGCGCGCCATCATGTCCTCGGCAGTTTGATTGATGATCTGATCCCTCCAAAAGGCATGGTCATGGCTCTCAAGCATATCGCTAACATCTCGCCATCTATTGGCCGCAGAGAAAAGTACCAGCCTTGCTCCACTCTCGAAGATAGTTTCTTGCACAGCGAGCTTTGAGGACATCTCTGCCAGCTCTGGGAATGGCTTCTCGCATAGTGGACTGACTCTCAGTATCTCGTGGAATAAACGGCGGATGCCCTGGATTCGAGGGACAATGCCGTCTGGCATCAGATCGAAGTTCGGTCTCTTAGATACTTTACTCATAGCTGTTATCATTCCCGAAAAGAAAGTAAGAGTTGCCATCCAAGATGGCAGAATGATCCATCGAACCTCCGCAGCTGTTCTCCGGCCAAAGGATATTACCTTAATTTAGTACAAACGGTCGGACTAGGCCAAACGCTTATGAATGCGCCATGCGCGAGATGCTACAAGCGAAAAGGACACAAAGACTGAGTTTTAGCGCAAACCCCTCAATTTCACACCATTGATTGGTTATGTAAGCTGCTCATGGCGCTATGCTAGGTACCTAAGGTACCTAATTAATGTACCCGGCTGCCTAAGAGAACAGAAGACTACTGGTCCGTGGTGGGTAGAAGGAGGATGTGGATTGGTTGGGGGCGGCCCCCACTACCTTACCTAGGAATGTAATGTTACGCTGAGACTGTACCGCTCCTTCCCCGCTAGTAACAGCCTAGTGCGGTTGCATCAGAAATATCTCTACCTCTGTAGTGTAGGACAATCGGTGAATATAGGGATCGGCAGAGCTGAAAGGCCTCAATCATAAGCAAAGTTGCTCTGCAGGCTAGATGATTGATGCTTAGAAGAGTTCACCCCTCAACCGTATAAACCCATCAACCGTATAAGCCCTATGGGGCTGGACCTAGAGCTGCTGAACCAGTCCCCAAAGATGGAATATTCCCCGGAGCGTCCAAGCTTTAGGGCATCTTTAGGGGCCGGCTCCGGCTCTAGGTCCAGCCCTATAGGGCTTATACGGTTGATGGGTTTAGTGTTCGCGGATAACAGTCTTGCGCAATATGCCCTCGCCATGGTCCGTGACTCCTGCAAGCTTAGCGTGCGGACTTTTGAATCGATGAATCATTGGGATACGATTCTGTCCCTCGAAAGACAATGTCCGTGACCATATTTATGTCAATATCCAATGTATGCTATTGCGACCCCGTTCCAGACCACGTTATTTGGGCGGGGAGCATGGCCACCATAGACTGCCAGCAGCCAGATGAATGTTGGTGGTCTTGGTGGCGCAAATGGGACGCCGGTTAGTGCTTGTTTTTGAGTTGTTTCACATATGGGTTGCTTCAATCGCTCCAGCATTTCAGACCTTTGCACTATTGGAACTTAATACTCCCATGCTCCTCAGCATTGGAGGTTGCAATATGGACGGCTTCTAAGGTATGACTCCGCGACCATGATTCTATGTTGAAACGTCCAAGCGTAGGAAACCAAGAAACGTCTATAAATATACTTCATTCCGATGAATCGCATAATTCAATGTCAAGATTGCAATACTGCATTATCCTGAGTAGGCCGTTGATGAAAGAAACGCGCGTCTGTGCCTTCTATGTCTGAGTGCAAAAAAAATCTCCCTGCGCTCGATAATGATCGGTGATCTTGTCATCATCAGGGCCTTCAATTCACCGCCCCGTAAACAACCTGTACTGCAGCAAAAGCAGAAGTCGCCGCAAAAACTTCTATTCTTCTTGCAGACGAGAACATCGCAAGACTTGGCGCTGTTAGAGGCCACAAACTCTATAATAGACAGGCAGGACACGAACCTTATAGAGAAGATCATAGTGAATCCCATAATGATGCCTAAACGTTTCTCTATATCTTTCACAAAGTATAGCACAAACATTGGGATGGTAGTAAGCAGTGGGGCGAGAAGGGTGCAGATGATATCTGCTGCCGTGGAGATGCCTGCGTCTCTGTATTCGGTAACCCCGAGTTCTTCGTCCATGACAAAGGTGTTCTGCACAATTAATTCATGATACTCAAAAGTGTTCTTGACACACCTTGAATCTTTTACCAAGTAGGCGATGAAAGATGCTGAGTAGCTTGTCTCCAGTCCATCGTTCGAACCGATCACGCTGCCTGTGTTTGGACGACAAGACCAAGAAGTCGACCTCCGTATTTCTGTCACGACGATTCTGTACTTCCCATGCATCCCAGCCATAACCTCTTAGAGCGGAATTATTGCCATCAGAGCTCTTCAGCCACTCCCGAAGTAGCTTCATATCGTGAGCACTAGGGCCCTGCTGTTTGGAGATTTCGATCTGTTGCATCAAAGCCGAGTTTACGGTACTTTTAGTGGAGGTAGCGTCAAATACTTACAGAATTTTTACCACTTACTATAAGCTTCCAGGCCGCTCCGGAGCTTCCTCCAAGCGTCCCTCTGTTGAGAGCCTCCCAAGCCTTGCGATTCATTCAATTCCTCCCAGTTGTTCTGGTATGATTGGGTAATAGAACATTCTTCTTTGGCGTCCAAGGAACAAATGAACTCAAATTTGTCTTCCTGTTCTATCAAATCTGATTGCATCTCTAGTAGCCTTAAGATATTGAGCTTGCCGAACTTCCGAAGGATAGCTAATTCAGGCTTACAGCCCATGAGAGCGGCCACCCGAAGCCAGCTGCCTTGGCTAGAGGCTTGTGTCTGAGAACTTGACATATCTGTGGAAGAGCTGCTGATCCCTTCATGACCTCGAGGAAAGAAAGGTATTTGAGGTCACAATAGACGAGTAAGGCGCAGAGTGGGGGTCAGCTTCGCTGAACCAATTCGCGAACATGCGGGCAATCGGGCGCTGCCATGCAGCTGACCGCGACGAAATCATTTTTTGCAACGTGGCACCATTCTGCGCATTGGGACAGTTCATGATGCATCTTTTAGCTACGTAGTTTTGACCAGTTTCAGAGTCTGAGTGAGTTTGCTCAGATCTGTCTTTTTGGCAATACCTTCTGACCGAAACATGTCACATCGGGCTGACAGGCCTTGGGATAATCGAGCGTTGAGGTCGCTACGATGAGAGAAGTCCAAAGACGGCATGTCTCTTGCGAGCTGCAAGGGACAAGTGAGTAGGGAACCAAGCCCGAAACTTAATTCTTAGCCAGAGAAGCTAAGGGTTACCTAGGTGCTGCCCGCCGGACTGCAATCCGAAAGCCCGCTTTACTGCATAGAAGCCACAGTGTAATAGGTAGAAGTCAAAAAGGGTTGTATTTACATGAATCTTAGCTGCACAAATTCCACGCTAGATCTGACAAAAATGTACCCCGCAACGTCTGCTCTCATTGCACTTCGTTAATCATTAGAAATTTTTTTTACCGTGGCTGACCATTAGCATTTCCTTCCTCTCCTTCGTGTCTTGATGATGCGGGGCTTTCTAGTTGGCCTGGCAAAGGCTTTAATCCGGGCTGGGAGTACCGAGCTGCTCTGATCTCAGCCTCCCTCCTAGCCTCTCTTTCTTTACCATCTTGGATCTGACATGCCGACCTTTGTTGCTCATCGGAGACCCGTTCTAGTACACCATGACATCAATTTTCATTAACCAAGCAGCTGAGGTAGGTATAGCACACACCTTTTGCTTGAGGATTAAGCTTCGTGACGAGCGATGATAACTTACTTGGCGGTAGCCACTTATCTTCCAGCACCATATCGACGTCTGTTGGTAGCGACTCGACGACTACAAACCTAACATCTCTCTGAATTTTATGGTGCCCCTTCACCCAGAAGTGCCACTCCGGTACGACATATTCGCTCGCATCAGTCGATTGGTCGTTCACGGTAAAAATTTTCCTCTGATCAGGCTCCAGATCAAACGTCTGAAGACCCCGTTTCTCGACCACAGAACGCAGTATCATGTTAGCTCCTACCGTACCAGAGTCGAGCAATGCCCAGTGGGAATAGTCCCGCTCTTCGAGGTCATCCCATATATAGATTCGTTGCTTGTGAGAATTCTCGTTTTTGCCGGGGGCCAGCCTTTTGAATAGTCGCCATGAACGGCGTAATAACTCAGCAACAAGCTTGGTATATCTTTGAGCCTTTGGGTCTGGAATGAGAGGAGAAACCACAAGTGAGGATATGTGTTCCAGGTGCTTGCGAACGTGGCTTCCATAGTCGGCCCAGGAGTTGAACGTCGGTCTGTCATGACAGAAATGGCATTGCTTATGTGGTACGACTGTTCGGGAATCCTCGAGATTTTGTTCCAAGGACTTGTAATCGCATCCGTCATTATGCACCTGAGAACGGTGGCTTCTGAGTAGATCTCTTTGACGAAAGGGGGGAATTTTACAATTGGCGCATTTCCACTTATATTGGTTACCGTGGCTGTCTTTGGTATGCCCCATCCAAGCTTCTTCTGAATCGAAGAGCAGACTCCCATGCTCGCACTCGGGTTGACAACAATGCCACATTTTGATGTGACCGATGAGATGTCGTCTAGGGCGAATCAATATCGTGAGCGATAAGATCGTCGATATGAAACAATTCGTGAGAAGTGTTTACTTACATTGGCCCTTGGGATGCCCCAAACACTGTTCCACAGAGGGGGCAGTTACGATAGTTTTTGGTATCATGACCTTGACTTAAAGGAGCTTGCCAATCATGAGCATAGCTTAGTCCCGGGTCGGAAGAATATGCCCCAGTAGTGGTTTGTGGGTGATCACGAATCATTGGCAACGGATCCGTCTGAAGGGATTCCCCGAAAGAGGCAGCTGAAGCGTCCGAGACCTCACCAGTCTTTGGCGGGGACAGACTTGGGACAGGTTCGTCCACGCCCGTATCGTCGGGCGAGGACGGCATGAGAGCATAAGCGTTATTGACAGTAGGTGACGTTTGTTTAATGATGTTACCTCTCGTCAAATTTGCGTACGCTGACACCTTAAGTATCCACGGAGCAGCATCGTCGAACTCTCCGGGATATTTGTGGAATAGTGTTGAGCAGAAATTTGAAACTACTGCATCACCATCACATATATCGACATCTTTTATATCTCTTGGCTTAGCACCATCACACCCCATCGCCGGACCTTCAAGAGCTGGTAATAAGTCATATAGATTTTGGACTGTGCTTTCGATTTTGCTGAGTGCTGCGACTACCCACTCAGAAAGGTCGAAGCTTGAACAACCTTTCGCTTCATCAAGACGCTTAATTGCCTCACTGGAAGCTTGTTCAAGTAGTCGGTACGCCCCTGGTAAGAGTTTCTCTTTCTCTGCAGGTTCGAGTAGATGTCCTCCTATTCCTTCATTAGTATGTGGAAGTACAGAGGACTGAAAAAGCTTCTTGCCGTTTATTAGAATTAACATAAGACTCACGACGTTTGATACTATGCACTTCCTTAAGTATGGGTGTTCATTCATTTTATGGTCTAGACTCCCTATTCCAGACAGCCATATTGCGTACCGCCGTTGCTGTTCATACAGAAGAGTGCCTTCCCCCTGGTTGACGATGGTACGCTGTATTGCCTGGAATATGGGAAGACCTGAAGATGCTAATTCCTTTATAACGCCGTCTTTGCTGTCGTCGAATTCCCGCGGTAGAGATTGAATCCAGCCGGCAATATTTTTATTCTGGACTGCGCGACGCTCGAAACCGCGGACAAGCGAGCGTGATGGATCTTCGGCACCTATGTCCTCCCAGCAGAGTTCCTCCTGTGACAGTATGGTATGACAACGTCTGTTGCTTTGATCTTGGCTAGTAACGCTGCTTTGACCAACTGATATTTGATTGTTGTAGCTGGCTTGCCCACTCATGGCCAGATTGGGAGTGATTGGCGGTTGAAGATCGTGTCACAAGGATGGTTCTTAGAAAGATTCTGGTTGCTATCATTCGTCTTCATATGTATGAACAGCCCAAGCTACACTTCAGGCCTTGCGAGAGGTATGTTGCGGTTTGTGGGACGCCTGTTTGGATCCACTCAAAGATGTTAGAAGACGCAAACTTGTAACAACCATTCACTCAAGATTGGGAAAGCATACAATGGGCTTCCTATCCCTGATACCCTTGTTGTTGGACACGTGGGAGAGGCTCGTGGAAAAGAGGTAAGAGCATGGTGGTAAGTGGTGATGGTGGTAGAAAGTGTAAGGACCGGGCCTGGTGTGCAGATTCTGCAAATATCTGTAAAGACAGTGGTACGCGGAAGGGCCAAAGGTTGAGGATGCAAATAGCATAGACAGTTTATAAGGAGTAAGGAGCGTGGTGAGAGACGAAAGATTGTGAGGGACGAAAGATTGTGAGGGACGAAAGATTGTGAGGGACGAAAGATTGTGAGGGACGAAAGATTGTGAGAGACGAAAGATTGTGAGAGACGAAAGATTAACAAAGACTGACAGGGTGCTAGCGGGGAGCGGTACTAAGGTAGGCGTCGGATTGCGGGGGGGAAGTAATTATCAGCGGAGCCTCGGTGGCAAATCACCGATTCCTATTTCTTTGGCAATTGCAATGATTTAGTGTTCCCGGCTCAGCATTACAGTTCCTGGAATCTCGTTGACGTTCTTTGTTACATTAGAATCTACCAGAAAGCACCCGCCGCTTCGCTCTAGTCGGGGTCAGAAGATCGAGCTGCGAGTTGTGATCGTATTGGATGCAATACGATTCTTAGTAATAATGGTAATTGTTCCCCACACAAAGGGCTCGATTCAGAATGCAATATCCCGTCTTTGAAAAGCTTGGTACAGGAGCTCGATTACGAACATGCCAACTTTGTATTGGAACACAGCCTCCTCGGGGGCTGACCCGGGGCCTTAAGCCCATCAACTTCTCACCTTGTTGGGGCTGCTTAGGGGTCCTTTTAGGAGGAGCTGGAGCCAACCTTTCTGGCGTTTTTTAGCTTAAAAAATCCCTCATTCTACGCTCAGGCAGGACGCTAACTCCATGCTAAGACAACTTTTACCAGCGAAACGCACAGCTGGTTACGGAACAATTGCTCGCGTAGAATGTACTTTCGTTATTATTGCGATTGCTCCTTGAATTATTGCGGCTTTGATCAAAGAATGCCACCCTTCAATAGAGACAGCGACGGTCTAGGACATCTTAGCCCCCAAAAATCGGAAACTCGTTTAGAGGTTGCGAAAATTGCGTCTGAAGACGTCTGTCTGCTTTCCAGAGTTAAGTTTACGCATTTAATGAGCAGCTAAGCTCGTTTACCACCCCAAGTACAGCGAGAGGTACGGACTCCTATTATGCTTACACCATTGTTAATTCACTTATGGCTAGAGCTTAGCAAGTACAATGCTCAACTAGTACCATATCAGAATCGTCGCTTATCACAGAGGCTCTAAAGAGGTTAACCATAGAGTCGCGGATCTAAGTCGGATGTTGTTAATGCAACGGATCAATAATTAGATACCACATTTTACTTCCAGGAAGGATTTAAAACCTCGCAACCAAGCCAATGAAATGGCAGTGCCGTTACGTCTGGATATTGGACTTGACTAGGACACAGACTATGATTATTACAATAGTAGCAGCGATTTTAGAACAATTCGGAATGTTGAAGCGATTTTTACAACAGTGGCAGCGGTTCGGTGCGAAAGTTTTAAATCAACAGATAAGATGAGACAAAATTTATGTATATGTCATCTATGCCACAGAGTCACAACCGGCTTCGAGTCTAAGAGAAACACCTTAGTTTCCCCCATTTGTCATCCCCTGAACATTCGTTGCTCCAAGGGGGCGAGGCTATTCTGAAATGTGAGTAACATAGATTCAGCTCAGCAGGAATGACAAGCTGATTGGACCACTTGGACCTATTATAGATTCCATTCAAAGCATCGTTAGCTACATGTTTGTGGGATCATGCATGTGCCTACAAAATAGACCTTAATAACAATTAGGAGTTATTGCCCCGAATGCCAGCTGAGGACTGAGGGCAATATACTAAGATATTCACCGCGACGGAGGAAAAGGAGGTTATAAGACAGAACAGGCATGTGAAACTTCATGACTATACTGCCGAACTGAAAGTCCGGTGTTTCGTAAGTCGTTGCGGTAGATCCTTCATGAACCCGCTCCTTATGGCATTCCGTATCGTGGAGGGTGTTTTCGGAACCTCGGATTGCAGCCTCAGCCCGAAAACTGGCTGAATTCGCAAGGGCAGATCAATATGAAGCATCTCCACGCCAGGGTCGAGGGAAAGCTAAAAGTTTCCTCCAGCATCTGGTCCCAGATAAGCACAGAGCGTGGGCGATACAATCCTTGACAGAACGCAAAGTAGTCTTCCATGCAAGGCTTGAGATGGTAAGATATCCGCAAGAGAGATCTGCAGTGTCGAGGATCACATGTAATCTAACGCATCCAACGCGAAGTGAGCACCAAGCTGGGCACTTGTCATGGAGTTCGGAATATAAACCTTTTCGAGGCGAAATGCCCAGCAAGCACCGCCTCAAGCACGAGCAAGGAGAACACGGCCAACAACATACTTATACATACTTGATACAAGAAAAGGGGTAAACAGAATTGATGAGCGCGTGTTTGAATTCTATAGAGCGCTGGATAAGCATGACATGTCGATGTAGGATAGACCACTCTAGTCTTGATATTAGCAAGTTGGTAGAATATGATGTTCGCTAGGCTTTGATGAATTGGTGAATCAAATATTAGCTGCGTTATCCAATGAAGTGTTTGTAGAATGCTTGATGTACCCCAAAGGTTAGAAATAATGGGCCATATATAGAGAGATCTTGTCCACCAACATTAGCTCTTCGCTGCTTCGGGTGTAAGAGAATGGAGCAGAAGTCACGCATAGAGGTAGGGGTACTCAAAGTTAGATTTCAACGCTTATTGAGGTCCTTTAAAGCAGATGTTTTTTAAGTAAGATAAAGCTATAATTTCCCAGGTTTTAATATCTATTAGATGTTGGCCCTGTATGCCTACATAACTTATGCTCCATCATCTTACTGACAGGGACATTGTATTCCGAGGTTGGTCTTGGTAGACAATTTTCCCTTGTTTTAAAACGCTTGAGGGTTGCATTTGATTTATATACAATCGATGCTTGTCTCGCAGCATGACTTTTTGACATAAGAGTTTTCACCAAATGATATGTTCATAGCTTACTCTGACCTTCCTGGGGCACAGCTACTACAACCTTACCCCAAGTCTCTCTCCTTCCTAACATCCCTAATGCCTCCCCTACGCTTTCCAATCCAGAAAACGTCCGATCTCCGTACACCGTCCCCCTAAATTTCCCTTCCTCCATCAACTTGAATAATCCCTTCCAAACCACCCCCACCGTCTCAACCTCTTCCTTCGCATACATACCCCAATGCAATCCCACAAGACTGACATTCTTCAACAATACCCGATTCATAGCCACCTTCTCAATATTGCCAGCTGCAAATCCAATCACAACTATCCTCCCATTCCAAGCCGTACACTTAAGACTTATATTCACCATCCCGACAGGATCAAAGACTATATCCACCCCCTTCCTTCCAGGTGTAAGCTTCTTAACTTCCTCCTCCCACCCTTTCATGTTATAATCAATCGCATAATCTGCCCCATACCCCTTAGCAACCTCCAATTTCCTCTCTGACCCTGCCGTCGCAATTACGATTGCTCCAAAAGCTTTCGCAACTTGCACAGCAGCTAGTCCTACACCACCAGCTGCAGCATGTATAAGCACATAATCACCCTTCTTCACTCCCGCTCTCGTAACTAGTGCAGCATAACTCGTCGGCGCTGTTACCATCAGCCCCGCTGCATCAACAAAATCCCATCCCTTCGGCACAGGGCGCAATGCCTCTTCCTTAGCGCAGACATGTGTAGCATATCCGCCTTGTGCTGCGCCAAAGACCCGATCGCCAACTTTGAAGGCTGGGGAACGGGAGGTGGAGGGGATGCTGAGGATGACGCCCGAGAACTCTGAGCCGGAGATCCAGGGAAGTGGGGGCTGGTGCTGATATTTGCCGCGAATTTGGAGGAGGTCGAAGAAGTTGGTGGCGGTTGCGTGGATGGCGATGAGATATTGATCTGGCTGCGGGGTGGGGTTGGGGAGGGTGCTGACAGTGAGGTCGCCGGGGCCGGACACGTAGGCTTTTACTTGGATGGCGCGCATCTTGGAAGGAATCTATCTGGAAGGTTATGTGTCTCAATTGAGAAGGATAAAGATTACATTCTACATATACGAGGCCGTTAGACACAATTTCTCTCCATGACTTTCCCCTGGTCGGAGTGAAAATGCCGAGGCATCTCTTCTCTTCAGCCTTCCCACCCAACGTCCCTCGACCTTGTACCACCTCTGAGATATTTTTAACCGCCTAAGATAGATTAATATGGATAAGCTGCCTGCAGAGCTTATACTGCATATCGCTCATTGTAAGTGGGATCTTGCTCGAGATCGATCATTGGAGCTAAATAATTGCTAGTCCTTCATGCACGTGACATCGTGACTCTACAGCTTGTAACCAAGCACTTCTTCAAGACCTACCGAGATAACAACCTATGGAAGGATCTTTGCCTAGACGAGTCTTCGGTATCCGAAGCTGCGCGGAGGTTCCAGCCTCACGATACACCCAGCATTCCCCGTACGCAGGAGCCGGCAGCCTTAGACTTACGAAGAGCTGTTGACCATATCGACCCTACCTTACGCAATCACCTACCCAAAAAAGACAAACCCACCAGAAGGGCTGCTTCTAGTTGGGATCCCGCCTACCCGGGCGAAAAAGTGGACTGGTACAATGAATATATTGCGCGGCATGCGCCTCTCACTATCAGTTGGCTTCAACAACCTACAAACGAATCTGAAAGAATAATAGAGAATATTGAGCCAAGGGGTCTTGGATTACTACAAAAAGATGGGGAAGATATAGTCATAGCGCCCTTAGATGATGGGAGCGTGTGCCTCTGGAATATAGGCCAAGACGATGCGGCTCTAGAAGATAAAGACGGCCGCATAATGACTCGTAGCAGACCTGGTCTCCTCTCTGTCACTGGTCCAGGTGGTACTACGTGGCAGGGTGTAGAGCAGTCCAGAGCGAAAATGACAAGCACCGGTGTCGTGGAATGCGTCAGTATCGACAAGATGCGGAACAAGGCCTATTTCGCGGTACAGTCAGGCCTCAACGAGGTTGACCTTTCAACGCTTCAGATCTCTGCATACGATCGATACCCTTTTTCTATATCAGTACTCTCCGAAGCGGCACATCCTCTTCCACTGACAGTGGGGACAACGTTATCGCTCCACATGCACGATCCGCGGCTTGGGAACAATGGCCGCGTATCTTCCTATACCTATATATCCGAAAGGGTTGATTCCAGCTACGACTTTGCCAATGGTCCCACGCGAAATGACTTTCATCGGCTGGGTTCAGGCGATGATCCTCAAGAAGGATACGCCACTCTGTACCATCCTGCTCCCCTCTCCATTCTTCATCTCAATCCTTCCTCTACTATCTACGTTGCAGGCCGCTTCCCCAGCATCCTAACCTACGATCGTCGCTTCTTCCCAAAGCTTACCTCTACAATCTACTCTGGAGCCCGGCTGTGCTCCATGACTTCTCTCACCACCGCCAACAACCCAACCTTAGTAGCAGCGGGTGAGTATAAGGGTAAAGGATCCCTGGAATTCTACCCCACTACCCCTCCCACTACTTCAGAGTCTTCTCCCCCAGCCACGGTTCTAGGGAATGAACCCAAACGTAATCGTACCTCTGCATCCAGCTCCAAACTCCTCTCCCTCATAAGCCACGGCACCCGCCTCCTCTTCTCAGATGGCGACGGTCAACTAAAATGGGTCGAGCGGGACGGCTCAACCCTCGTTCGTCGTTGGAATATCAACACATACACTACCGCTGAATGTCTCCGCATGAGCAGCGTCTTCCATAGCAATCCCAACGAGGGTGACGTAGCGCGGAAATTGCTCCCCGTGAGCGCAAAAGAAAGGAGTGAGGTTCTGATCTGGACGGGAGAGAAGATTGGCCTGCTTGGGTTTAGACAGAATCCAAGATTTGTTTTTGGGGCTGATGGGGATGATGATAAGTGGATTATGGAGGGGCTTGAGGGGATGGCGGAGAGAGAGAGGGAGAGAGATTATGGGAGGGTGGTGAGAGAGGCGTTGGAGAGGCAGGCGGATGAGGCGAGGTTTATGCAGGGGTTGGGGTTGAGGG
This sequence comes from Cladonia borealis, assembly GCA_018257855.2. Classification (NCBI taxonomy): domain Eukaryota; kingdom Fungi; phylum Ascomycota; class Lecanoromycetes; order Lecanorales; family Cladoniaceae; genus Cladonia; species Cladonia borealis. Next base: position 702,768 of record JAFEKC020000019.1, read on the forward strand.
CTTCTGCGTAGGTGGGTGGATGTGATTGTCTGCCTCTTGGTTTTTGGCATGTGTCAATGTTGTAAGTGCAGGCAGGTTTCTCTGGACAATGAATGGTAGATATCAAGTCTTCGCCCTCTGTTGAATGAGATTATGTGATGGCAAAGCGATCTAATGTTCATCAGTGGATGTGATGCATTTATTATCAGGTCAGTGGGGCAGGTGGCAGGATGTTACACCTTACAGAGATTTATATGCATGAATAATAGAACAACTTCTTCTTCATGGGATATCCGGCCAATTTCGTTATGTGACGGTAAAACTCAAGATTGACTGTGGCAATGACCTGGTTGCAAGGCTTAAAGCAATAACTAACGACCCTTATTCCATACCTCAGGATTCAAGGTCACCTAAATGACAGAACGGCACGCACAGTACCTAATCATCCCAATCATTGCCCTGAGCTGAGAAAATCTCGGCTATTTCCATATAGTACTCAACTCCGCCCTTTTTGAAAGTGTTGCGAAGAACAAAGTTCTTCCTGGCAATCGGAACTTAATTACTTGAGTCTAGATTTAATAATTGGCTATGGAAATGGGGAAGGCGATGATGGTTTGACGCTGCTGCGAGAATATATTGCCATCAATCGAAAATTTCGTGCCTTACTTGTATTATATTTCGTTATTGACTTGAGCAGAGTGTTTCGAATGGACTTTGCCTGTGCTAGTTGCGGATATGGTGGGGACGCGGTAGACTCGTGTATAATCAGTCTTAGGAAGAGAATAGAGCATAAGCGATGTAGAAGGTTGATTAAAGTAGGTTTCAATATTTAGTTTGGTATTTTAAATATTGAAACATAACTTTAACAACCGCTTTATGCATTACTCATATGCTCTATTCTCTTTCCAATTTCTTGAAGTGCCTGGACTTAAGAGGATTCATTTGCTCCTTTCTCCTACTGATAATGAGCCGGAACGAGATCAATCTCTGGTCGTATCATCACTAAGAAATGCTCCCAGATAGCATTTCTGATCAGTTGCCTGGGCTTTTGGTGAGGATCCCCTTCTCTGGGGCTAAGAAGCTATGCAGTCGTTTGGATGCTGGGGGCATCAACGTTGTAGCTCTTATCAGCTGCAAGCCCATTCGCCCAGATATTACCTACCCTTCTTCTTACCTTCCTTTCATTGTATCGCGAATGCCGGATCTGCAGCTGCCAATATACGCATGACGGCCAAAGTGATCACTGGATTGCCCATAATAACATCGTGCAACCCAGTCTTCAATAACTCTTCTCTGATAAGGCCATTCTTTGTGCGCCACTCCATGACTGACCCTGCAGCGCCCAGATCATTTCTTGAGTGTTGTCTCACCTCATGAAATTCCTCATAAGTGATACCTCGAGGCATCGTAGCATTTACGGCGTGCCAGTAGACCACTTCGGTATGATGTGAGGGGATATCATAATCATCTTCGGCGTGAATTAGAGTAAGCTGATACTTCTCCTTATTAGCTTCGTTGGCGCGGATGTAACCTGCGATACGGTCCTTGCTCAACCATTTTTCTTTTATGAAGGTGCTGAGGTAGTTGAACAGCAGTGGAAACCTGGCAAGCGGTGACCGAATGGGGATAGTGCCAGCCACTCTGTACGTCGCCACCAGCGTGGGTACGTCAAGAAACGATGCGACTAGAATACCGCCTGCAAACACTATGGGAGGAGATTGCAATGCAAAGTGCTCGGAAACAGCGAGATTCACAGCAGTGCCTAGAGACTGGCTAAAGATGAGGATCCGGGAAGGTGGAACGCCGGCCACGTGCATCGCCCATTCGACCACCAAGATAGCATCAAGGCAAAGGCCACGCTCGGATGGAGTACCCGGACTGCGCCCAAACCCTCGATAATCGAACGTTAAGACGTGAATCTTCATAGGCTGCCCTGCTGATAGCGCGCGATAATTGGGAACTCTGTAGCCCGACCCAACCGTTCCTGCAGCTCCATGCATATGTATGACTAATCGGACATCAGGGTCATCGCACAACAGCTTAAAGGCGAACCGCGATGTAATATCTGAGGCGAAGCCAGACGGTTCTGCAAGTAGAACAGCCTCGTGCTGACGATATAGCTCGACGGGTAGGATATGCCAGGCGTAAAGCGGTCCTCCGGCAGAAGATTTGATGGCAAAGGGCGTGGTTTGGCTGCGTAGGAAGCCAAAACTCTCGGGGACATCGAGGTCGTTGAACCAGGTCATCTGGATCTTGTGGAGGTAGACAACATGAGCTTGGAAGAAAGACGTTGTAAACAGTCCCAGGAGTCCAGCGTAAAGACCGACAAAGACTGCTGCCAATGTGGAGGCGTGTTTGAGTGTAAGATAGGCCACGTTGCCCATCATTTCGATGAGCAGGTTCGAGGATCTAGGCTGTCAGCGTGAGGTTGTCGCGGGATATCGGCCCGGTTGTGCATTCCATTCATGGTAGATAAGCTTCACGACTCCATTTCACAGCTGGTGGATATCAATCGAGGACAAAAATATGGCATTAGGAACATTGCTCTCTGGAGAACTCACCTGTAACCAAGAGGGGCCAGTCCATTCGTATGATCAAGTATCCTATTCCGTAACGTAAGAGATTCGGCCCAAAGGTAATGCACTGCTTGTCTGTTAGAATTGGGCGTATTTCATGTTGCGGGCATTGTACAGCAATGCTATTTCGTATACACATGTTAACTATTCGTCAAACTTAATATCGCCCTTGCTAACATCAGGATAAACATCAAACCTCCTTTGCGTATATATTGGTATTCCCTTCCTCGTCTCCTCAATAGCCTCGCCCTTCAGCTCAGCATAAACCACTTCTTCCTTCTCCCCAGCCTCACAAAGGACCTTCGCATTTGGATCTACAACCATGCTATGGCCCCAAGCGTTGTAACTCGCCTCCATATCCCTTGCCGGACTACACAGCCCCACGTAAACCTGATTATCCATTGCTCTTGCCCTGGCTTGCAATTCCCAATGTAAAGCACCAGTCGTTAGGTTAAATGCTCCAGGGTATAGTAAGAGGAAGCAGCCCTTCCGCGCAGCAATGGTAGCGAGTTCGGGGAAGCGGATATCATAGCAGATTGCGAGGGCGATTTTGCCGTATTCCGGGAGCTCGACTAGGGTTACTTTGTTGCCGGGAGAGAGAACATCAGATTCTCTGAACGTTATCTTGCCGGGTATATCTATATCAAACAAATGTACTTTTCGATGGGTGGCTAAAAGATCGCCTTTTGGCGAGAAAAAGAGGGAGGTATTGTAGTACTTTTTTGTCGAGGGTACATATTCTGGTATGCTGCCTCCGAGAAGGTAGGCTTTGCTTTCGGCCGCGAGGGCTGAGAGGGCGTGATAGGAGGGGGAATCGGTCTTTGAGGGAGGGTGAGGGAGAAGGGTCTCGGCGTAGCTGGGGAAGTATTGACAGCCGTAGGGGGAATTGAAGCATTCGGGGAGGACAATTAGGTTGGCCCCAGACTTTGAGGCCTCGAGGACGCGGGAGCGAGCACGGGCGAGGTTTGCGGCTTTGTCAGCGCCTGGGGATGGATATAGTTAGCGGACATGGCAAAGGTGTTTGAGGGTGCGATAGGAAGGTGAACCTGTTGCAAGCTGTACAAGAGCGAGCTTTAGGGGCTTCTTGAGAAGAGAAGCCATGTTTGTTAGATTTCCGAGGGTGGTATGTTCAGAGCTCTATGGCAATTGACTATCGATATCAAGGGTCGGAAGGCTTTAATGCTCAAAACAGTCGATGTCATCGCGGACTGCTTCCGCTTCACGCCAGACACAACAAGCACTCCGTATCCATTGAACCTAAGGTAGACAACTTATTCTGTGTGCAATGGACAGAGTGTTCTACTATCATAGTTTGTTATAAATCAGTTTTGCCTGCGGTTTGTGCTGGAAATGGTCTATTGCTGTGGCACAGACTTAGATCAATCTATGAACATCATTCCGTCTCACTTCTCCATCGTTGATTACTCGATACCAGCTCGCCTCTTCCACGCAGTCGACAGATTATCATTCTCTAATAGCTATCCTCCAGAACAGTGAAAGACGCCATGCTCTTGGCTAGCAGTGTTGCTGCTCATACCATCATCAGATCTGTTCCAGGAAGGAGACCGGTACGTTGACTTGAGTCACAGTCTCACACGACTGGCCACCAAATATCTCGAAGCAATTCAAAGAGAGTGTAGTGCCCCCTCCTAATGTATATGTTGCACTGGTCACTTGATTAGCCTTGAAGTCCATAATCAATAAAGGTCTGTAGAGGTTACACTCACTTGTCACAAGCAACAGGGGTTTCCTGCAACTCGAGTGTGCCAGCACCGAAATATTGATACGACATCTCAACGCCACTAACACCGCAGGGATTTGAGAGGCCGTCAGCGACCTCTCCTGTATCACCCAAATTCAGCCATTCACAAAGTCCGGAGACATTAAGATTTGGATCGACCCAAGTAAAAGTGAGATGGGTGTAATTGTAAGGTGCAGGGGTGCCTGGGGCTGGCGTGAAATTAGTAGGCAGTTGAAAGGATTCGAAGCCTTGAATTGCCCATTCTTGAGCGCCACAAGTTGCTGAACGCTTGAGATTGACGCTGGTCCGCGGGAGTGCGAAAGCAAGCGAGGCCAGAGAGAGTAGTTGAAGGAGATACATGATTGAGGCTGGGGGAAAATAGCTATGGCTATTGCGAGGAGATTCTAGACAGTTTGTACCAGCGAAGTTGCGTGATTCGAGACACGATGGATGAGGAGGACTTGGAAACAGTGAATTGGGAAAACTCGATTCTTGTACTGACGGGTCAGATAGCAAACAATCTGGAAGTAAGTCATGGTGGTTAATGAATTCCTTTTATACTTGTCTGCCTCCTTCGGCTCTCGTCCAGGGTTTGCCATTTTTGCATCAGCTTATGCAAAGAGGTGTCACAAGTCAAGGGCAAATACGAGGATCCATATCTCGTAATTGCCTGGCCTCCGCCTATCACCGCAATCATTGCCATTGTCACAATGAGGGGACTCTATTTTCTTCACATCGTGCCTGCTGTCACTAGCCCTGGTTCCTCCCGAGAGACCATCGGGTGTCCAACAAAAGGCAGACGGAGTAGTCCAGCTGTGCCCCTTGCACGCTTCATGGACCTTCCAAGACTGGTTCTCGCCGCGAGCGAGCGAATAGGCACTCTACATCAAGCACGCATTGAACGGGCATAAATGCTGACAGGTAAGAATCATGGCTGTGCAAAAAGGCCTGGTTCAGCGAGGACGAGTGGCTTGCCACTATTGACTAGTTCGAGGGATTCCCGACGCTAGAATTATATTATCACTTTCCGAATCTTGGCACTAGCAGACTTCGTTATTCTTGGACTGAAGCCTAGAAACATGTCAGAGCACCCTAAATGTACCTTAAAATTCGTCCCCCAGACAACGGAGCTTTATCGCACTATCATGAGTCCAACAAGCCGAAGTGGTGCCATAGCAGGACGGAATTCTTTACAACCCACATCTCTATGGAATTATACCTGCGTACACTACCGCGTGCACGTATACGGAGCATCTCACAAGCTCAATCCACTCTTTAAATATTTCCTTGCCCGCAGACACGCCAGCGGTATCAATACTGTATAATAACGGTAAAAGATATGGGGCTCGGAAACACCACCAGAGCAGAAACATCCGTGCGGCGCACCGAGCATACTCGATCAGAGACGAAAGGATCTCCATACAGAGGAGTACGAGCAGGAGCCTCAGGAGGTACAAAAAGGCACAGAGATCCCTGATTTGGCGGAAGAGAGCGTTTGGGATTATATCAATACTACGACTTATAAGCCAGCGACTACGTAGGAAGGATTACCGAGAATAAGGGATAAGTAATAGGCCAGGGAAGAATTTATAGTAAGGTAGCGATTCAAAAGGTACAATACCTTTATATATAAGAGTCTTCAAACCTACTAATTACTACCCTTAGATTCATGTTTTCGGCTTGTATACTAAGGCTAGTAATTCTAGGGTGACATCCGCAGCGAACAGCACCCACCTTGACCACATCAATATTCCTCTGCAGCGTTGAGAGTATGAATATTTCCCATCTTTAGCAAAATACTTCTACTCAAATGTTCGAAGCTGTCCACGCCCAAGCTGCCCAAAGGGATAATCAATTGTATATGAAAATGTGACGCCAGGGTACAAATTGATACCGAAGGGTAAAATGGCGTATCTGAGCGCGTTGGCCCAAGCTCCCCACGTCAGTATGGGCGACGGGTCCTGCAATGTAAACACTGCATGGTATCTCACAGGAGACTCGTGACTGGGATAGCTACCCGCAACCGCACGATCCCCTGGTCTATGTTGATCGGCCTTAGTAGCGGCAAGGATCAAGACGGCGGCTGTCTTGACGGGCCGAGTTGATAAAGCAAATGAAGAGAAGGTGACGTTAAAGCCGAAATCGGTCGATATTGTAAAAGGATCAGTGGGTGGGAGGGAGTTGACAGCTGAATTAACAGTTGATCTGACAGTTAAACTGACAATTGAGTCGACAAATGAACTGGCAGTTGGATTGGCAGTGGAATAGACAGTTGAATTGACAGTTGGATTGGCAGTGGAATAAAAAAGATCAGCAAGGGTGGGTTTGTCAGTCTGGGAGGTATTGCCAATTAGCTGAGATCCAGAGGTTAGCGTACCATTGTCGTTCCAGCCTGGGCCACTGATAGCAGTTCCTGTTCCAATTATCCGTCCGCGGTTATCATGAAGTACGTAAAAAAAGTTAATGCGGTTGAAGTAATTCACCCTAAAGATCCTTATCCCGAAGTCCAGGAAATCTTCCCATTGTTTCCAAGTAAGGTATGGGCTTGGATTTAGCGTGAAGGTCGCCTGTCGAAGTTGAAGATTGATAGGATCACCGACAGGTTGCAGTGGGTGAGAGGAGGCATATTCTCCGGCTACTTCCGAAGCGGCAAGGAGGAGAAGGGTCATGTCTGCAGAACTATCTACCACGGTGTAAGAAGAGAAGATGATCTGTGGGCGTCTGAAAAAGCCTCTGCCCATTGATATTGTACAAGGATCGGGTGGCAAGGGTTTTGTTCGAGGGGATGCTGCTGGTACTGCTGTTGCTAAACAGATATAGCATATGAGTAGGCTAAGTGCTGCCTTGTATCGCATTTTATCACTGGATGGCTCCTTCATAGATAATCAATCCGAAAAGGAAGGAGGTACTTGTATTATCATGATCTGCTCTCCTCGAGTAACTATCTAAATTGCTGTCTTGCGCTTCAGAGTGCGCTTCGAATATCCAATACCCGCATTTAATATATCCGCCTCGCGATTCCTGAAACGTCCTATCACAAACTCCATTGCCGACAGATTTATTCTCAAAGTATAATAATAAAAACAGCAAATATCAGATGTTGATTTCAGTGGGTACGTCCTCCGTTGACCAATATTCAGGCCACGCTATGAGGTTCCCTATGCACTTTATCACATGCCTGGTACATCAAGCACCGACCCCTAGTAACTGCGTTTTCTCAATCCATAGCATCAACTGCCAACCTGACAAAGTCATATGCAACTACAACATTGGAGAAACGAGGGAATTGAACAGCCGAATCGTCCCTGATCTTCTTCTACATGCTCTGAACTTCACTTCAGCAACCGCAGGCCTTGTTCGCTCGGATAGACATTCATCCACCGTGCAAAACGCAAGCCCAAGCCGTGCTGCTGTTGCATAGTCGATCGCATCGCATTCAATCTTCAATCTAGAAAACAAAGTTACAAGTAGGAGCTTGGATTTATGTCTTATGCCGCTGGTAGATCGCTTCCATCCAATGTATCTTCGAACATTGCCGTCCCTGTTGACTATCGTCCCTTTAAATCTAACAAAAAGGCTTTTGTGAATTCTGTTGCCAGATAATTCTTCCAAAGATATCAGCCGGCAATCTGTAAGAATGTATGCCTGGTCTTGGCAAGGTTTTGGTGGTTTTGAGAGATCATTGTTTAGCCATAGGTGCCGGCTCTATCCATGCATGGGGAGCTTGGTTGATTGCTTTTGGGTGATATTTGGGATCCATGACATAGGTGAACGCTTTGCAGATGACTCTCCTATGGATCGATAGGAAGGGGACCTAGCAATGAGCGGTGAGGACACCAGTGGCAATGCAATTAAGGTAGGTAGATACCTTACCTTAGGGTAGTTTAGATCTTTCGAGCTTAGCGGGAAGCATATCTGACTAGATACATGACTAGGGACGGAGTACGTGAAATTCAAGAAGTATGCGCTAAATTGCTGGATGTTCTGATGCCTCAACGGATTTCCTACCTACAATTGCGGATGCTAGTAATATAGAGATCGCTCGTTTTCGCCATCCATGCATTGACGCGCCAAGCCCGATTAGATCGTTCCGGGGATTCCCGACGCTAGAATTATATTGGCACTAGCAAACTTCGTCATTCTTGATCCTTCATCGCACCTGAAGAGTCAGTGCAACCTGCAACTCGGATATCCACCGCCTTCTACATGTATCCATCGATAAGATGACTGCCCTGGTGGGATACATGGATTAAAGACCAACCACCCATTCGTGAATGGATCAGACACGCCATGGACTTCATATAGTATGTCTAGGTATAGAATATCACGCTGTTGTCAAGATCAGTCCTGCTGACATTGTAATTGCGAGATCTACGAATGAACAATGGTCATGTTGCGTATGAAATGATGACGAGATGACGAGTAATAGTGAGAGGGCGGGTGATGGTAAGGTAGTATTTTATGATCAGGTGTTAATGGTAGTGAGATGAGCTCTATCTTACAGTCCATGAGTAGCGAACTGAAGAATCAGAGCCTGTCCAGATTATTAATTCTTGAATGGACTAGGAACAATCCATTGGCCTTGTGCCCTGGACCATTTATCGATATACCAACTCATCTGCAACTGGACGAAAGATGCGTCTCGACTTGGGTAGTGATTGCAACGCTCCTAACGGGGAAGTCTATGATGCATTATTGGTCGTTCCACCACATTGATGAGCCTGGGCCGGGGAAGGCAAAATTTGGAGATTCTTCACAGGAGTTCGATGTCGAAATGCGCGTGGTTTGCAGAGATAACAATCTCCAGCATATAGACTAATGACTTAGTATATGTGTGATATATTGATCCCAATCTTTACTCTGCAGGTGAGATGGAGCAACGCTCCTGCTCGACAACGCGTTGCTCCTCATGGCAATGCTCTTTCCTTTGCAGGTAACCTTGGCTTCGAACTTCACAAGGCAGTCGCTTTCACCTCCTGTCTGTCAATTCTAAACGTTTGTTTAAATATTCTTTCCACCACTTTGTAATCCATATACCCTAGATCACACCCCTGTTATCATATAAAAAAGCATAATCCCCTCTATACCTAATGGTCCGTACGCACCATCGCTCAGTCGAGCTCTGCTCATGGACGACGTACCTCGTCTGAACCAAGTACCTCTTGTACATGAGCGAGGCTTCACAGTACCTCCAACGGTAGACGCGAACCTTCGAGACCGAATCCGATCTTTACTCATCTCCCGCAATCGCCAACAACCTCCGAGAACCCCTTGTCCGTCACCTGATTATAGCTACCTCCCTCGCAGTCCGGAAGAGAAGTCCTCTAGCCGCTCTCCTGCACATGTAAGGAATTACAAGTTTAGCCCGGCACAGGCCATCGCAAAGCTTGTTAAATTAGAGAACGAAGAGCTAGACATGGGAGCCACAAGATTCGATGGACCGGCCGGCCAGATTGAGAAGGACGATGCCGATGTTACTCCAAGACGTCCCAGCCAGCCCAATATGGAGGAAGCCCGGAACACGAGAGCGGATTGGCCATGGTCTCGTCCTACCGCTGGCCTTGACCATCGAGCCGAGCAAAATGTTCTTGGCCGGGAGTCTTTGATACCAACTTCCCCAAAATTGGAACGAACAAAGTCGTCAGCATCAAAGAAGGCGAACAAATCTCGACTGCCCAGGTTCTACCTTCGTACCGTACCGCCTGCAACAGATGTGAACAAGATTGCCAGACCCAAGCCACAGCATATACCCGGTAGCTATCGGTCCGAAGTCGATACAAAGAGGGTTGTCAGCTCGAGGGTTGACACACCACTTATCGATGACCTGCCAGACACAATGAGCAATGATGTACTTGCTGTGCCTACCTACACCGGGCTTCGTGATGAGCATGGCCATGGCGCAATTGGTGCGTTACACGAGATAAAGGGTCAAGACCATCACGCTCGGGCATCAGAAGATCTACGTAGCGCACCGAGGTCTCCGATAGCCCATTCTATTGCCGTATTGGACGACAACCATGGGAAAGCACATGTGGACGCCTTAGAAACACCAGTATTCATCATTGGAAGTGACCACGGAGAGGACAACCTTAAACAGGGAGAACTGACCAACGACCTTGCCAATCCCGAAGTAGAGACCGTAGCACAAGAGCGTGGACCGATTTCCGAATTACCAGCCCAGTCTCCTCTTTCGGAGTCACGCATGAAGGAGCAAGCCTCCGAGGATTACCTTCTTGCAGGAGGTCCCGTTAAAGATAAGCGGACTCCTTCAAGCGTCTACTCACCATCGGTACGAAGCCTTCAGTCAATCAGACTTGAGGCAGATCAAATCGTAGACAACGTGAAATCTCCTCTGCTGCCCATAACATCGCCTCGGACTTTCGACGATACTGAGCTCGAAGTCCCCGTCGCTGAGCTTCCGCTAATTCAAAGCACAGATTCGACACCCGATAAGGCTCAGAAGCCGTCGCCAGTCAGTAGGGCTATGTCATTATTATCAGAGATGAGTGCACGTACTGGTATACAGGCACCGTCGCTGCGGTCCCTTCGGCAGCAAATGAAGAGCGGTTCCCCAAACTTCACCTCCAGGCCCCACCGTCACCGTAAACACACTAGCGAACATTCAGGGCACCAGCGAGCGAGAATGATCGCCAACAAACGAGGTTACAGACCCTTGCAGCATGACAATCGTCGCGAATACCTTGGCGAGACCGAAAGCACGAATGGAACGGTAGTGTTGCAACACCAGCATGCCCAAGGCGAAGGTTTTGCGAAAGTCATCAGCGATCTTGAGGGTCTCTTGAAAGAGGCCTTGAATCTTGCCGGTCACGCTACTAGCGTAGAGCAAAGCGAGGATGTCCCGTTAAGTCGTCAACATCGGCGGAGAGATTATGAATACCTTAGAAGCACAGAATCGGGGAACAGCAGCGAATGTGTCTCATCGCTCTCAGGCGGTGCCGATGAAGAAGACAACTATACCACATTGCCGCATCAATCTGTAGGCAAACATCAAGGCCATTTCATTGGTGATGAACCTGAGAGCAACAGGTTTCATCACGGCCACTTCAAGAAATCTCGAAATGCAACACAGCATCTTGCACACACGCATCACTTGTCGACTACACCACATGAAGAGAACCAGGCTAAGTTGCAGCCTGAAGGCACGACAAGTGAGTTTCTTGAATTGCCGCATACATCCTCGAAGATGGGAGTTTCCACGCAGAAATCACGCTATAATCAACCCTCTACTCTAACGGATTGGGCCGTCATCCGAGTCCCGTCCAAGATGCACAAAGTTCGTCTGGAGATGGGACCTACACCGCCGCCACCTCAGACTCCACAAACAGTGCAAGTCCCTCCGAAAGAACAGCGGCTCTTCCTTCAACGAGGTCACGGTGCTTCGGAGAGTGGGGTGACGAGAGAGTCTATCCGCGGTTATATTAATGCACACCAGCGTCCACCAATCGAGCCTCGCATAAGCTCGATACGTCCAAAACGGGCAACACAGAAGAGAGAGGATTTCACGTCTCTGGACGAGTATTACTCTTCTGGCGAGAGCGCCTGTACCTGCGCTCCATATCTTGCGGACTTTAAGACGTCAGCGCTTCACTACCACCCGGTCTATCGAGAGGCACTGGCTGGTGGGGCCTCACAGGCTCCCAGAAGCGGACCCCATCCGATCAGACCTCGTCAAGATACCGCTGACTCATTAGAGAAGCATCATAATGTAGACCCAGAAAAAAGCCGCCCGAAAAAGTCCACTAATAACCAGGATTACAGCTTGGAAAACCGTAATCACTTGAGTATCCGGGAGCCACGTGGTTTCAGTCTTAGCCGTTCTCATCGTCGATCACCGATTGCTCGGGACTGGAGTACTTCGCGAAAGCGTTATGTTGCTATTGTGGCGTGTATTACGACTGCCTTCATGGGCTTGATCGTTGGCATCTATGCCGGTGAGGTGCCTGCGATCCAGTATGCCATCGCGGATGAGCATCATTATACTATACTAGGAAATGTGTTGTTTTTCCTTGGATTAGCAATTACCACGGCCCTCTTCTACCCTTTGCCGTTGCTTCATGGTCGAAAGCCATACACGTTAGCAGCACTCACCATCCTCCTACCTTTGCAGTTCCCTCAGGCTTTGGCAATCAACTCCCCTCGAACACCAACAGTTGCGACGTATCGGATTGGGCTTCTACTTCCAAGGATCTTTGCAGGCATGGTGATGGGATTCGCAAACATCAATCTCCTCACAACATTGCTTGACCTCTTCGGGGCGTCTTTGCAAAGCGGCAACCCTCACCAAGAGATAGTCAACGAGAACGATGTCCGAAGGCACGGCGGAGGTATGGGGGTGTGGCTTGGTATATGGACATTCTGTGCGATTGGCTCGATTGGGATTGGCTTTCTCATTGGAGCCGGTATCATCAGTGGTCTTGATGTCTCTTGGGGTTTCTGGATCACTATCATCATCAATGCTGCTGTGCTGCTACTTAATATCGTAACGCCCGAGACTCGCAGATCAGCTTATCGTAGATCCATGGCTGAGGTCCGCAATGGGACCGAGACATCACGAAGAGTTGCCCGCGGAGAGATCAAGATGCATCTTCAATCGACTGGGCCAAGATGGTGGGGAGAGGAGGTCTTCGCTGGCCATGTGCTCGCGATACGCATGCTGAAGCAACCAGGGTTCATCATTTTATCACTTTACCTTGGTTGGATATATGGCCAAGTGGTCTTGGTGATAGTGGTAAGAATGTCCTACTCCATCCTCGTACTTTTAATTTAGAATTGTGTAGCTTCTCGGAGCTCTATTGTCCAAGTACTATTTCTTCCATCCCCAATTCGTTGGATTGGCTGTGGCGATCATACCCTTAGGTGCCCTGTTAGCAATCCCTTTTCAGAAAGCCTCCTTGTTCAGCCGATCACGACACCATCGTCAAAGGACAGATAGCATGACCTTCGAGAAGCGTGTAACATGGACATCACATCTCGTTAGGCGGTCCATCTTCATGATTACGCTTCCCTTCGCAGACTTGGCCTATACTCTGGCTTCTGGTGGCCATCCTACTAATTTTATGGTGCCAATCATCTTCGCTGGGCTAATTGGATTTCTTTCGAACTTGGCCATAGCTGAATGTCACGGAATCATCATGGAGACATATGACACTTCAGACCTGCAGCCAGGCATGACTGGTCGGCCTCGCCGCGTCTTGCCAGAAGAGATCAGGAAGAAGAGGACCAATTTCTCCTGCTTCCCCCGCGTAACGGCAGCCTTTGCAATCTCGCAGACCTGTGGCTTCATCATCGCTGCGGGAGTTACGGGGTGGGGCGGTGTGGTCGAAAGGCATATAGGCGCACAAACGGCTACTGCAGTCATGGCAGGAGTGCTTCTACTTCTAACCCTGTTACTCATTGGTGTGTTATGGCGATACAAGGTTGTTCAGATTATCCCGTCTGAAAGGTTTGGGACGAACATCCTGTCCGGACCTGAGGACGAGTGGAAACCAGTGATCATTGGCAATCCTAGCGGCACTACACGGCGAATGAGTATACTAGAGCTAGGGTACTTGAGCAGATGGAGTGAGATCAGGCGGAGGAATAAGCTTGCACCGGAGCGCTGAGTGATTAGGTAGGGTTGCTGTACTCTGATGGGCGTGCGAGCCTAGCACAGCTGGCCTGTGCTGGTGTACCACAGAGTTATCTATGATCAAAAACTATAATCTCGATCGCAGGAAAGGCACAGCTTTCCACTCAATGTGCCGCACTGCGTATGAATTGTCGTATTGCGGTCATCGCCGCCAATAACCTTATCCCATAACCCTGCCTGCAGATCAGATGCTCCGTAGAGTGGAGAGATCGGATCAGCGTCTCATGTAGCATGGTCTAGGACGCTTGAAATCACTGACAAGTCCGAAAACCCACATTGAGACTTTAGGGACTGGAAAAGTCTCTTCCCTGTACATCTACTTTACCCGCATTGGGGACCTTTGTCTCCCGTCCGCAATGATGTTTAAATTGATGTCAACATCAGACCACTCAATGCAGAGAATAAGTTTCCCGAGTCAGCCCCGCGGTGGACAATAATAGCAGAGAAAAGCGACGAGAACGAGCAATCGTAAATATGAAACCAATTTCGGCGCATTCTTAACGGTCATGCATATTCTCTTCGCGTCTGCTGCAAGGATCATCATTGGGGCCGCAAGGCTGTACTTTCCGTTCAAAGGAAAAGTTTCAATGGTGCGGCGGGTAGAAAGATGGTGCGACCACCAAAGCGATTAGATACGAGCCAGGGAAGTGGAAGAGACCAATGGTGGCCAGGCTAGGCAATAGATTCCCGAAAAGCGAATATTGAAAGCTGGAAAGATGGGGGCGCGCTCCCTGCTAAACTCTCAAAGGCAGATTTCTGTAAAGTGTTTCTCCGCGTTCCGCATTTTCGTAGTTCTATGTCCTGTGACGTGGAAGCTCGCTGCACGCCTCAAATGTCGGTTCGATGTGTGTGATGATTTGGTGAAAATGTGAAAATGGAGGATCTAGACGTGTCGATGGCCATAGGATAATGTGATTGAAATCTCGCGTCTGTCTCTTCGCAATTGGATCTTTCTCTCCTGGCGGCGGGTCCCACTCCGCCTGTTGATCGGTGATGGGTGACCGGTTTCGCAGAGGACCCAGCTAGAAAATAGCGGCAGACGGTCCCAACCCGGCACATGCTAGGGGCTGCCTTAGGGTCGTTTTCTGCATGCTAGGGGCTGCCTTAGGGTCGTTGTCTGCATCCTGGGCTCCCTGCACACCCTGGGCCCGGGAAGAAAAGGGACAAAATGGGCCAGTCACATCCCTCCCAAAACCCCAAAACCCCAAAACTTCGTTACCATCTCCCCCAGACATCCCGGGCGCCTGGCTAAGATCCTTGAACCCAGGTTCGGCTCCGGTCTGGATCGTGGCTTGACGAACGCCTCAATCACATCGCACTGACTGCTACTGGGCACCAATTTTGTCCACCGGTAAACCCGTCTCCCAGTCTTTTCCCACTCGAGCAACCCGGTCTCAATCTTTAACGTTACCATGGCCCAGTTCCCCGCCCTCCCAAATCATTCAAATAATAACGTCCGGCCCACCACCTGGCCATATTCTAGACCCTTTCGGCGCTTGCTGCAGCCCTATCATGATGTCCCAGATATTTTTCCACTGGTCTGATTGATTGATTGACATAGGAGGCCCCAAAATGGTCATCTGCTGCTGCATGCATCCTCCTGCATGTTGCCTCTAGCACAACGACGGTTGACATTTCGCTACCGAAGTACTGGGTTCGCTTGCTGCATATACTGTTCCGAGTTCATGTTTTGGCCTGCAGAATACACCACTAATACCATCCGCTAATGTTGACGCCCTCACCACTATGTTCGACGACTTCTCCTTCCTTTCTCCCTCCAGGCAGCGTGCCTATTACAGTTCCTGTCAAATGGAGGACAGCATTTCTCCCAGTTCCTCTCGCGAGTCGTCACCTTGCTATGAAAACGGCTACAGTGGTTCAAGACGATATTCGACTTCAAATTCGATAGCAGAGCTTTCTCGTCACTTCAATCAGCACACTCTCTCACCTCGACGACCATCTACAGTGCTAGAGGACTCTACACCACGGGCACGAGACACGAATCCGTATCTCCAATCCCCTAATAGCTTCTCCAACCGGGTCTGCCGTCGCCGTCAGAGCATCAACCGACTACAATGCTGCTCTGGTCACCTCTCCCGCATCTCAACTCTTGTGGAAGGCATGCTGCAGACTGGGGAGTCTCATTACGATTCCTCTACATTTGATGATTCTACTTCACCCTCGCTCTCGCCCGATGAGCACGAACCAACATCGGATTCCTATATGGGCTTCACACCCTTACCAGCTTCCGCCACAGGAATTGGGGCGGGTAGCCCTACTTCGCCACAGCATTCGCTTCGACATTCACACTCATATAAGATTGATAAGGAGTTAAGACACAGTGCTTCAAGGGACGGACTTGGCAAGCCGATGGTTAAGAAGAAGATTCGGATGAGGAGGAGTTCTAAAAGCCTCCCGAAAGGCCCTAATAAAAGATGTGAACGATAATCACACTCATGATAATGAACAGGATAGCTATAGTGTATCTTTATGTATATATGTTGGAATGGCTTTCTAGATGGTAGGATTACGATATCATGGTTGTTATTTGTAGGAATCAGTGGGAATTCATGTTTTTCGGTATGATACCTAATTGAGGGAGCACTAGACTTGTTTTGCTGCTGATCATCTATGGCGAAATGCATGAGCTGCAGCTGTGGGAAGCCGAGATGATTTACTTGGAACGATAGCGATGCCAACATCTTATGCATGACTGTCACATTGCTCATACTTGAAATCTACACATGCATCCGTGAGCACAAGCCAATAATGTGGCAATAGCCGGCTTGAAAAGCCACCTTCGCTGGCACGATGCTTCTGTTATACTTTCAGATGTTTGAGCAAGCCCTACATTCAGCCCTGACGCTAAACCACATCTAGGTCTTTACACCGTTTGTCCGCGTCTCTACCAAAGCCATTGCCATTTCCATACTTATAATGGCAGCACCACGGGTAGCTCTAGCTGGTCAGTCAATACCTGGATATGCTCGTACAGCAGGCCGAGCCGTACATGTCAAGATCCATCCTCGGCCGCGCAATCTCTCCGAGAGTAGAGAGATACTGCGGGTACTGCAGCAGTATGGTGAAGTTGCTATGTACAAGCATTTGAAGGTACGCTCAGATGTGGCGGGTCTTTGTTCTGTAATACTGCTGAATTATTTACAGCATGGCTGACGTATGCTGCGAGACTAGCACGAACCCAACCTCCGTGCAGAGAATACCGCATTGGCTATATATCAGGACGATGAGTCAGCCGAGAGGCTCATTAATGCGAGTCCGCTATGGTTCGAGCTAGGGAAGCTAGAGGGAAGCTCACATTTGTCCGATTATACATCTACAAAGGAACAGGAAGAAAAGCAAGCTGAAGCGGAAAGAACCGAAAATGAAGACCGACCACTCACTCGGGAAATGCCTGAAGACGAAGCCCAAGAAGAATTCGAAGAGGTCAGAAGACCGCACACGCAACGTATGACGGTAGAAGAAACCTTTGAAGCTCTCAAAGCTTTCACCAAAGGAAGAACCGTACCCGACCCCGAAGCCACTCAAATCCCCACCACAACCCCCAAACCCACAAAACCCTTCACCCCCAACCCCACACCCTCCAACCCTTCCCCCACCTCTCTCCCTTTCCCACCCTCCTCCTCCTACATGCAACCACCTAAACCAGAAGCACCTCGCGAATTCCATCTCACGATTACGCGCTCGGTGCTGAACCATCATGCTTATGTCCAAAGGCAGCATTATTATGGGCCGTTCAATCTTGCGTGGAGGAGTTTCATGGCGGAGGATTTGAAGGGACGAGTGCCGGTGGAGGGGATGAGGGACTGTGAGCTGGGGAGGCCGGAGAGGGTGTTGAGGGTCAGGTTGGAGAGGTGGGAGAAGGAGAGGGAGGCTGGTGGGAAGGGGCGGGGTGGGTTGAGAGAGATTTGGGAGAGGGGACAGAAAGCCAGGGGTGAGGCCGGGAGGGAAAAGGGTGGGGTTTGAGGTACAGGTCACTCGCGAAAGACGCATACGAACATCGCCTTGGTCAACTCCACTATACTCGGACCCCGCATTGCCTTCGAAACAAAAGGATTAACAATCTACTCTGTGCCCATATGTATCGGTATCACGGGCCCGCCTAAAGCGCTTGCGAGAATGCTCAACCAACGAGCGCTCTTTGGATATACGGCAACTGGCGCGACTGACCTGTCCTCCTGCCAATCTTCCAATCGTCCTCCTCTCTAACCGGCGTGCGATCCCACCATCGTGTACATCCAAATTCCCACTTGCGTGTCCAACAATACATCAACAGAATGAATGACCTATTCAACCCTCCTTCAATAGCGGTACCTAACCTTTGCCAGGCTTGGCCTTGGCCCGAACCTGGCACACGTGCTCCGGCGATCCTGGAACGAATGAATGCGCAATTTGCACGGCCACATTCGGAATTAAGGAGGACGGAGTCTGTCGGCTTGTGGAGCAGCGTTCCTATACTTATGCGGTACAATGGCTGAGTCCGGCGTTGATCTGACCTTGTTAGGATCCGTGTTAGAAGAGGGGAACCACTCTGAGGGTTAGGATGGGAGTCAGTGTTATCTGCGAGTCTAGATCTGAGGCTATCTATCTTAGCTCTACTCGGCCACGCAGCGCTCGACGGAAAAAGAAGAAGTAGTCATCGAAGATATCCTAGAACGCTTAGAGATTTAAGAGTTGGATTGGACTATCAAGAACATCTGCGAGCGCAACCTGTCAGCTATCAATGGCTCTCACTTGGATTCCATTGAGTCGAGAAGTGCCGTCTTCATCCGGCAGTACATCCGTGAAAAGTATGATCGAGCCGTCAGCAGGGTCGTTGGCAGAGTACAATTATTCTGCATGATTCTGGTTCGCATTCATTGTGTATAGCCTATCTCGGGTGATCACCATGGGCTATGCCTGGTGGGAAGTGTTGTGGATCATGACAGTTGTTACGAATTCCACAATATCCGTACGTGGTACTTAGAACATACCCAGTTGAGAAGGTACTGGTGATTGTAATGAGATTGGGGATACCTATACCAGAAAGGCAACGCTAGGACCGCTCACGACCTACATACATCCCTCAGAGGTCCCCAATTAGGCCTTAGAGGTCCCCAATTAGGCCTCAGAGGTCCCCAATTAGGCTTCGTTACTCTACGGGTGAACCCGATCCAAGCTCGAAACAGATCCTAAAAATCAGTGTCAACCGACCAACCGTATACCATAAAGCAAGAGCAGATTCAACTGATGAGCCTGTCGGACAAGGCAATTTTGATGATGAGACTCAGGAGTTGGAAGAAAGGAAGGACATCAGAAAGGTTCCATGGGTTTGGTTTGGTGATAGGCCACAGCTCATGCCTCAAGTCCCAACTGCATGCACGCTTCAGCAGACCTTCTCCTACAGCTCCTCTCATTGCAAAAATGGTCGCGAGAAATATCAGAACGATGGGTTTCATTCCGTGTGGTTATGCGGCGTTCAGGACTAGGGACATTAGTCAGGAGAAATTGATGACGTGAATCTCAATGCACACCAACGAATAATCACTCGCGTCTTAAACTATAGCACGATACCAATCGTCTTTCAATGCCCACTTCTTAGGCATCAATTGCTATTTCTTCGTGATCACTTGTCCAACGTCGCTTCTGAAATTATCTCTCGGACAATCGTGACTGCTATTTCAGCTTTTATGTTGTCGTTGAGAACAGTCTCAGCTCTCTTTGATCAGACAATGGCGTTGACAAGGAAGTTGCTACCTGCTGTTCAATTACAATATAATTTTCTTGACTTCAATGATAGAAAAGATCTCAACATCACCAGCTTCTGCATTTTACTCTCACTTATCCTGTACCAGATCACCAATCATTAAATAAGTTATAACTATTATTCTATACTTCTGATCACAGCACAACAGGTCCAGTCCACAACCCTCCTCCCCCCTCCCCTCCCCCAAAATGTCCACCCGTCTTCTCCCTCCCCTCCTCCCCCCCAACGATCTCCCAAGCCTCTGGATCGTCCTCTACGCCGCCCGCCGCCTTCCCACCGGCCTCCCCACCCACATCGACCCCGCCCACCGCATCCACAACATCACCGACGAACCCTTCAACTGGGCCTTCGTCATCGGCACTCACACTAACATCGAAGAACGAACCGGCATCCGCTACAGCATCTGGCAACTACCCGCTGAAGGCCCCAACCAAAAATACTGGGAATGGTTCCTGGAAAGCAAGAAAGAAAACGAATATGTAAAAGATACTCCGTCATACGGTGCCATCGGTCCGCCCCTCGTGCGTCTCCGCGTCGCTGAAGTCAGGAATTGGGCCGTTTTGCAAAGACATATTGCGCGGGAGGAATATATCACTTTTTTTCGAAAACACTTCTACGAGTAAGCGCTGGGTGCAGAATATGTTTGAATCATTGCGGAGGCCGGTACCCAAAAGAAAGTGCTTTACTCGCGTGACTGGGAAATTGTGGAAGGAGATTGAAAGCTATTGCGTGCAATATGCGGAACAGGAGGCTGATGCTAGGATACGGAGGAAGGAGGCGGGTTGGAAGAAGTTTTTTTTTAGGTGGAGTGGGGGGTTGCCGGTTTGGGATCTTGTGGAAGAGGGGGGAGAGGTGGTGGAAGAAGGGGTGGAGGGATTGGATGGGGATACGGAAGTGGAATCATCATCATCGGAGGAGGATGAGATGGAAGAGGGAATGGATGGAGATGAGGAAGTGGCGAAACGGGTAAGCGAAGGAGCGGAAGAGGAGGTAGGGGAGGTTATGAGGGCGGATTGTGCTATTCTGGGCGAGCGTGCGAATGGCTCATGAATTAGTATTGCTTGTTCATGTGATGGGTATACCTATATAAAACTATTTGGTATTGATAACAACTCAATACCCGTATGACTGTGGACACGCGATATTGGTATTGCGAGCAAACAAAGCGGCGAGTTAGGTATATAGAGACGTTGTACAAAAAAGACGTTCGCATTTTGTAGTATCGCTGAGCAGTCAGATTTACATATGAAGAGCGTATAGATACCTGATATAAATCGCTGAATAATGATGCACAGACGTGGTTTGAATAGATTTGCGTATATTCCTAGCAGGAGGAGGACTGTGTGCTCACTCACACAGGGTTCAAGCTTCATTCATTTGTGGAGATAGCTGGAGGTGTTCAGTCCCAATCTCTATGTGTTCCTCCCTTCCCTCTAATACCGTCTGCTAAACTTGCCACCGAAGACACCCAAAGTGACTTCAGATTCTGTTTTCCCCTACCGTTACCCGGAAATGCCATCCTGAATGCGCTCCTAGGGCTGCTTATTCGAAAACGAGATGCTCATACCTCGTGAACAAGGACTATACTTGGGATGAAAACTCGAATAGGATACTGAGCAGTGAAAGCAATCACAATCTGCACGTGCTTTGGGCTGACTCTCCTGTGGTTTGGGGATAAGGTACAGTCAGGCCAGTATTAAGGCGGTAAGTTACATGAGTGCAGCGAAGTACAGGCAGAATCATGTCCGACCGAAGCAATGCGGAACTCCTTTCGGTCATCATTCAAAATTACCAAGACGTTTGATGTTGGCGTTTCAGATTTTCTGGGGCTTTGAGCGAGGCGGCTATGCTTAGTCGTTAGGGTTTAGCATTAGGGAACATTAAGGCACGAAATGGCCCCTGCATTTTTCGTTAGCACAGATCTGCTACAACGCTGCGAGTGTACGCCGCCCGCACCACCCTCCATTCTCTACAAATTGCTCACATAGGGCCAACATGAGCCTCAATAACAAGATTAAGCCATGCGGGTGGTGGGCTGAGTTACAACAATAATGGTACTGACGCAATATCGTCATGTTTATATATCGGAGCCAAGATCCTCTGGAGATCAGTATCTTTGTTTCTCTCCAGCATTGCGTTGATCACAGAAAGCTCTTTTTAGAAAGTCCTTCTTAATTCTGATACATATACCGTTTGGTATACAGAAATTTCCTATATATTTCTTTTGCATACACCGATGTAGTGCGGCTTGTTTCCAATACTTGGCTATCATCCGCAGAATAGGCGTCATGGCCTCTTTCTCAATGGTACGTCAAGGCCACGCTACAATATTTCGAAGCCTCCTCAAGCGTAGCATTGATATCCTGTACAGTTCGTTTTGCCTGTCACACTCCTGGCTCAGGCAGTCTTCGCAGTACCAGCACCCCAGGGAGTCCCAAACACTAGTCCGACTTCGACCACAAGTTCGAGTCCGTCTTATGCAACGATTCCAGCGGGTTGCCCAACAGCGGCTACCGGCAATTTAGTGTGCTATCAGTGCGACACAAGTTTCCCTTCTGACGATACATGGCTCTCGTGGGAATGTCTTGCAGCTTTGAACCGGCAAACCATGGTGAAGGGCAACGACGGAACTGTTGATGGGCCGAATGAGGCGGATGATGTGCTCAACGCTATTCAGGTCACTGCTCAGGCAGCCAATATCGATTCGTAAGTCTCTAATACTGCTAAGTACAAGTTCCAAAGACCTGACTTGGGTTCCTTCACAGACGTATAATATTGGCACAGATGATGCAGGAAAGCGTCGGGTTCGTTCGAGCTGGTGAAGGCGACAACGGAGCTTCATATGGTCTCTTCCAGGTACAGCTTCCACCGGGCGTAGCTGCCAATTGCGACGGCACGGCTGTCAATACATGTCCGTATTCCACGATCCTGGAAATGGTTCAGGACGGTGTATTTGGACATGCGGGCACTTCAACTCCACAAGCCCCTGGACTCGGCTACTGGATGACGGCTGAAGGTGGAGATGTCGCTAGAGCACTTAGGGGATACAATACTGGAAGTGTCATAGATCCGAACGACCTTTGCGATATTGTTGCCACCAACCCAAGCACCGGAAAGAAATACTTTGCTGGCACGCAAACATATGTTAGCGATGTCGCCAATCGCCTGACTGGAGCTAACGCGGGTCTGGCACACAACTATTCGTGTAATTTGGATATTGACCCGGACACATACGTGCCCGCCTCATGCCCTGCTGCTAGATTATAGAAGGCCTGTATATTAGCTGGCGTTCGTTATCATCTTTAGCATAGCATTGTTAAGGCACCAAGCATCAAATTTTACATAAAGTTATACTTAAACTTGGTTCACCCCTCGTTCAAGTGTAAAGCGGAGGTGTGAGGCGCATTTTCTTGGAATTGATCATGTGTGGAGAACGAAGCAAAACTGTGCTTCCCCTTCCACGTGGTTTAATGAGGATTGAATGAGAACTTTGCTCATAGCTCCTGATTGGAGATCGAAGCTACAGAGGTTGAAGAATCGTGGATTAGGAGCGGCAATTTAAGGCGGCCCCTTAGCGTGTAGCTAAATTGGGCAAATGTGAAACAATGACGCTGAATTGACGATCATTGGTCCCCATGAACTATCATTTTGACGCTCTACACCTAAGACTTCGTGGATGGCAAGACCCGCCTAATAGTCAGTTCTTTGCCTAGATTACTGTCAAACTCCAACTTCACTGCGGACCTTATGTTGAGATTGCACGCTGTTTGGGAGCCTGGTCAGCAACAACACGGAGCTTGTGGAGGAAACTCCTGTGATGTCTACGTCTTCAACGCAATCTCGGGGCATTAACAGGCGCATCGACAGTCTACAAAATGGGAACCTGACTCGGGAGGCATCATACAGCCGCAAGAAAGTCATCAGCCCCAATGATGCCTACCTCTATGCTTTACGTGTCTCATACCTCGCATACCTTCTCCAACCACGAGCCCGACGGACACAGCATGTCCCTGCACCGCAAGCGCCGGTGCAGCGTGCCTCCACCTCTATCAACGACTTGATGAAAGACTTCAGCATCGTGCGAGACTCAAAGAGCACTAGATTCCCCCATGGCTTCATGGCCAAGCTGGAGGAGAGATTGATGGGGCTACTCATGGGAAAGGAGAAGAGGCCCGAATATAACGATGCCACTGTCAAACGAAGCTTTGCCGTATTCCTCAACGCCTTTTCAGAACCGAACTTCAAGAAAAGAATGGAGAAGGACCGACGGGTGGAGGACTTGGTACTCATATTCTTCTCGAACGCTACAAAGGAATTATCGAAGGGTAAACAACCTGGTGATGACGCTTGGAAGTTGATGGTGGATCGACATCTAGCCCTTTTCGTCCGTCTGATCAGCTTGGTATTGAAAGATCATGACTGGGTTAGAGATCGCCCAGAATTAACGAGTCGTTTGACAACCCTGGAAAGCAAGCTACTGGCACATGATCAAGATCTATCTGCACCGATACAGAATGGAAGCTCAGGGGGTTCGACAATTGAGGTTATAGTCCCACTGAGCTATGATGTTAAGGACATGCCGCTTGTTCAAGTTGTTGGGCGCATTTTTGGTCTTAGGAATACTCAGATACAATCCGACATCAACAAATATAAAGCAGTATGGACTGAAAAGGCAGCGCTACAGGATCTAAAGACATACCAGACCCTACTGAACCTAAATTCGAAGAAAACGCTGCGGAATGATGATTTCGACCTTGATGAGGCCTTCGAGCAGTGGAAGAAGGGAGAAGTGCAAGACCTGTCGCAGATGATGCTGGCTATAGTGCAGGCCAACCCAGAACTGGCCAAGAGCACAACTGGTAGCCTCCCTCAATTCAGTCATCAGGCCCACGGCACCGTGAGCGACCATTCACAATCCGAGGCTGCCCGGAGGGCATCTGAGAACTCAGAGGTGTCTTCTTACGTTATTGATCAACCTGCGGATATGAGCGCCATTCTCTACAGCAACCAGAGCTCAGATGGGTCTGTTGACGACGATGGGACATTTACCTACATCCCGGCAGATCCAAGAGCTTACTACCGCTTCATTGTAGCTCAAGCACTCACGTACGACATAAATGACAAAGACCTTCAACCTCCATCCTCGGACACTTCGAGCGAAGCGCCGGCCGTCAAGCTTCTATCGAAGCAGTCTACTGAACTGCTCAACGAGATATGTCTCCGCTGGCGGATACCTTATGTTTCTCGAATCATGCTTTTCCTAGACGTCATTCGCGAAAAGTTCGTTGATCAGGAGATCACGCTTGATACTCTCGTTGCTGCTTTCAATTTCATTAAGGAACCACCTCCAGAAAATCGCAAGACCTCGAACTTCACAACCTCACTTCTCTTGGATCACTCCAAATGGATTTTAGCCGACACTGTCCTAAATCAGCAGATACTCTCAGCATTGCACGTGGCTTTACTTCGTGATTTATATGACGTCTTGCAGCACTGCTATGAGCGGAAGCCACCAAGTGTCGGATTTATCGTCTACGTTCTAGAGAATCATATATACAACGACCCAGGGTTCTCAAAGACGCAGGATGACATCAATGCTTACAAGGACCAGCTATACCAAGGGTTGCAGGAAAAGGCGCATGAGATGTATAGAGCATTCTTGGAAAAGGAGGTCCCGAATGATCAACATGCTTGGGAATTCTTCCACATAATAGAATTGGGCAAGGCTGTTGTCGCATTGGCTCAAAGGATTCAAAAGCGGTATCGGAAGAACCCAGAAATCATGGGAGTCAATCCTTTGACTGCTTTGGTTGAGACAGTATTGCCACTCTACGCTGAAGATGCTCGCGATATCGTTAGGAGGATCTTGGAACTTGCCAAGGAGAGGAACGAGGAGGTCCCTGTGGAAGACGGGTTTCAACTCTATGGTGAGCTGGTAGAAATTAGGCGGATTCATAGCGAGTGCCTTCCAAATGTTCCTTTCGCATTCCACATCGAAGACCTGCTCGAGAACTTCGTCTGGCGCTGGATTCAGATGACCGAAGCATCGATCGTTGACTGGGTGGACCAAGCGATCAAACAAGACAACTTCCGCGTACGAGCAGAGAATAACGAAATTCCTCCCACCGACGATCAGCGACACAGCGTCTCCGTGATCGACATTTTCAGTTCCTTCAACCAGACCATAGACCGAATCGTACAGCTTAATTGGGATGACGATCTTCAGTATGCCAAGTTTATGACCGCACTTGCGAAAGTAGTCGGTACCGGCATCGCTAGGTATTGCGATTCGGTTGAGCAGAAATTTACCAAGGAAATGGACCGGATGACGCCAGAGCAAGAAGCCGCGACAAACCAGAGTAGGCAGGAAAAGTGGCTAGCCATGGCTAAAGATGCCTGGAATAACAAGGAGAAGATTGAGCCATTTCATTTCTTCCCGGAGGTATGTAATATGCTCCTGGACAGAGCATTTCTACGGCTAATGCTGTAGACAGTCCCTTGTGAAACTAAACAACATCGACTTTGCTTCAGGACAACTTGATAAATTAGAGCATGAAGTCAACGTGGATGCTTGTGCTGCTGTCATCCAAAGAAATCAACCCCCTATAACACAGAGGCCAAAGAAAGTAAACAACTATGTTTTCACTATTAAGATCGTTGAGGCAGAGGATCTTAAAGCATGTGATGTTGGTGGCTATAGCGATCCTTACGTTGTGTTGGGTGATGAATATCAGAAACGTCTAGCCAAGACAAGGATCATATACCGGAATCTCAATCCACGGTGGGACGAGACTGTGGATATCACTACTCAAGGGCCTCTGAATATCATCGCTACTGTATGGGATTGGGATGCCATGGGCGACCACGACTGCGTCGGTCGAGCATCGTTAAAGCTGGACCCCTCGCATTTCGGGGACTTTCTACCTCGTGAATACTGGTTAGATCTTGACAGTCAAGGTCGGATCCTACTTCGAGTCAGCATGGAGGGCGAGCGCGATGACATTCAATTCTATTTTGGGAAAGCATTCAGGATGCTCAAAAGGACCGAGAGGGACATGACGAGGAAGATCACGGACAAGGTATGGACAATCCAATTCACTCAATCAAATTTCCACTAACAGAAGCTCCAGCTCTCTGCTTATATCAATCACAGTCTTTCTCGCCGTGCACTCCGCAACCTATTATCGAAAGGCATATCAATGTCATCCATTTCTAAGCTCACGATGACTTCAGCTACTAATTACTTCAATCGAAACAAACCGCAACAGCTGACGGCACAGGCACCCACAGATGCCGAGATAACAAACGCTCTGAAGCCGCTGTTCACATACTTCGACGACAACTTCGCCATCATGAATCAAACACTAACGAGTGCATCAATGATAGCAGTCATGACACGCCTTTGGAAAGAAGTTCTCGTGACAATAGAGTCGTTGCTCGTGCCTCCACTCTCCGACAAACCTTCTCAACAACGACAACTTAATCAACAGGAGCTTGACATCGTTTTCAAGTGGCTTCAGTTACTCTTTGATTTCTTCCACGCCGTAGATGAAGAAACGGGCGAAGCCAATGGTGTCCCGCTCAATGTCCTTAAATCGCCCAAATATTTTGATATCACTAATCTTAACTTCTTCTACTTGGAACCCACCGACTCTTTGATTCGGACGTCTGAGCGCATGGCATCGGCCACCGCCGCGCGTCAACAGTCCCAACGAAACCGCCTCTCCCTTCCGGCATCCTTATCATCACCTGCCTTTGGAGGCGCAGCTGGCCTAGTTGGCTTGACTTCAACCCGGAGATCGAAGAGTATCATGCTCTCTCGGAACCTAGGGACGATGAGGAAGGCAAAAGAAGAGAAGTGGAAGGAAGCGCAAGCAGATCCTAATGATGACATGATATTGCGAATATTGAGGATGAGGCCAGAGGCAGAGAGGTATTTGAAGGATCGGAGTAGGCAGAAGGAGCGCTTGGCAGCTGCGGCGGCGGCGGAGATGATTGTTAAGCAGAGTCTTCTGGCAGGTGGTGGTAGGATGATGGGCAATTTGCCTAAGCGTTAAGGGAATGATCCACTCTTCCATGTTTATTTGTTCATGCTTGGATTAGCGACATTCTCCCAGGTGGGGGTTTATGGCGTTCTCTCTATACGATTATGAGGCTGCTATAACGGATTCGTGGAATGGACGGAGGCTTGATATCCCTTGTTATTAGCTTAGCATAGCTCCGGCGTAGGCGCGTCGTTCGAACTGCATTAAACACCAATACATCCAGTTTGGATGTACTGATTCAATATGATTTCATAATTGCATAGTATATTTACAAAACGCCGTGTACCTCACCTTGGTGGTCTAACTGCTCAATCTATTCCATCTTCTGCTCGTGCCTGTGCTCTGTCAGCCATCTTCATTCTGTTAAGCGTTTATAGGTAGATCACTGACCAATAAGCATCCCTCGCCTCCCAATTCCCGGTCTAAACCTCCTGGCAATCCTCTTTCCACACTTGGCTTATCAGGGTATGTCAAATACACCACGCCCAATAACCCCATGAATGCAGTTACGAAGCACCCGACCAAGACGGCACCAAATCCAGGCGTAAAATGTGTATATACATGTGGACTGAATACGCCAAGTATATCATTGTCCTCATGCACTGGTTCACCGTAGTTCCTCCGTTCCTGCTTGTCCCACCAGTCTTCGTATGGATCGCGGAATTGCCGGGGAATTGGAGGTGGATTGACGTAGCCGCCGTTCATGCCAGGGTCTTCGATATCTTCTTGGGAGAGGAAGCGTCGTTGTGAGCGGTGGGTAAGGGCCAGAGGGGCTGTGGTGCGGAGGACATGGTGGGTTAAAGGGCGTGCTGTTAGGAGGCGTCGAGAGAGCATCTAAAATTGGTAAGCATAGAGCTGGCCGAATAGCTACCCGGAGACTTGCATTGAGTACGTTGCACTCTCGTGCCCCCTTAGTGAAGGGAAAGTGATATGGCTGGATGAGCAGATTGATTATGATGCCTCGCTCGGATCGCAGGGCGACGACTAGCTCTGGTAGCGCGTCTTAATGAAGCTAGCGTGACAGAAACTGCTCATGCGGAAATTATCCGGGGACTGCGCGAGTCACTCGAAATTTGAACAACACCAGGTGTATCATCTTCCCATTTTCGATCGCTTCTACAGAACGCATAAGACTTGTGGTTCCTGTCAAACTTCGCCAGGGAAATGGTCTTACGTCAAGCTTTCTATTGATGTTACATTCAAGGAATTTGAGCGTGATTTGGCTGATGTCAAGGGGGGTCACTCAGTAGGGGATTGATGGTTTTGACTGAGATGCACAACGGGACGCTGGAAAAAGGCGATTCTAAGTCCAATTTCGACGATGATCAATCCAACCAGGCTGATCAACCACCACGACCAAATGAATTTGAAGCTGAAATTGCTGGATCTTTGAACCAGCAAGCTGTCCTCGAGAATGGAGAAAACCATACTGGAGACAATGGCAATGATGCACATCCAAACAAGAAGCGGAAACTCACAGATCCGCCGAAAGGGAAGGCGCTGACGACATTAAGGCCCATCTCACCGCCATGGAAGAAGATCGCAGTTGAAGGGCCTACGTCATTCGTGGCGGAAGGAAGGAGGAAATCGTCTCGTACAAATTACGTGCCTATCGAATTACAGCCTCCAACGGACAAACGCCAGACGCGTGCTGCGATACATCAGAGCTCTCCTGTCACGAAGAGTAGATATGGCGGCGCGTCCATATCATCACCCATGGCTTGTTCCGCCTCAGCTAAGACGTTGAACCATGCGAAGCGGCCACAATCCGCGGGCAAGGCCACATCTAGCTCTGCTAGCAGATCTCCATCCAAACCTAGCCAGCCACCTACATCCCAAACCCAAAATATTGTGGACACGCCGGCGCCTCCGAAACGGTCCCACAAAAAGAAAGTGAGGTCCTTGTCACCTCAACCATACCAGCCATCTCGAACCACGAATCCTCACAAAACTCGCCGGGCAGCCCGCCCTTCGGACGTTACGGGAGGTCAGATCAATGGATCAGATGTAGACATCAAGGGTCGGCGTGAAAATGGGGAGTTGTCTCGAGAGGGCGCGATGGAGGAGCCATCTGGAATAGCACCCATCTCGCGACCGCAACGGTTAAGTCTCAAAGTTCGCATGCCTAGGGTCCATATACAAAATACTGCGCATGTACTGCCAGAGCGAAGATACGGATCATTCCAAGAGTGGTTCGAGAAAGAAGGTAGAATGGGACTTGTGGTTGAAGATCCAGATCCTCACCTAACGGAAAAAGAAGCCATTCGTGAAGCTCGCCTAAGGACCCGCATCTCTGAAGCTGCAAAGCCTGGTGGTTTACTCAGTGAGGACAGATGTCAGTTCTATAGGCCAGAGCAGTATGAGCCACCGCCTCGGCAGTACACCCACCAGGATCGACTCGTGACACATGCTGTCTATTTCAAGAAGCTGATGGAGCAAGAACATGTCAAGCATAGAAGAAATGCAAAGGAGTATGCTGAAAAGGCAGCTGCGGTTGTAAGACGGAGGGAGGAAGAGTCCTACCGCGAGTGGAAACAGGCACAACCAAAGACAGAGGCAGACATTGCGCAAGAGCAGTATGAGGCTGCTAAGGAGGTCTGGGAACAGATCCGTGAGGACACCAAGCACAAATGGTTGATGGTCACACAATTGGTGGAAGCTCGTCGGCTCCAGAGATGGCAGGATGAGCAGGATCGGCTGGGCAAGAAAGCCTTGAACGAAGCAATTGAGAAGTCGAAAGGCCTCCTGAACAGAAGGAGACGCGGTGGCTCTGACGTCGGTAGTGACGAGGAATCTGATAACGAAGAGGGCAGTAACACCGAAAAGTCCGGTTCCGCATCTGATGCAGAAAGCGATGACGAAGATAACATGTCTTCGAGTCAATCTGACAGCGACGAAGATCAAGTGCAAGCCAATGAGGATGAGGGCCTTACCCAGGATGAGCTTCGCCGGAAGTATGCAAATGTTCCCAGTGTGACTGATAACGATATCGGGGAACCGGAAAACTTGGATCATGACCCCATGGACATAGACCCCGGCGGAGTAATGTCTGCTCCTGACCAGCCAGAACAAAAGCCCTCAAACAGTCCCACACATCCCCACCCGCACTTACTGGTGTTCCCCGTTGAACGAACTGCATCACTTGTACCTTTGGAGGAGGTCGATGACGCTCTGATGGACGATAGTGATGCGAGCACCGAGATGGACTCTGAAATGGATGATAATGACGAAACGTCATCAGATGATGAAGGCGACGACCAGGAAGAGGATGGAGGTGACGAGGGAAGCGAAGAGGAGGAAAGCAACACAGGTTTATTGGGTTTCTTTTCGAAGAAGGCCAAGCAGGCCTTCCAAGTCCAAGAAGAGGACGCTGAAGAAGAGCCTAAGGTCCCCGTTGAAGCTCAAGATGACGAATATGAAGATGAGGCTGAAGAGGTATCCCTCATACCTGATGCCACTCAAGCCCCCACGCCTTCAGCTACGCCAGCAACCACAAGCGAAGAGCCTCATCCGAAGGATACTGAGGATTCAGCGTTGCACACTACTGTTGACGCAACGAGTCAAACCAATCTCAACCCTGAGACAAATGATAAGGCCAATGATCTGACCCTTGAAAAGCTACAAGGACGTCAAACCTCTCCCCTTATGAACCTCAAATCCCTCGTACAAGACCCATCATTGCCATCCACGCCTGTATCTACCAATCCCCTGAAAACACCCATACCTTCACTGCTACGAGGTACACTTCGGGAATATCAACATTTTGGTCTCGATTGGCTTGCTGGACTTTATGCCGCTGGCACGAATGGAATATTGGCGGACGAGATGGGTCTTGGAAAGACAATCCAGACTATTGCTTTGCTTGCACATCTAGCAGTTGAGCATGAACAATGGGGGCCGCACCTGATTATTGTACCTACAAGCGTCATGCTTAATTGGGAGATTGAGTTCAAGAAATTTCTGCCTGGCTTCAAGGTCCTGACATACTATGGCACTCAAGAGGAGCGGAAGAAGAAACGGCAAGGCTGGACGGATCATGAGAAATGGAATGTCTGGATTACCTCTTATACGCTCGTTACGAATGATCACCAAATATTTAAGAGAAAGGCGTGGCATTACATGATCCTTGACGAAGCACACAACATCAAGAACTTCCAATCACTACGGTGGCAGACTCTTCTCACTTTCAACACCAAAGCTAGGCTACTTTTGACTGGGACGCCTCTGCAGAACAACCTGACAGAGTTGTGGTCGTTACTGTTCTTCTTAATGCCATCGAACAGCACAGAGATAGGTATTGGAGGCTTTGCGGATCTACAGGAATTCACTGATTGGTTCAGAAAACCTGTGGAGCAGATTCTCGAACATGGGAGAGATGTCATGGATGATGATGCTAGAGCTATAGTTGCAAAGCTCCATAAAGTCTTGCGGCCTTACCTGCTTCGAAGGCTCAAAGCGGATGTGGAAAAGCAAATGCCCGGAAAATATGAGCACGTGGTGTATTGCCGACTGTCCAAGCGCCAGCGGTATCTGTATGATGGATTCATGTCTCGAGCGCAGACACGAGAAACCTTGGCTTCGGGGAACACCTTCTCAATAATGAACGCTCTGATGCAACTTCGGAAGGTGTGCAACCATCCAGATCTGTTCGAGACTCGGCAAATCGTGACTTCATTTGCTATGCCGAAGTCGGCTGTTGCGGATTTCGAAATCAAGGAGCTCCTGGTCCGGCGACGACTGCTGCAGAGCGACCCGATGAATACAGTAGACCTGAATGTAATCAACCTACTTCCTGGCGAGAACGAGTTGTTCTCGGCTCTCGACACTATTCAAAGACAACGGCTCGGGGCTCTTGGAGCGTTAAGGCAACTCTCAAGTCAGCAATTTGGACGTGTAAAATTGGACTTGCCCTTCGATGGCTCATCGGTCAAAGGCGCTCTTATGAGCTATGAAAACATGGCACGACGTCTGAGATATGATCAGCTTCGCCACGCCGCCTATTACACAAGCCTACGAAGTCAACGGCGACCCTTGTACAGCTACAGCCTCATGGAGAAACTCAGATTCGGTGTTAAGACCCTACCTCACCAGCCGAAGCCTGGCCGTAAAGCTCAGCTCTCAGAGTGGTATTCGAATTATCTACCGGCCTTAGACGAGATGGTTTTGACTCTACCTAAACGCTCAAACGCCATGGAGACGACAATCTCAAAGTTTGCATGCGTGACACCTGCGGTGGTGGCTACTGACATGGTGCCGTTGACTCTGTGTCACAAAGGCATCGAAACAGTCCAAGCTGCGAAGGAATTATGTCCGTCTGAAGACCCTTACCATGAAGCTCGCATGCGTCTCTCGATCGCTTTCCCTGATAAGCGACTCCTGCAATACGACTGTGGGAAGCTCCAGAAACTCGATGGCTTGCTTCGCTCTCTCGAAGCCGGTGGTCACCGTGCTCTGATCTTTACTCAAATGACTAGAGTCCTCGACATTCTAGAGCAGTTCCTCAATATCCATGGCCATCGCTATCTCCGCCTCGACGGAGCTACGAAGATTGAACAGCGCCAAGTCTTGACAGATAGATTCAACAATGACAATCGAATATTAGCTTTCATTCTCTCATCAAGGTCAGGTGGCATAGGTATAAATTTAACTGGGGCTGACACTGTCATCTTCTATGATCTGGACTGGAATCCAGCTATGGACAAGCAATGCCAAGATCGATGTCATCGTATTGGTCAGACAAGAGACGTCCACATTTACCGGCTAGTGAGCGAGTACACCATTGAGGCTAACATTCTGAGGAAAGCCAACCAAAAGCGGATGCTTGACGATGTCGTTATCCAAGAAGGCGAGTTCACTACGGACTACTTCAACAATATGAACGTCAAAGACATGATTGGTGACGAAGCTTTTGATGATGCCAATGCCGAGGCAAACGCAGCTATGGATCGCGTACTCGGTGGTCATGGCACTGGCAAAGTGTTCGAGGATGTTGAAGACAAAGAGGACATCGCTGCCGCCAAGATTGCGGAGAAGGAACTAGCCCAGAATCAAGACGCTGCCGAGTTTGACGAGAAGGGAGGTGCCGCTAGTAACACAGCTACGACGCCTAAAACTCCCGGGCCCCCAACACCGGGTGAATTGATGCCACTAGCGAAACCAGCACAAGGCGGTATCGAAACGACTATGACCATGGAAGCAGCTGAATCGGGGTTAGTGTCAATACCACCCCCAGACGCCGAAGATATCGAGGAGCTACCCTCGTGCGATGACTTTATGGTACGTTTCCTAGAATGGGAACTCAGGGATATACCTGTACAACCACCTGTTGATAAGACCAAGAAGAAAGTGAAGAAGGGCAAGGAGCATAGCCTGCGGAAGAGATGATTCATTTGCGCGAGTGCTGTATCAATCAGCATTGGTATGGTCCTATATATCAGGTATAAGAGGAGTACTAAGTCCATCTTTTTATGTACATATTACGGACTTGGACAACTTCCTCACTGCGCTGGTTAGCACTAGAGGCAAGGCTCTCTTGCTATTAGATACATTAGCGGCATTGGCAGGTGTTTCTTAAGGGTAGCATATGTATTCTTAGCATTCCTAGAATTTTCAACGGTAGCACGTGCTCTGAAGATCCTCATGCAGCACACTTCTTGATGCTCAACAGGGAGATTCGCAAATCAACGCTAATGAATGTACGCACGCACATTTCAGCGTCAATTTCCATATGACATGGGGGCTGGCCTGCGATTATTGCCCTATTATGTCTCAGACCTCAGGCCTTAGATCCTCCGCAGAGCGTCATGATGCGCTTTAGTTGCCGCATTGATTTTCCTAGATCGTGTCTCAGAGAAATTTCCTAGATCGTGTCTCAGAGCTCAGACTCGGGATGTTCCAGTAGTGCCTCGAAGACTGACGACGTCTGGCGTTGCCTTTGTCTAATCCTCTTCCACTCTGACTAGTATGATGTGGGTGGAGGATACGGAAGATAGATATGCTTAATGCTGAGTAGGGTGATGGATGCGTGAAGACGTCGGCCATCAGACTTGGTTTTGCTTCGTGTCCTGCTTGTCGAGATGGGGTATGAGGACGTATGGGGGTAGCTTAGACTGGATATCTTAGTGCAGCGAGTTGTGGATTGGGTCTGGATGTGCTGGGTACGTTCATTGTGACATGGCATCATCACGGGGTCTGGTTGATTGAAGCGGTCATAAAGCTACTATGATTTGGTAAAGAGACTATGGAAATGCCTATGTATGATGTCGGTGGTTGTGTAGTGTTGCTTCTTGTGGCAATGCTATGTATGGTATGCGCTGTGGGTGGTTTGTGGGGGTTTCGATATTTGATGTAATCAATCTTGGTAGTACCTTTCCATTACCTCTGCACCATCTGCTCCTCGGGTTTTGTACTCTTTTTCCTTTTTCTTTTTTTGTGCTGTTTCAGGGCAACAGTTGCGGGGTTTTGTTCCTCGAATTGAGGACAAGAGAATGGCTGGGATATTGGCGAATTGTTCGAGAAACTAATTATAGTATGATAATCTTCAGGATGACAGTGTCTTTGGGTATTTGGCTCCAAGAAAAGCCAAGAACCGGCGGAGGTGTTGCCAAGGTAGTACTGCCCACTAGTATTGGACACTTCTTTAAGTACTAGAGGCCGCAAAGTTCGATGTGTTCCCCAGAAACACCACAAGAACGGCACTGTAAGCGGCAGTAGCGGTGAACACTTCCTGTTTTCTTGCTTTAGTGAAGATTGAACAGCAGGCAGAGAAGGTCATTGTGAAAAGAAAAACAACAAGGATCTGAAAACGACCTTGACTTTTGAGCTGAGCTTTGTCGGTGGGTTGGAGTTCGAATAGGATGATGACAGGGACGAGCAGGAGGTTGGCGGCAAGGAAGGTGAGAATGGCGCGTAAGAAGGCGTCGAATCGTTCGGGAGAGACTAGGTTTAGGTGTGGCAATGAGCCCGTCTTTATCTTCTGCTCAGGGGTTCGGAAGAGTGCCTGTTCGGGAAGGGTCCGTGTCAGCATTTCGGTGTGATCTGCGACTAAGCACGTGGGAACGGTTCCTTGTATGGGTAGCAGGGACGACACTTGATCAAAGAGGATTGAAACCATCGGGATGCCAGATAGCAGCCACAGACCGTAGTGGATTCATCGAGGACTTTGGGGCCGGGGGCTTGGGCGCTTTCATCCTTACCAATAACGTTTTCCTTGAAATTCTGTTCAGCACGTCCTCCAGAAAGACGTTGAACCAGTTATGCTCTCCGTCGTGAGCCAAAGCAACGAGGTCATCGCCTTGAAGGATCCATTCACCTTCCATAGCGACGAGGTTTTGAGAGGCCATCTGGTACAGACTGTTTTGGTTTCTCTTTGATGGTCTTTTCATGGCCTGGACCCTTTGCAGGCGGAACAGCCATTCATCTAGGTAAGTGTGAGCTACAGAATCGTGACTTAGAGTAATATAGACATACCATAGTCCTTTAGCTTTTCGTTGAGACTGTTTAGTAAGGCCTGGCGCTTGGATGTGGGACAGGAGGAATCCCTGCGACGCGAGCGTAGCTTCTTGTCATCGCCTGTTGTGGATTCCCACTTATCGAGCCTCTCGAGATCCTCTTCCAGCTTCTTGAGTTCATCTTGAAGATGCAATACCAAGCGGTTGTGGAGCCATCCATATTTTCTGTATATCAAGAAATTAGGGTCACAATCCTCGAAGGCCGCGAGGCGCCCATAGCCTTCATCATACTCATCCACTACGGCCATTAATTTAGTCAAAGACGCGAATATCTCAATTGCTCGTATACTTACGCGACCGGACTATAGAAGGTACGCGATAGTCGAAGGTGATGCCAAGCTCACGCTTTGATAGTCCGAGCGCAAGCTTTAGACGATCGACGAGACCTTGTTTATCGGCTGCATGAAACAATGTGAGCTCTAAACGAACGTTGGATTCGATATCGTGGGAGCTCACTCTGTGTATCTGATTCCCGTGCACCTTGGCCATAAGGACATTCCAATTCGATAGATTTGATAGAGGGTTCCTCATCTGGCCTTGCAGTTGTTGGCGGCGCATATGGGGGCGCGTTCCGGCGCGGATCATCCTCTTCAGGCGAATTCTTTGCAACGGCCGTGGCCTCCTCGTCCACTCGTACATGACGTTTTGTGGCCATCATTGACCAGGAGAACAACAACAGTGGCTCGCTTCGTACGTAAGTTTAGTCGCCTCGAGGGGACGTTTCCAGTGATATGTGCCAAAGATCAGCTGCTGGAGCATGCATATTAGAGATGCAGAAAGCAAGCAGAGGTATTAAAGTAGGCGACTCGGATAAGATCTTATGTATCCTTGCAGCCTGGTGGGAAGCGATCGCACAGATCCCTTGGAGTCATCGGTTGTTGCATCCATCTCTCATCCAAGACTAACCGCATGTAGGGTATTATTCCTCGACGAAGCATGCCAATCGCTCGCATTCTTCTCAGTACAGCACTACTCGAGACTCGGTATTTTGGAGCAGCGGTGAAGTCCAGCCAAAGAAAGAGCGTGGGGTAACTGTGTTGAGTTTCATACCAAATGTATGTCTGCCTGATATAAAGCATGAGTGTCTCGAGTGTGAAGTTGAGGTTTCAAGTACAAGCGCAAGCATCGTGCTATTATTAATTCCGTATATGGACTCTTGACAAAAATCACCCATACTAATACATTGACACCACTGATAGTGATCAGCTCTCTCTCTCTTCAAAGAATTCAAGGTCTTTCTCATCAATCCATCCAGTCTCATAGACCCCATTGGCATCATCTTTGCAAACCTTGCCCTGCTCGGGTCTGTTTTTCTTAAGTCTGTACTGGTTCTTTGGTGGGATGGTATTGATCTTCCTTCTGCAGCACACCCAAAGTCTTCTGCGGGTGGGTTCGCCCTTGGAATCTCGTTCGAGGAGGCTGTATACTGCAGTCCCTGCGTCGTAGGCGAAGGCGAACTGTCATAGGATGATTGTCAGATCCTCTCCAAGAAGTATCAAGGAGGATGTGCACCTGGTAGAACGGATCTTGCCCGCCTCCAGCTCCAGAAACTTCGCTTATTCCAGGCACCGCTTGAACAGCAGAAGAAGAGCTGCGTTCGCCACCGGGTGGGTGAGGGGCAGCCTATATCCCTTCAATGTTTAGTGCCATTAAAGAACATTGATGAAGACGACACCTTGGGGTGTATACCTTCTTCGAGGATCCCTTCTGCGAAGAATTACCAGACATCTTGTCAACCGCTTTGCGGATGAAGTGCTTCATGGTGCGAGAAACAGCTCAACGAAGCACTTTATGTACTTTCCAATCTTTCTAAGACGGATGCTTCATAAACAGAGAGAACACTGTCATAGTTGGTGGCTAATGAAAATTACCGCCCTACGAAGATCAAGAGAGCCTTGATCTTATAGCTTGAGCATGTGCGCACAATCCTCCAGATGCTGCCGTGCTACTATAGCTTTTTGGGGGTTCCGAATCGATCCCGTCAGGTTTGGGTCTTTGACCCGGAAACAGCATGGTCTCTTTGATACGATGACTCGAAACTTCTTCCAGCGGTAAGTCGGCTTGACAGATCAGTGGTTAATAATCAACCACAGCGAGCTGCTAAACGTCAATCCCGTATTCAGCTCTGTTCCAGAGTAGGCGACCTTTCTCATTAAGATCCGTGGCGCTGTATGCACATAGATAGGATAACGCATTTCAGACAGAGCTTCTTGGCCAAGCTGTTGAAATATGCATTATTTGCATTGGGGCAGCCCCAGTAGCACAGCTTCATTCCTCGAAAGACTAACGAGCTCTCGCCATGTCCGCTCCAAAGACCTGCAGTCACTATCCCAGAATCGACTCTACTTAGACATTTGTTCTGGACGAATGACGAACACAACGCAATCCATAGAGCTGAAAGCCAATCAATGCTGATACCATAAGGTCAGATTTTTCCTTTTCTTGAAAATGTACGGAGCAACGGTCACCAGGGGCGGTTTTAGAGCCCGATCGAGGGGTTTTAGTGTGGAAGAACGAGATGGACAAAAGAAATATCCCGGAGATCGTCCCACATCGGAGCGTTTAGCCGGGACGAGCCGTAGTATTCGCCCTCCTGACTTGTCCCGGATAAGGCTATCTATTCACCTGGGCGTCCGTATACGATATCAGATCCTAGGAAAGGCCTTGTAGGATTGCGCCACTTTATGAGCCAGTAGTTCATTGTCTCTTATAGAAGCACAACTGCCATTTGAGTAGTGGCAACATGCAGAAGCCAATGCCGAGGTATGCATGCAAAGCAACTTCTAAGACAGCGGCAAGGTAGACGAAACGGTCTCCTCTGCAGCTGCAACTTCCCACACGCCTCCCCAATAACACCATCAACTGGTAGCAGTACTTTACCCGAGCGAAGGATCTCGGTGATATGGCACACCTGCTGCAGGCCAAGAAGGGGAGTCGTTGACGGTTGATGTTATTCTTCCGCTAATACCGAAGATCAGGGTACTGAGGTTGCATTTCTGGCATGTGGTCATTTCAGCGAGGTCTCGCTTTGACTGCTAAGAGTACTCCAGGCCTGATGGCTTGGCACTTCCGTAGCCAATGCCATCTAGCTTCGAGTAGTGGATGACTTCAGCCGTGACATTCCGTTCTCACTCATGGGAGCTTAGGTAGTTTGATACACCCCGCTGTCGAGGCTGGTATTAGTCGAACATCAGCACTCACTATAGACACAGCCGTACAATCTTCAGAACCACTTACTTGTATCAGGCCGTATTCAGGGGTCATATGTTCGCCTGCAGGCCGAGAAAGGCTGGCGCGAAGATAACGTTCCTTCGTATATTCTTGTTTGACGTATGCAGATTACCGCGCCAATCCATACATAAGGTTTGAAACCCGGTTTGGAGGCGCATTTCTTCCACCTCGAACCATTGCGGGCTCACTTAGGTCACTGTCGAGCATGTATACGAAGATCTAACTCCGTATCATTCCAAATCATCGCACATTGGCAGCACGGTGCGATAAGAGAATGGAAAAATGCTGCAAGTAAGACCATCGCTTTTGGGTGGGATCTGGGCCGGTGACCATACATCTGGATTGCTTTACCGGAGATGGCGATGGAACCAAACAGCCGTAAACCCCTGTGAAGCAAAAACTCCTCGCAGATCTTAGCTTCTTAACAGTATCGATTGCCCATCCGCTTATGTTGGTCTCAGCATGACGAGGCCTTGTTCCTATCGTGGCAAATCCCTGGAGGTTGTTGTGCTGACGGTCCACCGGTGCCATGGTTCTATCGGTTTTACGTTGCAGAAGGAAGCTTACTCACACGATTGTAATTCTCTTTCCGTGATTTCGCCCGCTTGGATACTTTTTTTTGCTGCATGGACGCGGCAACGCCGGTGGTGTACCTGAGAATAGGCAAGCCAATTATTGATAGAGATCCTGCGGCTAAGGAGTCCCCCATCAACCCCAGGTTCCCTAATATTGACACAATGGTGGCAGGACTGCATGCCAGCATATAGATGATCTCGTATTTCGGTGTAGCTGATTCCAAGCAGCGGAGCAGATGGACCTACCATTATCTCGGATTCATCGTGCTAAAACGCCTTGCTTGAGTGGATGAAGACGGGCTGGATAGCTTTATGACTCCCGGAAGTTATTTTGCAGGTGATCATCAGCCAGTTGATGGGCTCATTATCCTCCGCACCACCTCGTTGCAGTAGCTTTTCTCTCTTCTTGGTAGTGTGCTACGGCTCGAATATACCCTGGTGGCAGAGCGTCCAATGGTCACTTGCAGCATCCTCGAACGTCCTTAGCATTTGACCCAATCGGAGAATCGACTGTTGCGGAAAATTGCAGCAAGCAACCATTGAGACATGCATGCATGGTCGTTTGGCTGCATATTGAGAATCATTACCCCAACATACATAGTGACGTGGGGGGGAGGGTGTGCTCAATGCACGATCGGTCGAGCCCACG
Source organism: Cladonia borealis (assembly GCA_018257855.2). NCBI lineage: Eukaryota > Fungi > Ascomycota > Lecanoromycetes > Lecanorales > Cladoniaceae > Cladonia > Cladonia borealis. The sequence goes on from JAFEKC020000019.1 coordinate 743,487, forward strand.
GCTAATCATACATTTCGCAAGCCGCGAAAGAGACGTCAGCTTGGTTGCTGTACACGCTGTTGCAGATTCTGGACCCAGCGATAGCAAGGCTTACCAGAATGGCAATGTCGTCCACGCCGCCTTATCCCATGAGGGGTCTGTTCGACCTACCTGACTTCGAGCCATCTCTCGGTCTTGAGAGACTCAAATTTAGGATAATCCTCAAATTTTAGCGAGAGGCTACTCGAGCCGTAATGTGTATCCAGCTTGTCGAACGCTATGCCGTCTGTCGCTGCTTCTACCATCGCCATGCAATCGATGCCTGTCCTTCTTATCGTCGACGCGGCCACACGGTGAGAACCAGGGAGATACTCGTTGGCTATACCTGCCCGAATCATTCAGATACCGATTCTCAACAATCGCGAGAGCATAAAGGCTCCAACCCCGGCTATGCGCGCGAAAATCACACAAATGGCAGTAATCCTGATGGCTTGTGATGCGCCTGCCGAGCACTACGCCGAAAGTCGTTGTCCAGCACAAGCCTCTCTAGAGTGAGCCTTTCCCTTCTTAATCTTTGGAAGACCGTGTCGAATGCTTCAAGTCCTTGCCCATGGTTTATAGTCTGAGTGGAATGCTATCAGGCTGAACGAGCTAAAGGGCATACAGGACTTGAAGCGATACAACCAAAAATTCCCGCTTGGTGTAAGAGTGATGTCAATGGATCCGCGTGTATGCCTTTTTCTATTTTTTCAGTCACGTGATCTTCGGAGGAACAATGGGTACACGCCCTGGAGGTGCCGTCAACACATCATGAAGTAGCTAGATCATATAGAGAATCGAATTTAGCGACAATTACCTCTAAGATCGTTGTTCAGACGGCTTACCATCAGTGAGTGACCATATTGTTGATTGTTGATGCGCCACGGGAGCCGCGGCTGCTTTTAATTTTAGCGTACAAAGAATGACTCAGCAACGCGTGTCCCACGGCTGACTTTTTAATTCGAATACTATTTACATATGATCCACTGAGCATTCAAATTTTACAAGATTGCTATGCGCAGAGATTGTCAGCCACGGGCTGCAGCAGTATGGCGCCTTATTCATTATAGATTCAGCCTTATTGTGGTTTTGTTTGGATTCCACTCTTCTAGGTGATCCTTAATAAGTGGATAATGACTCAGGGAAGGCTTCGGCTGTTTGAAAGAGAGCCGTGATTATTCATTTTCCTTCTAAAGTTAAAAGAGAAATGTTGGTTTCTGTGTTTTCATTTTCACAAGCAATTTCAGGAACATTTCTCCAGGGCTGAATGCGCCGTATCAAGGCAATACTATCTTTCGGTGGATTTTCAGAAATATCTCTTTAGCAATTCCGTGAATTCTAGTCACCCTAACTTCGATCTTACTTCGCTATGAAATGCATACTCTATCGCCCGCGATGCTCGTCATAAGTACTGTTAGCCTGCGCTACCGCCTTGCCCGTACCCATCTGGCGTGGTCTTCTTGTCGTAGGTGTATTTGTCTCTATTCCATACGCTTCAAAACCATGGCAACGAAATGGATGCGCTTAGAACTTTGTATTTGATTTTCAAGACTCATCTGACCGCCCTGGAGTGCTCCAGCGAAAAGGACCCTCCAGAGGTTCTGGCGGTGGATGCGTCAGGGTTCAGGGCAGATAGTAGGCAAGCTTTTCCTCATGTACTGCAGACTTGTCCTCGAGCGTGCGGTATTATTGCAGGTTCTAGCTCAAGGCACGCTAAATACGGCCTCCAACCTCTGCTCGCTCTTGCTGTATATTGCATCATTTCTCCACGGGACATCAAAGTTATTTTACTTTGACGAAGGCCTTTGCGGCAGATTCGAAATTATATACCTTGGAAGGGAAACGGTCGCAGTCCGGGTTTGCGATAGCCACTAAATATGTCGAGCTGTAGCAGACTGATCCTGGATGCACTGTTCGCAATGCACAAAATTCGGTGAGTGAGGACTGGGTAAGTCTAATAAGCTCAGTAGGACTCCAAGTCACATGGCTGACGATATTGTTCAGATAAGTCGACTCGGTGAAGAGCTTGCCAATTTTTTAATCCATTCTTAAGTTTCTCCTCAATTTCGTCTATGATCTCGCAAGGGTGTGTTTCGTGCCCTAAATTCTGTGCCGTTAGCTATCATGATCTACCAATGGAGAGTTGCTTTAGTAATTGCAGCCACTAGCATATACTCGGCATTGTGGGTCAATCCAAACAGCAGTCTTCTTATAGAGATGATATCGTTGGTGACAACTCGAAGCAAGGGTTTCCTCGTTGGGTGCCAATATGCTAGTAGAGCCGTGACCTGCAGCGGGGCCCCCCACACGATTTTAGCGCTTATGATGCATTAGGAATCCGGGGGAAATTCGATTTCGATAAGTACCCTATGATATGGCTGATCTTATCTCCTCCCGGAATTGCGTATACCGATGCTATATTTCAGATTTAAGTTAAGGTAACGCATGTGGTTGACTCAAGACTTGCGATGAGGTTGACACACGTCATCGACCGCAATCCGAGCGTAATCGTGAACGCGACCTATGGTCTGTTGGGTCAAGCACCTAGCGGTGACTGGCCCTCAGGATTACAGCAGGGATCCCTTATCGTCGCAGGCATTCCAGTCTCGTCACCTCTCTTGCCAATGTGCGACAAGTCCATGTACGTTGCTGCTGCTTTGGAATAGGGTAGCGCTCGAATGGCTGAAGCTCGAGGTACATTCCTCCCAGTTCTAGGCCTTCAGGCCAACAGGCGCTTAAACATCTCGTCGAGATCATATCATGACTTCGTTGGAACGCGCACGACCACTCAAGGTGCAGACGGGCTTCGTGAGAATGATACTTGGTTCCCGTGCGCGACCCGCCCAAAGGGGTGAAACGATCTCCTTATTCAAGGACGACGTTAACGAGTACGCAGGATGATGCACAGGCGTGGAATACAAGAGATATCGTCTCCTATGGAAGATTTAGGTGGTTTCATATCCCTAAAAGAGTGACAGCGACGAAAGGGTTCATAGGTTACCTGCATTACGGTTAGACGTGCTCCTGATCTGGGGGCGATCAAGTATGGGGAAGTCTCTGGTACTTACTTCCCTTCCAAGGCTGCCCAAACTTCACTGACTCAGATGGTCGTGACTCAGAAAGACCACCACTTGCCCCGACTATACTCGGTGCCCCCTTCCTCTCTGTCCTTTCGCATACGCCTGGAAGCTGATACCTGGTCGATCTCCAATGGGACCGGCTTCCCTTCTCGCATAGCAATCAACGCTGGGCGGAATCTTCGTCTACACCTGCAGTATCTTGTGGTCTGCGAGCTCGGTAGGGAGCCTTGACCCAGGCTCGTGTGTACGGATCTTCTTGTGGCTTGCTCTCGAGATGATCTTATTACCATTCATATGTCCCAGTGATGTGGCATGACGCGGCATCGGCATACCACTCTGTCTGTTCATGAGGCACTTTCCATGTGAATCTAGCGCACAACATTCGGTTGGCGGTCATGTGTGCACATCTAAGGCTTTATGGCTAGATCCAGCTCACCATCGAGAGTTTTATGAGTTGTTGAACTGCTCATAGCCCCTAGGATGTTATTCAAGCTCTCGCCAGGTTCATAAAATCCCTGGACGGCCTGACTCTGACTCTGACTCTGACCAGATCTGAATTCAATCTCGAAGCCTAGCCTGGTGCTGGAGTCCTTGCAAGTTGCCAGCAATGTCTGTGGTCGTCTTCCCGCAGCATCGCCGGATACCTTCAGTATCCTATCCATGAAATGTAATTCGGCGAAAGCAAGAAGAGTGGTGCAGGCTTTACCACAGCTGTATTTGGGGGTTGACTGGCTTGGGTGATCGAGACTTGGTGTTATACATGAAGGGGCATTCTTCTTGTCGTCCACCATCTGGAAAGAATCACTACTGCGACGTGGCTGACATGAGGACACAGCCTCGAGGCTCCGGCTTGGTTGAGAAAAAACCTCTGGTGAGCAGCAGGCTTTCACTTCCCCGTGTGGCATTTTGCTGCTCCCCAATCGACCTTCGCAACTTCGTCGGATACACCTCGTACTGAACCAAACTCCGCGAACTGAACGGCTGGGGGATTTATCCCTTTTGGACCTCGACCGTTGGGATGTCTTCCCTTTCAGAGCATGGTCGATGCATCTTAACCGGCTCTTCAGAACTGAGTCATTCGGACACCCTCGATTTCCTTCGATTGATCGTGAAGCGAGTGTCTCTTCTAAGAGACAATATGAGGACCCTTCAAGAAATCAGCGAAGAGATTGTGGCTAGTGGTAAGATGAAGCCAAGGCTGCGACGGACTTCTGTCATATTCTAAAGATAGGCTCGAAGACGAAGGCGCCTGTCAGAATGATCGAACGATGGTCGTCACCACAACACGAACAGCAGGAGCTGGAATGCGAAATATGGATCCCCGAAGTGTTAAGGTCACACTGGCTTGGAGCCGCTAAGAGAATGCTTGCGATTCATCCAATAATTTCGTTCAACGGAGCCAGATAAAAGCCCGAGGAGCCTATTGTTTCTTCTTGCACCTACGAGTCCCGAGCACTAATGCAGTGACTCCCGGCGACAGAGAGATTTTGGTTGAACTCAATACCCATTGGCTTACACCCCTCAATTTTCCGAGGGTTGCACCGAAGATGCCTCCAGACGAACCTAGAGAGCTTGGACTAGAGCTGCATTTAGCCGTGCATGAGCTGGCTTAATACGCTCCGCTGCAGAGCAACATTGCCGATCCCACAGAGTCAACGAGCTCCACAGTCAGCAGTCCTTAGATGGTCGGACAAAGCTCATTCCAGATGTTTGGAATTGAGGGACTTGCTTGTGGGCATCAGGACCATATCGAAGGAGAAAAGCCTCTGTTGAATTTTGTGCTTGAGAAAGACAAGGTGGGAGAGCATACGAGGATAGATCGAACAAGGCTGAGGACTTTCTCAGCATGGATCCATTAGTGAGTCACATGGGCATTGATCCTTGAGAAACGAGCTAAGCAGATGTAGTGGCGCTTGCATGAACAATTTTCTGTAATGCACAATACTCTTGAACCATACATATTGAGACGTTAGGCATCAATCTGCCAAATCCACCTAATGGTAACCACTCACGTGCTTAGATCTCCTCACCGCTATCTGTTTGTAAAATGGCGTACTGCTGCAGCGCTGCGAACGCCTTGATCTTAGGCAAATGCCTTCAAGATAATACAGATAGCTGCAAAGCATTTTGTAATGGGTGTGGTGACGTGGCAACTTCTAGAGCACCAGTGTATCAGGTTAGAATTGGCGCCAAATTGGCGGCTGGTACAGCTGGGGAGAATACTACGTAGTTACGTGGAGAACGTCAAAAATGGGTTTGCAGCTGTAGCGAGAGTCCGTTGTGGTATATATGTCGTGTGGATCCTGCTCAACTCTCGCAACCGTACATATTTTGCAAGAACGGATCCTGGTTGTGTGTGTCGTCGCCTTGTCACGCAATGTCTCGCGCTCGAATGATTTACGATTGTAGTCAGGATACTGTGAGTTCTCCACTACCCATGCGATCTACCATATACTATTCGATAGTCGAACAGGAGACTGAATCTCGTAGAGCATTGCACGGTTCTCGGAGGATTCGCGCGTAACGACAGCGTCGACCCGCCCAACGGAAGCAGGAAAGAATAGCCAGCAGAGAGAAGTACTCTTCACTTCTTGCTTCATTCGTGACAATGCTAAGCTCCTTGCTTTTGTAGACTAAAACAAGACATCACAAAAACGATCAAGTGTATTGGAAAGGGGACAAAGATAACCACGGCACGACTACGAGAAATCGCTACTGGATCTGTTGTGTGAGGAGAGAGAAAGATGGCACAGTAAAGTATCGATTGAAGACAAGCCCCACTGGCGCAAAGGGGGATTGGGTCAAAGAATCACAACTCCGGAAGTTGATTTGATCTAGTTTTGTTAGCAAAACATACATGTCTAGATAGTAAAACCCAATTGCTCGTTTGCATGCATGATACATGACGCTTGGACCCGGGACTGCAGACCATAAGCTTTTCAATTGGTTGGTAAATTGATTGCATGCGTTTAGATTATCGTAGAGTCACATGGGAAAGGGAACCCTAGACAAAAAGAAGGCAAAGCCGGCACCTAAGCACCAACCTACGCGATTGGGCGATTGGTGTGGTCCGTGTAAGATTCGATAGTCGGCTTAGTCCCAAAAATGTGTCGTCTCCCACCTTGCATTCGACTCATTCTTGGAAGTTGGCATTCAGCCTCATACACCTAACACCCTTACGCTGCTCATCCTAGATTGACTCCATGAGTGACATCCTTGTGGAATTCACTTTTCCCCTCGCGCGATCTTACCATGGCACAAGCAGGAGATGAGATCTCGCCTGCTGATTCGGAGTCGCATCAAAGCCCGCCCGAAACTACGATCCAAGGACCGCTCTCAGCTCCGCCGGCCACTGTTCTGGAGCGACGGTCGAGCAATACAGCGAACTCGCTTCGTTCCGCTGAAGAAGGAGTCAGTGTAGAAAGTAAATTGCTTGGTGTGCATGTTCACAGCACTATGAAGGCTCACATCGTACTCCCAAGGTCACGAAAAGAAGACATGTGTCAATCGTCTCAAAGCCATACTAGGGCTCTCAGACCACAAATCCTCTTCGACGAGCTTTACGTTGCAGTACCAAGTACCTGAGATCATCAAGTCAGGTGAGCTAGGCAATAGAGAGCCCCCAGGTCTGCTTCTAAAGTACCAATAGTGGACGATTACCCCGAAGGCTATGGGAAGCTCGCTGCTTTCATTGATTGCGACCCAAACTTTCGGATCTACAGGAAGTTTGGTTGGTTGCATAACAGGGTGTTACTACACATTCAGGATGAACTGCAGGAATTAGAGGAAGAGCTTGAGATGATAGACGCGTGGGAGGCCAAGTCCGGTGACAATGTGAAATTAGCAAGCCGTCGTGAAGATACAACCACTGAACGGCTCGAACTTATTGCCACAATCAAACAGAAATTGGACGAATACGGTAGGATAAACCTATGGAAATGGTGACATGACCGACGCTGACGCTTTCAGATAAATATTTCTTAAGGCTTCACCAGATGCAGGCGGTCAGGACGCCAACAAAGCGAAACCAAAACAGTCTTTACAACATGATCGAAGATACCCAGAGTCAGGTGACCTCAGAATCAGAATGGATTCGCCAAAGAGCTGATTTGGCTGCTGTCGGGCATGGGGCGGAACATGGCTGGTTCAACGGTGTTGTTGAGGACATTCTCAATAAGCTCTCTCCAAGACTATCTTTGGTAAGCATTCCACTAATAACATCAATGACCGTACGACCGTGTTCTATCTCAGGCGGTAAGATCGGATGAGTTGGTCTTACCTGCGCTACCTACTCTAAACCTTCAGCCCCCCAAATTACACTCTCGTTCTTCCCACGTCAATATCAATGTCCATTCTGTGAAAGAACTATCAGCATCAGTTAAGATAACGTCTAACTATTTTCAGAAGATATTTCGTACCCGAGTCCAAAGAGAACAATCGGGACAGGACCCGATGAGATTGATGTCGCCGCATCGTCTCGCTATCTTCCAACGTACCCTCATCACAATTTCCGCTGCCGTCCTCATGCTTGCGCCTGTGATAATACTTGTGCAGCTGCAAACGAAAGATCCGTCGCAAGTGACTCGGAGGAATTGGCTACAGATCTTAACGATATTCGTGTTCACGCTCGCCTTCTCGGCTGCCTCCTCCATTTTCACGCCAGCAGGACGACAAGACGTACTCACCGCAACGGCGTGTTACTGCGCTGTGTTGGTGGTATTTATGGGGAACACATCGAACGTCATTGTCATCTCCAATCATACCTCGACCTAACAACGTAATGAATATATATGGAGCAAACACAACGCAACTGATCTTGATGGAAAACAATTTCCGGATTACCTCATAAGGGGATGGGCTAGGAATCATACAGGATGAATCTACGATGCAGGTGAACTGGAACTTTGCACATTTTTTCTTTTTCAACAGTAGTTGGTCCTTTAGAAGGATGAACTCGCAAGGCTTATTGATCTCTCACAGGCCCTTCTAGCACTGGAGTCCACTCTGTTAAGTATCATAAGCGCCTAGGACCAATGTAACGGGAATCTCTTGAAACATCCTAAAGATTATCAAAATGCAGTGGAGAGCGTTGGGGCAAAATGTCTGAGGTACCTACCGAACCCTACGTCCACAGAAATCGGACGTGTTGCGTAGCGCCATTAGAAGGGTTCACCCCCCAGCCATAGAGCCCTGTAGGGCTGATGCCTAGAGACTCCTAAAGCTGGTCCCTAGGGAGACACAATTTGCGCTAGAAGGGTTCACCTATCAACCGTATACACCCCTCAACCGTATAGCCCTATAAGGCTGATGCCTAAAGCCCCCTAAAGCTGGTCCCCTAGGAAACAAGATTTGGGCTAGAAAAACCTTGCTTTTGGGGCTAATCCTGTCGCCTAGACGACCCGGCTTTAGGGCAGCTCTAGGGGGCCATACGGTTGAGGGGTGTATACGGTTGATAGGTGAACCCTTCTAAAGAAAACCGGCTCCGGGGACCGTCCTATGGCCTACGTAAGATGACCACCTTGATGGCGACGGTGATCCAATAAATGATACCTGTTGATCTCTCTATCGTTGATCTCTCTATACACTTTTCCGCGTGCACCCACTCACGTAGTTACAAGGAAGCTTCAAAACAAACGTGCCTTTCAGCAGCATTTCTATTCTATATTACCTAATGTGGAAGGTACAAGAGGAGCAGATGAGGTGGAATTATACATGATACACCATGGTAGGTTTTCCTAGTTCCCATACCGTGCCGTTACCACGTGCTTAGGCTGAAGTATAAAATGCTCCGCTGCTGGGTAAAGCTACTTCTATCTACGTGGTTTAAAGTTCTTGTTGTGATCTCTACAAGAGTGAGATGGTGATTGGTACCGTGGTGGCCTGCAGAATTAGTACAAGGTGCTCCTCCTGAGTTGGCAATGAGATGCAGATCGAGGGTATCATCCGCGTCTGTTATCCGTAGGCCTTGGGAAATTGTCCAAGACTAATAGTCTGTTCCGATATCACGTCCTGGCCGTGATGACTACTGCAATAGTGCAAGTAGAATGTTAAGTCATAAGTCCTGTCATGGTTCTGGCCTTGTGGGGTCCAACGTATCGAGCACCAGCAGTAAGCTTTGGGGCCTGGAGCTCAAAAGTGAGTGGATGAGTCCGTGTTCCGATACTCAATGACATATCATAGATTAATCCGCAAAGGTATCGTTCAGCAATTGAAGCTCTTTCGCTTCTACAGGTTCAATATCTATCTGTCAGTTTTTACAGTTGTTCTCCTTCCAAGTGGATCTATCAGCGTCCACGATGTATCCATTTGATCACAACCTCCGAGCTCGCTGTTTGAGCGTACTACTTGCAATATCTGTAGAACTTCTGTTGAGACAATTGTAAGGTGAGAACCATTTCAAACTCGTTTACGCTAGTGCTCGTTGGAGTACATGCCGGCATGAGAGACGACTATGGCGCCTAGGTCTAGCTCTGGGAGAATTCGATGCCGAATAATGAGAACACAGACAATTTAGGAGCTTCTGGCAGCTTGTGACGACATTGGTGTATTTTCCATGAGCTTCAGGTGGCCTTTCTTTTGGTGTATGAGCCGCTATTCACAGCTTACAAGCTGATTAAGAGAATCCGGACGGGAAGTGGACAGAGCAGTAGTGCTCCTCCAGAGGTGAGGAAAACTCCATTTGGAGATGCTGGAGAAATGATTCCCATGGGTATGCTGTTAAGGCATCTGATAGTATTGAGAGATTGAATCTGGCAAGGCTGAGAAATTGCACGTTTGCTTTATTGACTGATCTAGGCAGAGTTGCATTGTTACCGTATGTTCTAGGACCGACTCCCTAGAGGACCTGCATATGCTCAGCATATGGGGCCTATTTAAGGACCTTACCTTTAAGTTTTTGGAACGACACCCCTGGAGGATTTATACTGTATATACTTGGTCTTGGTATATGTGTAGTATTAGGGACTTCTAGGGCCGACGCCTCTAAATTCAAGGGCCAGTACCCCTGGAGGAGTGTATCTTAATATGCTCAACATTTGCTCAGCATATGCAGGTCCTCCGGGGCATCTGCCCTGGAACTTAGGGTGTGTCGGCCCTGGAACTTAGGGGTGAGGCTTCTAAACAGGCTCAATCTGTGCTAATTAATCATCGCTCCATTGCTTACCTCCTTACGTTTCTACCATAAGGTAACGGACACATATTCTAGTATAACCGAGGTGTAAGCTCGAACAGAGTACCACTTCGTGAACGGTTTCACATAAGAAAGGGCGGGTTACTACTGTATTCAGTGGCAGGGAAGTCGGAAGCGGAGCTCATGCACAGACACAGACACAGTAGGTACTATTCTAATGTACGCTAAGGTAGTCCTGAGCAGATCGGCGATCGTGGGTCTCTTTCTTTGTTTGCTTCCCGATGGACGGCCGTAAGCCATTTGGTGTCCAATGGGCATCGTGCAAATTTGTTAGAATTCGCTAAGGCTCAATCGCAATTGGTGGTGCCCCCCACCCCGATGCCGGGGCTACTAGACAACCCCCGCATACTTCTAGGGGCCCATAAAACGGGGTTCCTGGCCACCCTAACTACCTTAGGGGCTCCTGACACCACTAACTATCTTAGGGGTCCTTCGCCTAATCTCCCCTAAAGTCTAGGCCTCACAGCCCCCGAAAATATTGTTACGTTCTAGGGGCTATGTCTGGACCTAGGGTTAGGGCTTTGACGAAAAAAGTTAGCGTAAATTAAGACTTATCGTGCCACCCTCCGTACGACTCCTTCGAAGACTCGCTGATGGGCTTGAGCCTGCAGGGCTGTGACGCTACCTATCCCTTCCAAAATTTGGGAGACCCAACGTTCAATGAGAGTTGAACGTAAGCCTTGGAACAATAATGATGGATAGCGAATTCACCATTGCTTTGCTGCTAAAATCACAGATTGCTGCAAACCCTCGGCTAGCATGCCCAATGCATGTCACATTGTCTTGTGTCTCATAATTCCCGGCCAATCGTTGCCTAGATTAATTGTGGAGCTCGGGTTATCTGTCGCCTCAGCCTTGATGCCTGGCGGGCACGGCGGTTACCGCAGCCCCTTACTCTTGTCCTTGATTCTAACATGCACCGATATGTCCAGGTGGCCCGGAAGCTGATAGTCATAGCCGCATCATAGCACTATGTCTATGCCAGAATTACATGAAGGGAACAGCCATGTGCTGGGGCCACTGACCACGACTGTCGACGGAGTGCCAGAGTCTAGGAATGGTTACAATGGCGCACCACAACCACAGGAAAGTGTAACGTCTCCTGGAGATAACGTGTCAGAAATACCTTTTCCTTTCGATTCGGAGTGGTCGGAAGATGAAGAAAATGGTAACTGTAAGACGGACATTCCCTCCGATTCTCCAGTGAGCTAAATCAACGAGCAGCAAGGAGCAACCTCGTGCGTAACCGTATCAGAGCAATATTTCATCTCCAAAAGAAATATCCACCTGGCTATGAAGATAAGAAAGTTGAGCAGATTATTCGTTCATGTGGGAACTCTGCCAATCAAATGATGCCCAAAAATCTTATATAGCTTTTAGTGGACGAATATCCTGCTGGATATGGGAAAATAGCTGCTATTGCGGACCTGGATTCGGATTTCTTAATATGCCGCAAATTCGGGTTTCTACACAAATATGCGTTGCTGTACCTACAAGACGAGCTCGTCGAGATAGAGGAGGATTTAGAAAGACTTGATAAGTGGGAATTCAGGGATGGTGATCCAAAGAATCTCGTGTCACGACGCAGAGACCGTGGCCTCGGTCATGAAGCGCGCCAGAAACTTATCGCTAGGCTTCATGCAAAGCTCAAACAGTACGGTAAGTTACAGGCGCAACTCTGACGATTTTCCCTTTTCTTAAATAACATCTCTGCAGACGAAGCTGTTTTGAGATTAAAGGAACTTCAAGCCATCAAAAGGCCAACGATGCGAGCTCAAAGCAATGTGTACAATCTAATCAACAACACCCAAAGTTTGGCTGGGTGTGAGGCCGACTGGATCTGCCAAGGACCCGACTTAGCAGCTGTGGCATGCGGGACTGAACACCGCTGGCTAAATACCTTTTTGGAAGATGCTTTGAACTGGCTTCCCACGCGAGTGATCTTAGTGAGTCTCATTCTTACTTGTCTTGCCAAATCATGTATACCTTGCATTTCTCTTTCCTGACATATAAAGACTACGACGCCCGTTATCAACGGTACATATCGAGCTGACAGGTCAAAAGGCAGTTTTCCGAGGTTCCGAGCAGAAAGCCAAGACAGGGAGCGAAGAGTTGAACCTCCTCTCTGCCGACCGGGTTGACATTCTGCTCCGATTCGTCATCGCCACAATAGCAGCAATTCTACTCCTTGTCCCTGTTCTCGTGCTCTTCAGACTCCAGCCCACTTCGAGAGAGGACTTTGAACGTAAGAGCAATTACCAGATCCTCACAATCTTTGGTTTTGCTCTTGCCTTCTCCGCTTCCTGTTCAATGTCCACAAAGGCACGAAGACAAGTGTTTTTCATCGCTACTGCGGCCTACTCCGCTATCCTGGTGCTGTTCTTGCTGGTATTTTTGGAAATACAGCGAATCTCATGGTGCAGGGTTTAATCCAAGAGATGTGATCGGAACAGGCAAATCGAGGATGTCCACAAGGTGTCCCTGAAAGAATGCAACAATGAAAGGGAAGGACAGGTAACGAGTGTAGACATGGCTGGTGTTCGGAGTCGTTTGAAACATATCACGACTTGGGCTGCCTCATTTCGGTTTCACCTGGAATATTTATTACGACAGAGAAAAGTAGTTGGCATGTACCACAATATTCACCTTTATGTTTCCCTCAACGCCTTTCATTTCTGGTTTTCATGCCGCTCGCTCAATGCTAACCACGCGTATAATTCCCACTAGATATAGGTACGAACATGCCACCGAAGATTCTATACTGCCGGAGGCGTTCAAGCCGTGGCCCTTACACCGACAGATAATCTTCTATAATCGGCAAGATCGCAAGCTAACGTGCTATCATCAGACTTTGTACATGTCGAGCAGAAGCCGTGCAGCTTGGGGGCGAGCGCTATTCCTGAAATATAATGGGCATGAGCAACGCTCAGGGAGTCATTGATGTGAAGTTACAACCAGCACAAGAGAAGCGCTTGGACGGAGCCGCATGAGCAGTGCAGAGGGAACAGGGCGGGAAGACATATGTCGGTTCAGGGATGGACTAGGGGCGGATGTATGCCGTATGTCATGCACCGGCTAATGCACCCTGCCATTCTTACGTACATATCAGAGCCTTGATGTAACAGTCCTCATTCCCTCCATCTCTGGGTTCACAAGAATCTCTTTGCAATTATCATCATCTCCCTAAGGCTACTAAGTATGTCATATTGTACTCACAATCTTTTTCGGCGCCAAAACAACCATTGCCTTCCGTGAATGGACCCTCGACGCCGAGACCGTCATCTTCGTTCAAGAAAACCTCCTCCTCTAATAACCCTGTATCATGGGGCAAATACAAGCGTTCAAAGGTCCACACCTTCGTGAACAAGAGGCGGGAACTGCAGATGTCGTGCGAGAGCTGTGGGTGCTACATGGCGGTTGATCTATATGATCATAAATGGAAAGGGAAGTAATCAGCCACTTTGGCTGCTCGGAATTCTCTATGGTATAGAAAACGGCAGCATATGGATTTCAATGGAGATTCATTGGGACAATATCATTGTGCATGACTGCATACGCCGACAACTGCTACGTCCCTCACAAGATGAAATAAGACAAGCGGGATCATGGATATGTCCCAGGAGCCGCAAGGTTCAGGGACCCAATGGATTGCTACACATGGAAACCGCTCCTCAATTGAGCCTCTTTGAGACACGTTCCAGGCCAGTCGGTCTACACCGAGTAGTGCTGCTTCATTGTACCATCCTTTCTTCGAAGTGAAAGTGTTCGCCTTTTACATTGACATACCAAAAAACAAGATTCATTCACGCACGCGAAATGGCGATTGATAATATTATCCGTTCTGCCTTCACCATCTCATTGCACATTTGCTTACCCAAGCACAGCCTGCGGCCCTTGGTATGGGCTTGAGCAATCTTCAGCTCATTCTCAGATGTGCGAGAAAAGTTGGAAGCATTGTGATCAGTCTACCAATTATTGATAGGTTTGGACAATAAGGATCCGTGAGTCCCATATTTTTATACTATTTATACTAAACTCAATACCATTCGCCGAAAAAAAATATGTTGTAGTGACCTTGATAATTCGAATGCTTTCCCAGGGCAATTGTTCCGAGATGGGAGAAATTCTGCATGCCGGGTTCTCGGAAACTCTTATAATACGTTCGCCGAAGTACTAAGTGGCCAATATCAAGGTTCATAATCTCATCAGTGATTGGATTTAGCACTCTATTGGTCTCGTGGCATCGCTCCGGGCTAGGTCATCTAGGCTTTCAATGCGGATTCAATGCTGCCTGGTTGAGCTTTGGCGAGTCAGATTGATTTGACATTGCTTATTGTTATCCCATAAGGAAGGCTCCGGATCTCTAATATCGGGACGCTGGAAGAGAGCATTCCCCCGGAAGATTGTATCTAGTTAGTGAAGATGGAGCTAGTCCGGATACCTGAAACTGGAGTGTTTTCAACGTTTGAATTAGTAATGACATCGTTTAATCCCACGATATGCTAGGGACTCGTACTCGTGATACAATGTAAGAGAATGCGGCATAAGTCATGCATATAGGGACGAGAAATACTGAGGGTATGTTGCTATGTGCGCCGTAAAACCTGTTTGTTTACCACCGTGGGACTTGGAATTTTCAAAGTTCTCGCCCGCCAAAATTTCCCTCTATGTATGATTTATGCCGCATTCTTTCCAGACCACGCTGAAAAGATTCTGCCCTTGATAAGCTTAGCGGACGCTTCCTGCCCACGAATATGCAGGGAGGTGGCTTGGCAGAAGATACTCTCGGCCTTACTCACACAGTATGCCATAGTAGTTCTGGAGCATCCCAGTAATACAGAAATTTTGACCTCAAAATAGCCAAAGCTGTTCATGTCTGGGCCTGTGGATGCTGGTAAGGAGCATGTAGGAATATACCTTACCATAAGGGAGGCGTGTGAAACCGGTACCTCTGGCACCGCTTCCCCTTCCGCAGGAACGTAGGTATCTTTCGACTCATCACGTTGCGATGTCCATGCCGCTAACCTTTCTAGGGTTTTCAAGAGTTACAACCTTGGACTTCGGAGGATCTACGACTAGCGTCTCTTCGATTTGTATCTCCTCGTGAGTACGGACTTTGAGGTGGCGAATATTTTGAAGCTCGTCTTGGCGGCTTACAGAGGAAATCATGGTGTAAGTGTTGAAATATGTCACGCACTAACCTTCCTATTCCAAGTTGCGGTCAGCCCTACCATAACAGGTAGAAGCAATTTCTTGATAATATTTAGGATATTCACCCCCAAAAATGGAGTACCATTCTATAATATCGTTTCCATGGTTGGTATATCGCAATACTTTGATATGGAATCTCTATCGTTCCAAATAGCCTGCGAGCAATGAAGCCTGTCCGAGAGCTTTGACTGAGTACGCAGACCTTGTAGCAACTCGAAAATCATGGCCAGTCATTTCTGCTTAGGCAGACCCCTCTCGTGGGGTGTTATGGCGAGTTATTTGAGCCAGACTGCAGACGCAGCCTATTCTAGAGGAGCAAGGAATAAAGGGAAAGTGCGCCCTGGATAAAGAGACAACTTTCCAGTTGCGATATTGGAAGGAGCCAGGCGCCACCCATTAATCTCGTCCCCTGAAATCAACGAAGTGCAGCGCTCAAGACGCGTCCTGCATATTTCAAGATTATCGCTAAATCGATTTTCTGTATAGCTCAGAAACAGAAGCTTTTGCATATATCACTATCAATTCAATTCTTACAGTGCAAGCTTTCTCGCACGGCTACAACTTGGAACAGCAAGGCCTCGAGAGAATAGTAGTGAGTTCCAAAGTACGAAGAGTCGCGAAAACACCCAGCAACCGCCAATCGACACAATTTCCAAGCATCAGCCAAACAGTATGGACTCCGGGCATCAGCCAAACGGGACAAATCCAGGGCATCAGCAGAATGGCGTTATCTCCAATGCCAGCCATGCGCCCAACGGGACGAATCCAGGGCATCAGCAGAATGGCATTATCTCCAATGCCAGCCATACGCCAAACGGCACAAGTTCCCAGCATGAAAGTACATCTCAAGGTCAAGCGCCAATGCCTCTTCAGCAGGCCCCTATGGAGCATGATTACCCAATCACAGCCATCCGGGTCCCAGTCAGCACAAATGAAAGACCACATTACGTTCCTCTCGAGATCAGAGACTGTGGATGTCGTCGCGGATGCACATGTCGATATCCAGACCTCCAAGAATTCCTTGGAGAGCACGAAATTTGGGATATCGATTATCAAATGTTCCAGGCCCACTGGGAACCAGCAGGGATGGAGAGCTTGAATGGCATATACATACTCTTCACTAAAAAGACCCTAACACCTGACAGATTGAATCAGCGGTGGAATCAACACTTCTTAGCCAGACTGAAAGGCGACGTCTTCATATTGAAGGTCAAAGAATCCATGGATGAAAGGTCTCTTTCCACAGCCCAAAGACTGCGACCCCGATATCGAACGTTTGATGCACACTATGAACACATACCCCACTGTTTCTTTGGTTCAGACTTGTTCACGGAGATGACTATGGCTGCTACGCATCCTTATACGCGCGTCTGCAACCCGGCATTGGCTGGTATCCCTATACTGCTTGGAAAAACAAGGGCACCTTTCCGGGAAAGAGTGCTGAGCACCAATTATCAAAACCGGACCCCGAAGGATCGCATCATGGCACGCTTTTGGCCGCTACCGAGAAGAGGTTAGGTTGTTCTGGGAGTGCGTGCATAAGATTAATGGGTCTCCATGCTACAATTTTGATAGAGTAGTTATGCCTCGGTATTGCACGTGTTCGTGCACAAGTTAGTTATCATAAGTACCCATCGCCAAAGCGAATGATAATCAAGGGTACCTTTACTGTGCTTCCAATTACTTTTCCATTCCTATCGCACCCTTAACAGTCACCCCAGTCCCCTCCCTACCAGATATAAACCCATTACCCATCCGGAACTCCCATCGTCCTAACCACCTAACAAAGCACCATCCCCTCCATCTTAGCCGCTCTCAACGCCGCCTCCGCCACCCACCCTACCTCCAGCCCATCAGGCCTCACACCATCCATCAACGAATACCACCACGTCTGCTCTTGCTCCCTCCACAACCTCTGCGAGATCCAATATGTCTTGCGATTAGGGCTGAGAAGCTCGTTGGCTGTATAGACTTCTTGAGAGATGCGGTAGTGGGGTTTGGGCTGAAGGAGGCACAAGGGTCAATTAGAGGAATAGGAAGAAAGGGAAGGGGTTGGGGAAGGGGGACGAATCGGGGTTGTAGTACTATTTTGGAGTCACGTTTGGATTTGGAGCTCTTTTCACTTTCGCGTTTTGGTTTGCGCTGCGGTTCAATAAGATCCGATATTGATTCGTGACGTATTTCAGCTTCGGACTCAGGTTTGAAAGGAAAGATGTTTGGCGGATATGGAGAGAGGGCTGGGTCACGGAGATTTCTGGTTGAGCGTTTAGTGAGGAGATTTTTGATGGGGCACATTATTGTGAATTTTGGTGAATTTTGTGTCAAAGTGTCGAGTTGAGGGGTCAATTGAGAAGGAGAGATAGAGATAGAGATAGGGGAGACATTTCTCTTTATATGACTGAAGTGGGAGGTCTTTCGGAAAGAGTGAATTCATATGCTGCAGGATGCTGGGACGATTAGCGGCAAATGTTTCCGGCAGGTCTGTGTAACACCATGGACATAAAAGCCTTGGGACACCCCCTCACGCACGTAAGAAGAGGGGTCGTGTTGCTTGGATCGACCATCGTAGGGATCAGATCGTATTCAAGTGTTGATAATGGATGCCAACACCGGCCGCCCATAGCATCTTTCAGCCAGACGGAAGTAAGGGTTGCTAATCATGCCTGTGTATATTGTTAACACATTCTGCTACAGATGAGCGTGACTTTGCAACGATCTATCCTACGACTCCCCCAATACCACTTGTATACGAAAGAGCTGAAATGCATGCCATGACAGCAACCAAAACGTACACGTGCAGCAGGGTATCGCGCTCTATCTACTGTTACCTAACAAGGAAGCAAGAATATAATCCGTCAATCATTAGTCGTCGTCAATTTCGATTACCTCCGTTGGAAGACTCTGCCTGCTCACGGATGTCCTCGCAGCACGTCTACCAGTACCATCACCCTGCTCTCCCTTTGCTTCCTCCTGCTCTTTAATCTCGAAATTCCCCGACTGATGTAATGTGATAGCCTTTGCATCGAGTCGGCCCCTCCAATCCAACTGTTCCCTCACCGAAACAAAAAAACCATCAATCACAAGGCTTTGTGGGCGCGCATCGGCTCCACATATAGGACACCTGAAACTGTCAGGCCCACAAGGTTCGCTTGGTTTCTCGAGGTTTCTGCTGTGGAGGAAGACCTCGAGATCGAAGCACTGGTTGTGTAGGCAGCTAGCTCCGCGTGCAGGGACAGCGAACAGATTGGCGGTGAATGGATCGGTAAGATCGATGGTCAATTGTGAAAGCACGACCTCTATATCCGGATCGGCCTGGAATGATCGGTCGATGATGCGCTGGCGTGCCTCCTGCAATGGAAGCGTTCGGACATTATTCCTGATCTGTTCCTCATTGGCAAATCGGATGATCTCTACCCCTATGGCAAAGCTTAGATTGCTGTCTTTTTGGAAACCAATGACAGCAGTAGAAAGACTGTTATTGCCTTCTTTGACCGCAGTCGTAACGTCGATGGGTAGATCCTTTCCATGATGCGATTTCTTCCGGATTTCAAGAGCGTTACCATTCAGAATGACAGCAGTACTCCCTGGCCAAACATTGTCCGACACAGCCCATTCATTGTGGGTAGGTAGCCTATCTGGAGAACCCAATTTGATGCAGCGTATGCGACAAAGCAAAGAATTCGAGTTTATGTTTCTGGTTGTAGGCGCGCCATAAGAGCCTGGACGGTCTTTGACTAAATTCTCAATGTAGCTACGGTGCATTGTGAAGTCCCAACTTACATGCCTGTTCTTGCTGCTGATCACTTCTGTAGGCATGATAATAGTGTCGATAAACCTGAAGTACCTAGTCACAGTATTAGGATTGCCTTGGCTTTCAGCTGGTACTAGAACAGGACTTTTGACATGAACTTGATGAAGAGCAGACGTCTCTGGATTCGGCAGATTCGGTTGAATAGAAGTATCGAATCGTATGAATCGGTTCGAACCGGACACTGATGGATGTGGTGACCTAAGGACCGGGGTCTGCGAGTTGAAGGCGTGTGTATGATGCTGAGGATTTATCATTTGGACAGGAAGATGCTGTTGTTGCTGTATACCATGGAGACCTTGTTGGAAACTATGAAACCCGGCGCCGAAAGTCTCAGGTGCATTCGAGGGAAGTATTTGAGATGCTCGTCGACTTGTAGCACCCGCTTGAGCCGAGTGCTCAGTGTTCCCTAGAGATAGGCTCCTCGGTTGTCCCACGACGCCTGGTATTGACTGGTGCCTCCGCTGCTCTTGGCCTCGGACCTGGTCTATGTTGTTATTAGGCAGACTTGGACTTTGGAAGCCCTGCAGCGTTGTCGCAAACTGAACCAGCGGGGCGCTCTGCGGGGTATGTGGGTTATTTGCATTTGATGTTTGACGTGGCATTATGATGGTAGATTGCCTGGAAGACGACCGCTCTTGAACGAGGGGCGCTGTGTGGGGTCCGGAAGTTAATGAGTTCTGGGTGATCCGCCCGTTAGATTCCTTCGTAAACGCACCTTGTTGGGCGGCCTGGATATCGACTTGGAGTGGTGGAGCACGAGATTCACTTAGGATGCGCCTAGGCGGGGGAGGCTGTTCCAGGTGAGACTCGCTGTTATCCACAGCCGGAAAGCTGGCCCTAGCATTTTGTGGGGGCCGCATCCTGCCATTCTCAATGTGACGCGAATGCGTCCCAACGATCTTTTCATATTCTTTGATAACGCGCTGATTATAGGCTTGCACGGAGTGTACCTGGAAGTCGGCTCTGTCCGTCACCTCTATACGATTCTTCATGAAAGCATTCTCAACAGCATGAAAACACGTATCGTGCGGGCCAATCCAGATTTCCCGGAGTATCGCGGTGAACACAACTTTCTGTAACGTGAAGGTAGTCATTTCGAAAAGCATGCAAAGTTCATCCACCAGCGGTGGATAGCGTCGAAGCCTACATTGTTTTTTCAGATTATCCCATCCATTTGCCATCTTTTCTAGACATCTCATCAATCCCCCGTGGACCCTCTGGAAAGCTTGACTCTGTGTTAAGAGGACATTGAGAGGTAAAGGGAAGACGCAGAACCACTGAAGGGTCTCAGGAGCTACGTGCTCGTTGGACACCAATAGGTAGCTCACGATATTGAGACCTCCCTTCTGTGAGTCGGTGAGGCCAAGGTCGTTCGCAGAACCTCGCAATCTATATTCCAAACAGTAGATCTGATGAAGGAGCAGATAAAAATAATCAAAGTGATTGCATGCATCGCGCAGTAGCTCTAAACGGGGTCGTACCACATCGAGACCCTTGCCATGGTATTGATTCTGGACATGTTGAAGCTGTAACGTTACCCTTTGGGAGAAGCCTTGCATTTCAGGCCGAGAGTCAGGAGGCGGCCTGGGATGGACGGTACAAGCAGGTGTGGCTGTAGATTCCGAATGCGAAAGGTTAGACCCCTGACGTGAGATATCAGGGAGGCTTTGTAATCGCTTGCGCGGCTCAGTAGCGTTATCTAGTGTCCTTTTATTTGGCGCTGCTGTAGGTGATCTTTGGACGTCCGTATGCGCAGGTTGTGGTATATTAGGTAGGAGTGTCGGTGGCCTTCTTTCTGGAGTTGCGTTTGTAGCTGTGGGAGCTTGAAAAGTGTCCTGAGGCTGAGTGACCACAGCAGGAGAGGGGCCGAGGCTAGATCTTTCAGCATCTTCAAGACGCTTCTCAAGCTCCTCAAATCCCCCATACTTGGCCAATAGGTTGGCCAGCCGAGTCGTGTGAGGTCCTCCAGATGATGGGCTTTCGACTGGGTCAGAATCTAGCTCTAGCACATTCGCGCTCTGCCGCCTGGTCTCCACACTTGGGCTTGGCGACGGGAGAAGATTTTGAGCCTCATCGGTATGCTGTCCTGCAGACTCGTTTGAAGGTAATGGTGTATCACCCGGAACTGGTGGGGAAATGGCCGGCGAAGTAGGACTCGCTGCGATGGACGTCGATGAGTTGTTTGGGAAATTCTTCGTACCTCCGCATCTTCTTCGCTGACCAGGAAATTCGCCATGATCCAAGCCGCATTCGACTGGCATCGATGATATGCTGTTGCTCCTCGACGGCCCAGCCTGTTCAGCGGCCAAGTCAGAATCTAGTGAGCCTTCTGCATCACGATTCCGGTGAAACGAATGTAAAGTTTGTGTCTTTGGAGATGCAGCGGTAGTCAGCAATGGGTGCCCTGTCATCCAGGCTTTCTCTTTGCCTCCAAGGAAGGCTTTGGTGGTCGCATTCGATTGTTCAAATTCTTTCGCCTGCGATTTTTGAAATCTAGGAGCCATCATGCTGTGCCTTAGAAGCCTCTACAATCCTACGGAGGAGAGCGGCTGTGAGTACGGAGATTAAAAGTCAACTGCATGTCATGATAGAATCAAGCCGGGAAAACACAGAGAAATGTGAATGATCATCCGTGAATGGACATGCTTACCGAAGATTCATCACTAAGCATTGGCCAGGTAATATATTGCGCTGCAAGAATTTTATTAGGGCGGAGAAAGGTAGCGTCACTCTGAATATATCGAGTGTATAACGGCGTTCGCTAGTAAGAGTGAAGAACCTTAGAACTTTGAGTCTCCCCGAAGCAGATAAGGAATGCTTATGCGTGGAGAATCGAATGAAGCTTAAGCAGAGCAAGTTGTCAAGGACATAGCGCTCGATGAATATCAATTGAGTAGCAGAAAAAGTTCTTACATCAAACTAGTATGACCGATCACTTTGACGGCGCGGTAGTTACGGAGTGGACAAATAGAGAGTCCATTGGAACGGATTGGGTGGTCGCAGGTCCATCTCTTTGGAGGAAGAGGATTCCGAGACATCAGTAATTGATGAACAAGTCTATCAAATCAGTGCACTGACGAAAACAGAAATGAGACTTGTTCTGCACCCACTTTGCCCAAATGGCTCTAGCTCCGGGCGTCATTTTAGCTCTGGGTCAGCGCGAAAAGGGTCATGGCAGGGACGGAAGATGTTGGCAAAAGGCCCACTACCCTGCTCAGAGGCCGTACGCTCATCTAACTAGCTGGACATTTCGCTTGCCAACCAAGATTGAAGATACCACTATAGCATTTGTTTCCCGGCGACCGCCCTATTCGTACCTCTGTATTGTTGGCGTCCAGGCCGGAGGGCGCCCAATCGACCGGAACTGCCGAAACGGACATCCATAGGCTAGGCTCGTCACTGAAATCTGTCGCAAGGTTTGGCATGTACCGAACGAGTCACGCTCTTGGGAGGCAGTCCCCCGTTATCGCGACGCAACGAATAGCGATTGACACCTGGCGGACATTCTAGTCGAGTGCGCCAGCGCCGACTTGGAGACCGCCTCTGATGAGTTGGCCTGCGTCAGAGTTAGTACACTCTGAAAAAGGCCCCAGCTCCGCCAAGTATGGCTTTCAGACAAGTGGGAGGCTCGAAGAAGGCATCACCTGGAGAGATGTTGCTCGTTGTTCGTAAGTATCTGCCCTTGCCCCCAGGACTCCTACAGATTAGGTCTACACCCTCAGCAACCCCGCCGAAGAGGTCCCCCATCCATACCTCCAGCAAAAGCTGCAATTGCTCTACTAGTCAAGTTCTATAGTCAGGTTCAAGCGTTCTCGTGCTGACACATGGCTCAACAGACGATTTCGAAGCTCGAAGCCCCGATGAATTGAGTCTGGCGAAAGGAGACAGGATAGAATTAATCGAGCGCGATGACGACTTTGGAGATGGCTGGTACCTTGGCAAACATATGCAGAACGGGAAGACAGGGCTGTTCCCGGAAGGTGAGTGCTCTTATCTACATCCACGAGTCGTGTTGACGGATGCTTTTTGTAGTCTATACTACAACCACTCCTCGAGCGATCAATATCTCTGCGAGTACCATGGCCATGGCTTCAAATCTAATAGCTGGAACACCCAACAATATTCCCACAATAGACAGATCTCAAAGCGAGCCAGTAAAGCCAGAGGGGGAACCTCTAAGTCTGAAAGGATCAGCGGAGCGCATGAAAGCTGATGGGGCAACCCCATCCCCTTTGAATACGACTCCACCAACGCAGAAGACAAACTCAGTACCCACTGCATCGCTCGAGGCCCAAGCGCTGGCAGCAGGAACACCGCAACAACGAAGTATCAGCATGGTTCAGCAAAGGCAAGAGGAAGATAGCCCCGTGATGAACGAGACATTGAGTGTGATAGATGAGCATATCACTGATATGAAGATGCCTCGCGCAAATGGACATTCCGGAGAGCGTAGGATGACGAACGACTCTGGCAGCGAGTACAGCACCCATATCGATCAGCGGCTATCCTACATAGCTGGACATGAGACCGATGAAGAAGAGCGCAGCCCCCCGACAGAAAGAGAAATGTTGACTTGGACGCCAAGCCAGGTAGCAGAATACTTGGAAGACATAGGAGTGGAACGACGGCATTGCGAGATATTTAGAGAGCAAGAGATATCGGGCGAAGTACTACTCGCTATGGATCAGTCATCGATCTTCATGAAGGAGTTCGATTTGGGGCTCGTGGGACGGAGACTGCGCACCTGGCATAAGATAAAGGCTTTACAAGACGAGATCCGTGGACCCAGAGCTTCTCGAAACAAAACGCCAAACTTGTTCGACGGTGATGGGTCATCAGAAGAATACGACCCTGGGAAGGGAGTTAGCAATGGATCAATGTTGACATCCTCACTGTTCGATCAACCACCCGCTGGCCGAATACACCCAAAACAAGTCATCCCGAGCCCTCAACCCTCACCTTCAATTCAGCAGCTTCACTCCCAACGGCAGGATGCATCTTCGACGCCAGCATCCTTCACCTTCAAGTCTGGAGTCGACAGCCCAAGCAGACCTTCAGCCGCCTCAATCCGTGAATTGAACCATTCTCGGCGCCACTCCGCCATCGATTTTGCTTCGACTTTTAGCCCAGTGTCCCCATCAGAACAACATGCGCCTTCAACGCCGCCCATAAATGCCACGACTTCATCTCATCAAAAGAACCCTTCCCTTGACCGCAACTGGACTATGGGGGGTCCTAAATCCTCAATCAACGGTCGACCACTGTCTGCCGGTAGCACGAGCCTAGTGCCTCGAACCGATCGTAACACTTTCGATCCACATGCAGAGGAGACCAACCGCCGTAGTGTGTTCCGAGATCTTGACCGTGGGTATTCTTCTGGCGGCGAAATCGAAACTAAGAAGGCGCGCAATGTGTTGAGGAAGCGCGATGCCGTTAGTGCCAATCATTCACGGCAGAGCTCTTACCATACCGAAACCAAGCGAATGAGCCACGCCGGTGTAAGACGTCACTCTAGATTTGGAAGTGTCGACTCGATCAAGGATACTGTAGCAGCCATGGCTTCTCCTGCCGCCAAGATGTACCACGGGATGGGCCACTTCCGGAACTCCTCTGCCAATGAAGCAGTATCAACACCCTCACGTTCCACGGACCTCACCTCACCCACCGTCACTAAATTGGAGTATGATAAGAAGCCTAGCATGAAGGTTGTAACATCGCAGAGTAACAATAAATCACCCGCCAATAGCTCGCCTAAGTCAGCAATTGCACCTTCGAAGTCGATGTCAAAGCCTCGGATGGGGCTTAGGGCTATATCGGACGCTGTCACGGGAGGTGAGAAGTCCCAGGCCCCGAAACCCATCGCGACATCTTCGCCAATCACCGAGTCCGCAAGGCAGTCTTCGCCCCGGACTGGTTCAACGTCCCCCTCTGGTGCCTCTCAAAGTCTTGAACGAGAGAGCACTGATGCTTCATCTAAAGGCACTAGCATAACACCCACGGGACTCACACCGACAAGTGGGACGCGTCGCAAACCGAAGAAGGAGACAAGTGCATACATTCGCGGCCTTGAGCATAAGACACCACAGGAGCAAATGGAAGGATGCGATTACAGTGGTTGGATGAAGAAGAAGTCCTCGAATATCATGACAACTTGGAAATCACGCCTATTTGTTCTACGCGGAAAGCGGCTTTCTTATTACTACGCTGACACTGACACTCAAGAGAGAGGTCTCATTGACATTTCATCTCACCGAGTTCTTCCAGCTGACCACGACATCATCACTGGCTTCCACGCCACCGTCACCGGCGCAAAGTCATCTCCAGTCTCCCCCGCCACATCTCACACCCCAACCTTAGCTGCTCAGGACGCAGCAGCTCAACCAGAGTCCACACTCCATAAGCCTACGTCTCCCTCCATGTTCATCTTTAAGCTGGTCCCGCCACGCAATGGCCTTGCACGGGCTGTCAATTTCACTAAACCAACGATTCACTACTTTGCTGTTGAAAATGTCATACAAGGTCGACTCTGGATGGCTGCGTTGATGAAAGCCACGATCGATCGTGATGAGACCAAACCGATTACTACGACCTACCAACAGAAGACCATCAGTCTCGCGAAAGCCAAAGCAATGAGACACCGGCCCCCAGCGCTAATGAACCTAGACGAGAAGTCCGAGAACATAGAAGACGCGGCAAAGAGCGATGAGACAGGGCTGAACATTCAGGGACTTGACTTTGATACGAAAGGCGGAGAAGTGGAGCACATGATAGATCATATGGAGCTTAAGAGGGCAGGAAGCATGGGTGATACACCATCGGCTGTTTTGGAGGTCGAGAAGACTGAGCCTGAGGAGGGGAAATAGGTTTGCTGCACATATTTTCCTTTACGACGCAATAATCTATGATTTGGATATGGGAACGAAGGAGGGGAAGGGGAAGGAAGCAAGGCGTTTTTGGGATGAAGCTCTCTAGTGGGTAGAGAAGGCTTAGGATAATATTTGTGTACAAGATCTAGGACCATTTTTGTTGTTTAACTTCTAATCCCCGGCCGATGGGTCATTTTTGGTATAAAGCCATAGCCAATACCTTTATATAGCACAGGCAGATATCTCACGATCACCTGTTCCTGATCCCGTGATCAACTTCCGCTGCACGACATATCTTGGAGGACACTAAATCTACGGGTAATGCCGGAGGTTAAGGATCCAGGCCCTCGAAGGCTTCAAACGGCTTACTCCATCTGTGATATCCCTACCAGATAGCCTAGTAGGGCGGATATTATGCAGTAATATTTTCGTTGCAGTAGTAAAGCAAATTATCAAATTGATTTCATGCTCCATATCTGAGTACAAAGTAGACGTGACAACCAACAGCACCTCGGCAGCTAGGCAGGAGATCTGTCCGCTGAATCTTTGCCCTATGCGTAGCACAGCCGCTACGGTTGATCTTGGAAGAGGGAGATCCATGCCAACGGGCTGTCATTGGTGAACCACAAGAAGAAGGACCGGAATCCGTATTCGTGCTCAATGGATGATCAGGAGAAACCACCGGTCGAGTGGAAGGCGTCGGAACAGGCACAATGTATTATTATTGTGAGGTACCTACTTTCTTACTAAGCTAACTAGCTCTGCATTAAGCTGGAACAGGAGTGTACAATTGAAGCAAGGGAAGAGAGGTATATACTGTAGAGAGTCGATGAAACGCGGAAGCCGCTCTGTCGGTTCACGACGATCCCACAAAGATTCTCCGCTTTCGCGCAAAGCACTTAGCATGTGAGGTTGGAGGTTGGCGGAAGAGAAGAAGCGAGAGAACAATTGGGGGGTTGTTCCTTCGGTCAATAGACTTTCCATACCCCGCGAACGACGTCTACTCGGTAGTTTGCATTGGTACCTTTGCCTGCTACGCCATTTGGCGGTAATAGGATGTATCGGGCTTGGTGGCCTCTGCCCTGGCGAAACATACCGTGCGACTAACGAATTTGGCGCACTTCAACCGTAGTATGCACTAGCCCCACTCCAGGTTTTCTTCCTCCCACTCAGCTTTTCGTTCTCTACCAAACACAACCAACTGCCCAAAAGCATTCCTTTCCTCTGCGAATCCTTTTCCTGGCGCCCTTCGTGTCCTTGGTGTCGCGGATTGTTTCTTGATTTACCCAGCTCTTGACTTGCACCTTCAATCAGTCTTGTCTCTCGTCAGCGTGTCATCGGGTAAGTGGGCTTCCCCAATCCCTGTGCACGTCACCACTGCCAATCATGCCTGCAAAATACTCTCGCCTGAGTCGCATTGTCTCCAAAGTCCTGGAGAACGTCGGAACATCGTGCCCTTCTTCACTGTTGTGAATGAAGTCGCGAATCACTCCTCGCCACCCCCATATGTCGGCTGTTCCACGTCTTCATTGTGGGGGCCTCGGCCCTCCCGACATTACACAGGCTGTACAGCCACACCACATCTTATTCTCAGGCTCTTGCCATGCATCTCAACACCTTCACCACGTTCTCAAAGTCACAAGACAACGTCATCTACAGCCGCTAACGGTATTGAGTTAGATCCAGCGAGCGTGAATCTTTGAATACTCACACAAAAGTATTAATATTTGCCGGCAAATCGATCTGACTCCCCTCTCACTACATCATATATCGCACTTAGGGATTGTCATCTCGAAAGTACTGTTTATCCCGCTCTTCAGGTTTCAAGGCTCAGCGCAGGAGTCGGTTAGCGAGTACTGCATCTCCGGGCACTCTTGACATCGATCTTTTAAGCCAGCAAATCGTGTGCAGCTTTGTGCGTTGGATCTTGCGTTGAATACTACATCCACATATCTGCAGAAGAAGTCTTGAAGTAAGTACAATAGCTTCACTACATCTCCCAACACGTGTTGCTTCCTCAGCCAAGAAGCGTTATTCGAAAAAGATAAGCCAGCTAACAGTGCCTACCAATAGATTCAAAGGCCCCGCTATCTTCAAATCTGCGCTTTCTTTGATCGTTACTCACCTCTATCGACCGATTCATTAGTCCAAGCTTAAGCTCATAACACAATGAGTTTCCAAGACTACAATAACTTCCCGAGCCAGCAGGGTGGACAAGATGGCGGAGCTGGCCCTGGTGGCGCGCCACAGCCCCAGGACGCACAAATGGGTGGACAACTGCCAGATAACGGCGCGCAATACCAAGGCGGTAATGGAGGCCAACCTGGATCTGCCGGAGGGCAATCGCAAGGCGGCGATGAAAAGACCACACTATGGTAAGATAATTTCCAACAACCTCGAGTCCAATGCTTTTGAAGTACCCGTCTGGGTCAGTCGCTGGCACTCAGAAGGCTCAAGGACAACAATGGACTCTTGACTGACAACGCATATAGGATGGGCGAGCTTGAGCCATGGATCGACGAGAATTTCGTACGTACTGTTTGGTATAATATGGGCGAGCAAGTCAACGTCAAGATGATCCGTGACAAGTTTTCTGGGTAAGTCAGCCGATCCGAGTCTTCTAGACTCCTGCCAATGCGTACTGATTTACAGCAGTAATGCCGGCTATTGCTTTATTGATTTCCAAAGCCCTGCCGCGGCCGCAAAGGCATTAACGTTGAACGGAACTATCATTCCAAATTCTAACCGTCCATTTAAGTTGAATTGGGCTTCTGGTGGTGGACTCGCCGACCGAAGGTACGTCCAGAGATTGCGGATATATGACTGATACTGACACATTGTAGTCGCGATGAGCGCGGACCAGAGCACTCGATATTCGTCGGTGACCTTGGCCCAGAAGTCAACGAATACGTCTTGGTTTCCCTCTTCCAGAACCGCTTCCCCTCCTGCAAATCCGCGAAAATCATGACAGACCCAATTAGTGGAATGTCTCGCGGCTATGGCTTTGTCCGCTTTTCTGACGAAGGTGACCAACAGCGCGCACTACAAGAGATGCAAGGTGTTTACTGCGGCAACCGACCGATGCGTATCTCCACTGCAACGCCAAAGAATAAGACTGGCGGAGGACCACCTGGCGGCATGGGCGGCATGCCTGGAGGCGGACCTGTCGGGCCTAACCCAGGTATGGGTGGTGTCTACAACATGGGAAACCCACCGGTAGGCTACTATGGCCAACAACAGCCGATGAATCAATTCACGGATCCTAACAACACCACTGTTTTTGTTGGCGGTCTCTCTGGGTATGTCACCGAGGATGAGCTTCGTTCTTTCTTCCAGGGTTTCGGCGAGATCACTTATGTCAAAATTCCACCCGGGAAGGGCTGCGGTTTCGTACAATTCGTACAGCGTCATGCCGCTGAGATGGCCATCAACCAAATGCAAGGCTACCCTATTGGCAACTCAAGGGTTCGTCTCAGCTGGGGCCGTAGTCAGAATAATTCCGGTCCTGCCGGCACTCCCTATCGTCCAGCACCACCTCCTCCAGTTTATCCCTCTATGGGCATGCCCCCATCGCATCCTTACGGCAATTTCGCTCCAATGAAGGTTTGCATCTCCCTATGACGGACTCATGAAGCCCCTGCTAATCTTTTTCTAGTAAGATACCCCCTGTCTTTCAGTCTTTTCAGGCGGTTTGATCACGGTACCCTCTCCATTGCCTTCGCTTCTTGAAATAGTCTTCTTTAAAGGCTCCTTCTCCAATTAGCGTTTAACATAGAGGAAACACATGGAGGGATTTTGCAAAAGTTTCTTTTATCTCAACATAGCATGCGACATTGAAGACTGGCTGTACAGCGCCTATAAGGGCGAGTCACGAATGGCATGAATTTCCCAATTCTGATCAACATGTATCTATTTCCGAAATTGCATGCGCTGCACCAATGTCGTGTCGTGATCGTGACGTGCTTTCATGCTAGCTAGATTTTCCTGCTGTTTGCTAAAACATGTGTCCTCTCCTAATCTACGACCGGTCTCTTCTTGCATGTGTTCGCAGCAACACCATGGCTTTGGCAGGCGTTGTGCTTCAATCATAATAGATCTGCAATGACTCTTTAAACTATAAAGGACTTGCTAATTGATTACCCCTTTTACTTAGTCCTCACGCGGCGCACATGCACCCGCCCCAGAGCCCAGGACAAGGCCCGCCTCAAGGTCCGCCGGGTGCTCTCTCTCCTGGCGTCCCAGGCCCTACTGACCCGATGGCTATAAATCAGATTAACGATATGTACATGCAGCAGCGACAGGGGGTAAATGATCGCCTAGAAGCTGACTCGCGTGGATATGATACCGTCTTCTCTCAATAACAGGGTGGAGAAGTCGTATCTGGATTACGAAGGGGGTCGTGCCCGGACTGAACCAGCCAGCAGAGGCTCTGATAGGATTGACTATTTCGTTCTCGCGACAGCACAGCTTGCATGATTAGCGGAAGGAGTTGGGGCTTGATAACTATCCTTGGTTGGAAAACTTGTGAGCGGAATTTTGTGCTTCTATGTGGGATGTAGCCCAGCCTCTAGCATGACATTTGCTTCAGGATATGCGAAGTCAAGTGGGTTGAGGAGTTTCTTTAGCTATTATTTTAGGTTTCGAGGGGTTGATGAAGTTGAGTCCATCCTTGCGGTGCAACTGCCAAAAGCCCCTTTACCTCCGAGGAAGGCTTTCCAATTTAAACCGGTATAATCTTACAGTTTCATGCAATAAGCAGGAACGACTGATGGCTCTAGCAATATGTAAACGACTACTTTTCTTTTGTTAGCGGATTGTATTTTTCTTGAGCAACATCGTCCACCACTTCAAACCGTCTTTGACTTTCCCAAGATCCGCTCCGAAGCTGAAAAGATCCAAGCCGACGACAGGCCCAGACTCCAACCATGAGGTACACTAACTGGGATGTTCTCATCTTCCCTGAGACTGGGGATGTCAAGACACCATTGCAGGAGTTCTACACCACTTGCACTGTCACGCAAGACCCAGGCAAGCACCTACTCAATTTCCTGTGTACTTCGCTAAGAAGTCAACTCTAGACGTCCCTGCTATACCAAGCACTGCCCATCCAGCGTACTTGGCTACCGTAACCCGTCCATTGCCTACACTATCCTGCTACATACCCAGCCTCCCTCATGGGACTCCTTTCAGGGTGTCGCTGCACAGTTGGTCAATGCCAATAGCTACCCGTGCTACTGCGTCTATGGTCTCGCCTGAGAGCTCGGTTTGGTTCGAGGCTAGGGTCCTCTTGGATGGAATTTGCACTGCGTGAGCTGCCTATCACATGTTTCCCGGGTCACAGACTGATGGAATGGCAACGGCAGAGGCAACCTGTTCAACCAAGATCCCTCATGGCCTCAAGTGATAGGTGAGTAACTCAACATACTCATCCGTTTGACGCTGATATTCACTACACTAGACACAAGTTCTCGTAAGGCTTCTACGCTATACGATGGATCTTCTATACTGACGCTGGCGTATATGTTGACAAAACCAACAACAGTAATCAACTTCGCTTCCCACCTTTCCACGCGGAGATGCTCACACAGGTCTGGGCCGATGCAGCTCAGAACCTCGGAAGGGTAAAGATTATCATCGCTGAAGGAATACGCCATAGTCAGGGTAATTCTGGATTTCAGAGGATGAAGAACCTTGTGACGTTCTCTTTTCAGCATGCCCCCTTGAGTAAGCAGTCGCTGTGACCAATGATGATCGACGATGCTTATATCAGCGCAGACATCCTCGAGAACTGCGGCATTGCTTGGCCCAATCCTGGTATGTGGCTACAGGCCCAACAGCAATTTCAGAATATAGAATCACCACATAACGATCCGACAGACCCGGCTGCTCATGCTCACTCTCCTCGCCGGCGGGATGCATCTATGAAATTGACTTGTGCTAGGCTGATCAATCCATCGGTTCCGCCAACCAATACGTGTGGGCTAATGGCACAATCAGGCTTCCAAGCTCATGGACCTCGCAGCAATGACCCATCCTTGTCACAGAATGGGGCTGATCCTTTTGTTGGCGGACCTATTCTCAACAATAGCTTCTTCAGGAACATGACCTCCCGAAATACTACAAGTTCAGGAGATATCACAATGAAATCTCGCTCTACATCAAGTAGCCATGATGAGGCAATGCCAGACATATCTCGAATTCCCTCACCCATAGCCGATCATCGCTGCCGTTCGATTCCGGAGTCCCAAGCGTCCGTTTATGCTCTTCGTCTCATGACCACTGGTTCTAAGGAGCAGAACCGCCATTTGCAGAAAGAAATTCAAGGAGAAAGGGAAGTGAATCGATATGACAGCCATTTCGATGATGGGATGGCGGCATTCAGTCCTTCTCGCAAACAATCCAACATAAGCGGCATATCTGCTCCAAGCAACACCAGAGCAAGCAGCACAGCGAACACGCCACCAGAGTCTGGGGCTGCCTTATTCGAGGGCCATCCTCGCTCTGTATCTGTGACATCGCGTGATCCACCAACCCCTATTTTTCATGTTACATCTGACATGATCAGCGCGCGGTTGGAAACCCTGGAAAATGGGTCTCGCCTTAGAGAGATTTATGGGAACGCAAAAGAAAAGACCGAAACAACAATCAAAAAGAAGCCTGTTGGACGGCCAAAGGGTAGAAAGGAAGGTAGAAGCAGCGAACAGGGTCTCGATGTACCTGTCAACAAGACTGATAGGAGGGCATCTACGGGTTCCACTAATGCCAATGCGAAGGAAACAGCGGACGAGAGTGACGAGAAAGTTGGAGATGGTAAGAGGAAGAGAGTGAGCAGCACACTCGGATCGAAAATGCCCCTGAGAGATCGAGCCGAGAATTCACACCTCCTTTCTCCCACCCGTAAAATCTCAAAGACTGGACTGCAGGACGACATCTCTGCAAAACTTGGAGAGATGGACGAGCTTACGGCAGATGGCGTCGTTGTCAGACAACCTTTGGGGGAGCTTGACAATATAATGTGAAACGGAGTGTGACAGATACTCTTGGGGTTTGGAGGGAGTAGTATTTCACGACGGCAGGGCTAGGGGACGAGGAGCATTCGTATCTTCCTCCAGCAATAATTCTGGGAAGCGTTGATTCTTGAGCAGTCTACAGTGCATACACTATTTCAATGCACTGATTGCTTAGGTGGTGCTTGGAACTGTCGAACATCCCATCATTGCATGATAGACAAAGACCCTTCCTGGAAGATTACCTTTCTTTCATTACAGCCTCGAGTTTGATTGGAGGGTGGAATGGGAAATTTCTCTGTATTATATTTAGCGATGATTCTGTAGATCCAAATACTGTATGGTGTATTAACAAGAGAACGAAGCGCTTTTAATGAATCCTCTGACAGTGTATTTGATGGATGGAAGGTAAAAGACGCCGCTAGAACAGATATTCGTTGCCTGTAAATCCCCCGCCACTTGATACACGTTCTTCAAGGTGTTGCTGTGAGCTTTTTTCCATGTGAAATTTAATATTATTATTTGATGGTGTTGTATGAATAGTTTGTGTCTCAGGGTTCTAACAACATCCTAGCCAGCCGTCGAATCAAGACCCTGGAACGTCATTGTCAGACCAACGCTCATACATTAAACACCACCCGCGATTGTAACATATCACAACCCACACCAACTCAGGAGGCGCAGAAAAAACAGTATCTGACCTGTTTTCATTCCGTTCTCATCACTGAGCTCACCCCGATATTCGCAAGTCGTCTCCTTGCTCTCTGTCCTCCTCTCCGCCACACATCATCCCCACCATGTCCGAAGAGGCCACCGCCGACGAAACCCCAATCACGTTCAACGTCAAATCCTCCAGCGATGCCAAATATGTACTTACTGTACCTCTCACAATGACCGTCATCGACCTCAAAACCAAGCTCTCAGGTTCAGACTACGCAGACATACCTCCAGACCGTCAACGCCTGATCTACTCCGGCCGCGTTCTCAAAGACGCGGACACCCTGTCAACTTATAAGATCAAGGAAGGAAACACGGTACATTTAGTAAAGGGAGCTGCCAGTAATCAGAGACAAAATCCTGCCAATCAGGGTTCAACAAGTACGAGTGCTACAGGTGCACAGCCAGCTACAGGTGTCCCTACGAACATTGCGGCAGGCAGTGGGAGAGATCCTCTTGCTGGTCTAACCGGTGCACGATACGCTGGCTACGCTCAGATGCCGAATGCCAGCATGTTTGGACCAGACGGTGGAGTACGTAATCTCAATCTCCCCTCGTATGTCACCAGCTAAACATACCTCCAGATGGGCCCCCCACCTGATCCCGAACATATGGCCGCCATGCTTGAAAACCCCAACTTCGCATCCACCCTCAACGAAGCCCTCTCCAACCCAGAAGTCATCGACCAAATGATCCGTCAAAACCCCATGCTTCGCGACATGGGTCCGCAAGTGCGACAGATGATGCAAGATCCCGGCTTCAGACGCATGATGACCGATCCAGAAGCTCTGCGAAACATCTCACAAATGCAGAGGCAATTCGGAGGAGGTATGGGCGGCATGTTCGGCGGCGCAGGAGCAGGAAATGAAGCCTTCCCAGCTCCCGGTGTCACCGACACAACAGAAGGAGCCCAGCGAACAGCAACGCCCAACCAACAAGGCAGCACACCACAATCTCCTCCTCCAAACCCCTTCGCCATGTTCGGCAACCCAGCAGCAGCCGGCGGAGCAGGAGCAGAAGCAGGAACCGCCGCCAATCCCTTCGCCGCCCTCTTCGGCCCTGGCGGCTTAGGAGCTGCTATGGGTGGCAACCCACCCACCTCTCCCCCAGCAACAGGCGGCGCTCAAGCACCCGGCTCCCCCCCTTCCCAACAACCCCCCGCCAACCCCATCGCCAGCATGGCCCAAAACCTCCTCCGAAACCCCCAAATGATGC
Organism: Cladonia borealis; assembly: GCA_018257855.2. Classification (NCBI taxonomy): domain Eukaryota; kingdom Fungi; phylum Ascomycota; class Lecanoromycetes; order Lecanorales; family Cladoniaceae; genus Cladonia; species Cladonia borealis. Next base: position 778,601 of record JAFEKC020000019.1, read on the forward strand.
AACAAATGCTCGGTGCCATGGGCGGCGGCGGGCAGCATCCCACCGACCCCACCGCCAACCCCACCGCCAACCCCACCGAACCCCACAACTCCGCCGCCGCCGCAGGTTTCAATCCCTTCGCCGCCCTCCAAGCCATGGGCTTCGGCGCCGGTGGAGAAGGTTTTGGCGGTGCTGGTGGTCTTGGTGCTGGTGTTGGTGGGATGCCGGTTCCGAGGCCGCAGCAGCCGCAAGATGATAGACCGCCGGAGGACCGGTATGCAGAGCAGTTACGGCAGTTGAATGATATGGGGTTTTATGAGTTTGAGAGGAATATTGAGGCGTTGAGGAGGACGGGGGGGAGTGTGCAGGGGGCGGTGGAGTATTTGCTTACGCATTAGGTGTGCGGTGGTGGAGGTTTCGTATATGAAGAGGATGCTGGTGGCAAATACCTTATACCTCATTGAAATTACTACCCACGAACCAAAACACTTGATGGACGGTTGGGTATGAGGGATATAATAATTATGCCTGCGCTGATGCTGATGATCTACTACCCATGTTGATAATAGAAAGAAAGAACGAACGAACGAAAGAGAGATAGGCGTGCATGTTTGTTCAATGCTTGATCTGTTTAGCTATCTAGCATTATGCTTCAGCTTTAGTGATTTTTTGTAATCCTATATACAATACCAGGCCCAGCGCAGCCATCTCGCTGGCTTGGGTACCGTTCCCACTGACAGGTACATGCAGCCCAGGCTCTGTCCCTACATTAGGTAAGTTATATCACCAGGAACAACTGCGATGAATAAGTTACTGTTTGTTTTTAGCTTTGATAGATTTAGCTCTCTAGCATTATGCTTTAGCTTTAGGTCTTGTTTTTGTTATTCTATGTACAACGGCCAGCGAAGCACAGACTCTTTGGCTTCGCTGGCTTGGGTTTCTCTTTTTTTTTGATGAAGCCTCTTGCCCATCTAGCTCTCTCTTCAAAAATCCGTTCCTCTCGGAAGAAGACAGGTAAATACATAGCGCATAGCCTGCTCCGATTCATATGCAGGCGACTCGTTCGTGATATATCTAAAAACGCCATGCGCTCGCTGCGCTAATGATATCCCATCCGTAAACCCTAGGTATAATATATAGTTTCCAAAAAACCCAAGAATCGAAGTCTGCTCCCTTTATTGTAGGGCAGATAAAATGTCATACCCTACTGACCCCCCCATCTCTCCTCCGCCTCGGCAGCTGCCACGGCTTACCCATGACCACTTCTCCCTCTGTGAAACCCCAGAAATAGACGCCCATGCCGATGATATAATAGAGACCTGCATTCGTGCCTTGGTACAGAAGCAGGGCTGCGAGGGAGGAGAGCGGGTAGATCATTAAGCGGGCTTCGATGCTGCGGTGCATGGCTGCTAGGAATTTTGTCCATTTAGTGGTATTTTGTGGCACCATTTGGCTGATGTTGGAGGCGGTTTGTTTGTGGCCGTGGTGGTAATTGTGTCTTTGGGCGTCTCGTTGTTGCTTGTAGAGGCTTTCGGCTGCGGTTGTGAAGAGGGGTAAGGGCCATTCCCAGCATAGGCCGAGGAGACCGAGAGCGAGGTTTATGATTTGGAGGAAGGGGATGGGGCGGACGGAGTGGTCGAGGTTGGTGGTGAGGAAGTCCCAGAAGAGTTTGGGCCAGAAGAAACCTTGGATGCTGGCGAGGACTTGGTAGGCGGAGGCGGTGAGGATTATAAGGCGGGCCCAGTGGTTTTTTACTAGTTTGCCCATTGTTGCGTATGGGGAGTGTCCTGGGTGTGGTTATATAGGCAGAATGGTCGAGCCGGTGCGTTATGAGGGTCGCGGTTTAAGCATTGTCCTTGTTGGTTGTGTGAGTGAGATGGGATGAAAGCTGTAGAGTTGCTAGAATCGTAGGGTTTGGAAGAGAAGCTTCTGGTATGCGTAGGATCCAAGAGTTCAGCTGTGCGTGTTTGCGGTCGTCACTGAGGTCTTCGAATGTACTCGGTTAAGACAATGCGCTCAGTAAAGAGGCAGTGTAGATGCAGGTACGATGACGAGGTAGAGTGAAACTGAGCAGATCTCGTGAGGCGGGAAGGAATTTGTATCAAGCCGTTTCAAGAGGTAATAAAGTAGATGTATGGAAGATGATGGGTGTAGAGGTGTACTGGGAGGCGCTCATGGCACCACGCCTTTGGCGCTGGGCAGATGTTGAGTGTGGTGGTGAATGGCGTTCCGCTATCTGGATTCGTCAAATGGGCCATGGCTATCGATTGTCTTTTCGGCAGACTACTTTAGTATTAGACTAGAAGTATTAGACTACTCCAACCGCCGGCAGGGGTCCGTAGTGTTGTTTTAGTTGCCTTTAGTTGCGCATACATGCAGCCAGTCACGTCCGGGAGCGGGGATAATGGCTTACTCGCACTTTGCCGTATCGTCATAAGTGTGCATTGTTGATGGTGGATGGTGGATGGTGGGGAGTTATTGGCTCATCCCGTTTGCTCCTCGCTGTCCCCTGCAGGCCCCCTTGAACAGGCCCCCTGCACAGCCCGTTAAAGATCGGGACAGCGGAAACTTCGATGCACCACAAATTTCTCATTTGTATGCAGGCTTGAAACTGCACAAGTATCAACTTATTCCTTTACTCGTATATTAAATCTTATATAGAAACGGCTGTGCCTGCTGTGCCTGCTGTTCCTTCAAAAAAGTCAGAAGGATCATGGAGCACTCAATTGGTCATTGCGCTGTATGCCTGCTTACCTACAGTACACAGAGAATCGAGGTCACCCTCCTCGCTTAACCGCTCAAGGACGAGCTTGACATCCCGAAGCCTCGAGGAATTGTGATGCTAGACCAGATCTCTGCACGTGTTGGTGACGAATTGTCGGTAGTAAACGCCTCCTTCACATTACAATTTACCACATGGCAGCCCGTTCAAGTGCCTAAGAAGAGTAGTGTAGCCCAATTGGCGAAAGAAGGGACTGGAAGCCTGGACTTTCGCAGTGCTTAGGACGAGTTATTGGAATGCTCGATCCCGTCTACTATATAATTCTTGTATAGCGTAATCACAAGAGATTGGCCTGATGACAAGAATCCTTCAATCGCATCTTCGCGGCAGGATAATTGAATAACTTAGCAAGCATAATTCGTAGTGTAATTCCATAGTGCAATCTTCAGCGTTTACTCCCCGCAACCGATTGGTTCTCCTCCAAGCTCCTTTCCAAGCACCCCCAAACATGCGGGACCACTCGTGCATCAAATCGCCCATTGACCCAAAACCAAAAGCGTTTGGTCTGGAGTTCCTTGTTGGCCTAAACTATCAAAGTATGGCCCGCTCTTCTGGATCGATCTTCTTCTGCCCCCCCCCTCAAAGGCTTGGAGGCTACTTCTAGAGAAGATATCGCTATGGCCAGATCGAGAACGGCGAGGCGCTATCACGCTGCAGCAATTGGCACCAACTCTCAATTAGGAGATTCTCAACAGCTACCATCCTGCTAGACACCGCCATACATCCCACTGACCCAGACTGCCGATTTCTGCACGAAACAAGCGCCCACGGTGTCCTGCCCTGACCCGGAAAGCAGACGTTGACAAGCAGACGGGTTCCTTAGTGTTGCTTCGCGCATAAGTCTTTGCGTGGCTTTGGCTTCCTTCCGGTCCCTGGTAGCCATGTGTGACAGAAGAAGCACTACCAACTAGATTGTCACTATCAGACATTCGCAAATTGCATTACAGTCCATCACACTCGTTCGCACACCGACGCATAACAAACGGCTCCCGGCAGAAGCTAGAATCGCATGAAATACACATACTGCAAGTCATACTTAACCGACTTTTCAATTGCATTCGAACATACGCCAGCTTGGATCCTACACAGAACCAGCCTCGTCTACCATCAGCCAAGGCGTTTACAAGCTTCGAGAATGTTTGCATGAGCATATTGGATTGGGAATATCGGTAACGATTGTGACAGGTTGGATAAAGAGGATACATCACTGGTATACACAGGCAACCATTACCGCGGTCCTGGAGGCCCTAGCGACGTACACTGACAAACAGCCTAGCGATCGACGTCCAACGTTCTATCGCCCCTGACCTCGTTATCCTCTTGAAGACCCCCCATACTTTGGATTTTAGTTGTCATCCCATCAGAAGAGAAACACGCAGTTGTCTGCGCTCAACTTTGGAGACCTTCTGCCTGCAACATTTAAGCGCTGGTCTATGGCAGTCGGCCAGAGGGTCGATTTTTATCTACAACCGCCTCTTCGCTGTTGGGAATACCAGGCTTAAGTTCCTCGAATTATTGTCCTTTATCAGGGCGCTGAGCGCCAAAAGAATTGTTCAGCTCCTGTGGGAGTTAGTTGCATTAAGAGGATTTCTTGCATCATACCCTGTGCATGCACTCGGAGCGATCATTGCCTGCGAAGCTGCGAGTCGACCCGTACTCCATTACAGTTCAACATTCTCTAGTACTCTTTCCCAAGCATGGCAGCGCCTCAGAATTCATGGATTAGCAAGCAGCTGACGGGGAGGATGATTGTCTTTGTTACACTGTTTCATGGCTTGCATCTTGGCTTATTCATATATGGATGGTGAGTAGTAAAGACTTAGATCAATGCTGATTGATACTGACTTACTCCCAGGTGGAAACAAGCGTCAGATCCAAGATTGGCGGGGCTTAACAAGCTCACATTTTCAGTCTGGTTTTCACGGGGTGCAGGTCTGAACCTGTCACTCGATAGCACGATCATAGTCCTGCCAATGTGCAAGAACATCTTGAGAATGATAAGGCCAAAGATCAGATGGTTACCCCTAGACGAATCACAATGGTTTCATCGACAAGTCGCTTACTCGTTACTTTTCTGGACCACGATCCATGTATGCTCGCATTATGTTAAGTAGGTATTCCGAGCTCCTCTGCAGGGCGTTTGCTAATATATCTAGCTTCTTCAACGTTGAGAGAAATCAGATACGACCGGAGACAGCGGTACAGATACACTATACCCAAGCAGGCGGCATTACGGGCCATGTCATGCTTTTTTGCATGCTTATGATGTACACTACTGCCCACCACAGCATTCGCAAACAGTCCTATGAAGCATTTTGGTACACCCATCACCTATTCATACCGTTCCTACTTGGCCTCTATACCCACGCTACGGGCTGCTTCGTCCGCGACAGTGTAGAGCCGTACTCCCCATTCGCCGGCAACCCGTTCTGGCAGCACTGCATCGGCTACGAAGGCTGGCGCTGGGAACTCTTCGGTGGCGGCCTCTACCTCTGCGAGCGAATATACCGCGAGATAAATTCGCGTCGCTATACCACAATCACCAAAGTCATCCGCCATCCGTATGATGCGATGGAGATTCAATTTCAGAAACCTAGTATGCGGTACAAGGCTGGGCAATGGCTACTTCTCAACGTCCCCACTGTATCCACAACGCAATGGCACCCTTTTACAATAACATCCTGCCCTTTCGATCCGTACATCTCGGTCCACGTCCGCCAAGTTGGCGACTTTACTAGGGCGCTTGGGGATGCTCTTGGTGCTGGTCCAACCCAACAGAAGGAATTTGATGAGCTCGATCCCATGGGTATGTACGAGATTGCTCTAGCAAATGGGCAGGAAATGCCAGCGCTGCGCATTGATGGACCCTACGGAGCGCCAGCTGAGGACGTATTCGAAAATGAAATCGCAGTGCTCATTGGCACAGGTATTGGCGTCACGCCTTGGGCTAGCATACTGAAGAACATATGGCATCTACGCGCTGGGCCCAACCCACCGAGGCGGTTAAAAAGAGTAGAATTCATATGGGTCTGCAAAGATACCAACTCCTTTGAGTGGTTCCAACACCTCCTCTCCTCTCTCGAAGAGCAGTCTATCGCTGCAGCCGAAGGCTCCGGCGCTGCACCAGAATTCTTGCGCATACACACTTATCTCACTCAGAAGCTCGACCCCAATACCGCTGCCAACATCTATCTCAATAGTGTGGGCCAAACTCACGATCCTCTCACTGAATTGAGGAGTCGAACAAACTTTGGCCGACCGGACTTCAAGAAGTTGTTTGGAGCAATGAGAGATGGCATACGGGATGGTAGTTACATGGGCGGATTGAAAGGGGAAAGTGATAGGGAGACAGCACATGTCGGAGTTTACTTCTGTGGGCCAAACTCCGCAGCTAGGGACATCAAAAAAGCGACTAAGGAGGCTACAGGGCCTGATATTCGATTTCGATTTTGGAAGGAGCATTTCTAGGTGCATGAGAAGAAGTTCTTTTTGGCGGCATTTTGTCTGGGTACTTAACAGCGTTGCATGGCGATTCGATTACAAACTCATCTTAACGACAAGTGAAATGACTCTCTTCTGTATATTAACTATATTTATCATGGCCTTCTAGAGCCATTTGATGGTTCAACCATCGAAAGAAACGATCCCATTTCCGGGGCTCGTTCCCCCTTTTAAACTTCCTATTCATACCAATACTGCTCCTGCTCATCTAGTGCTCCTCATCACTCAACAGCCTCCTCCTCACCTCCATCTATTTCTCCCTTCCCACCCCCTCGCTCACTATCCCCCTCCCCCCTCCCTCCCCTGTCCCCGCTCTCCCCCTCCACAGCCCTCTCCCTCTCCCTCTCCCTCTCCCCCCTCCTCCTCCCCACCCACTCCCCCAACTCCCTCCACACCTCCACCTTCTCCCCCCACCCCATCCCCGCCGCCAACCCACTCGTCGTCGTCGCCACAAAAACCCTACTCCCCTCCCACCCCCCCTCTCCCTCAACCCTACCCATCCTCACCCCCTCCTCCTGCCACCCATACCTAAACCCCCCCCTCCCCTTCCCCTTCGCAAACCCCTTTCCCCCTCCACCACACTTCACCCGCCACACACTCTCCCACACCCCCTTCCCCACCACACAAACAACCTCCGGTCTCCAACGTCTACATTTCTCCTCCAACACCCCCACACCGGCATCCATCTCCTCTTTCGATAACTCACTAGCATCTCTCGTGGGTCTCGTGACGATATTCGTTAGACCGAGGGAATAGAGAGAGGGGAAGAGGGGGGACTGCGAGGGGGTGCAGAGACGGGGCGTTATAGTGGAGGCGTGGAGGAGTTTGTAGAAGAGGTTGGAGGGGTGGGCGTAGGCGTGGCCGGTGAGGGCGGTTTGGAGACCGGGGTTGCAACCTATGAAGAGGATGAGGAGGTGGGGGGCTAGGGTGTCGGTTAGGTTGTTGGGGTGGGGGGGGGAGGTGGTGGGGGTGGAGGAGCGGCGGTTTCTGCGTTTTTTGGTTTTGGGCGTGGTGGTGGGGCTTTGGGAGGGGGGTTTGGGGGGAGAGTGTTTGCGTTTGAGCGGGGAGGGGGGTTTGGTGGGGGTGAGGTAGGCGGAGATGGGTTGTTGTCGTTTTGGTGAGGCTGGGGATTTCGAGATGAAGGCGTATTGGTGGAGTTTGTCGCCGAAGGTGGATGGTGGGGTTTCATCTGTTGATGGAGGGATTGTGGGTTCTTGTTGTGTCTTTGCCATGGTGTGAGAGGGGGAATCGTGGGAGGGGCGATGAAGGAGTAGAAGGAGTGTCAACACAGAAGATTGTTTTACTTGGTTTGACTGAGCGTTGAAATAAATCTCAAGAAGACCAATAGCGTCATATATTTTGACACATTCATGGAAGTCGTTTAGTACTTTACTGAGCCTTTCACAAGTAGAACCAAGAGAATTCGGATTGCTACTTTATAATGAGAGCTACACTAGCGTCTACAAAATGATTCCGCTCATACACCGTTATAACGCATCATCCTATCTACCACATCAGGAAGCTTTAACATAGTTTTGCCTATGCTCATTCGTGTGGTGAATCGACCCCATACGTGCAGATCGCGCCAGAATACTTCCGAGGTACGTTGAGCCGTGGGTAATACTGGCGAGAGTGATGTCTGGAGTAGCTTTGGCTTGTCTTATGCTATCGCTGTAGTGTTAAATAATGGGACGCCTGGCCCGCAGATCGTGGCGTAGAGAGTCGTTTTCAGGCGTCCCCTTATCCAATACTAACTCGATAGTAGACAGAAGAAACGAAAGGCGAATCGTCCAAGTTTCACACACACCCAATTTTCATTGATCAACAATAGCCAATGAAGGTGACTCCATCTCGATAACTCACGGGTAATCATGATCCGAAGCATTGGTGAGCTGTGATCTGCGTGGATTCATTGATCGATAGATTCCTTGTCGCGGACCTGTCGTGATGACTTTCTAGTTAGCAAGATGCGCAACAAGAAAAACCTAAACACAACTCTTGATTCTTCAGCCGTCCAGAATTGATCTATTTGACCACCAATTACGAGGCAGTTTCAGAGTTCGAGAAGATTTGTTGAGCTGGTTTTGTAGACATTTCGCCCCCCACGTGCAAGTAGCATTTTGGGGCGTTCCTATGGCCCCGGCGGACTCATCATAGGAGTTGATAGAGAATTGGAAACACACTTTCAAAAATGGGGGAGCGTGAAGACGTACCCTAATATTACCTGATAGCAATATTAATTCGCTTTCTCTTGCGGCCATTAAAGTTACCCACAATGCTGCCCCAAGGCGCTGGTGATGACAAAGATGCCAACTCCAGCCTTTGCTACCAGTGTTGCTGGCAGTCACTATCTTAATGTGGGTTTAATCGATGTTAAATCCCGGCCCCAGACCCCAGTGATGTTGGTAACTTCCAAGGTCCTTGTGGTGCCGGTTGGGGCGAAATTGCAATCATTACTTACAGACTCACTCAGGCTGTGCATATTGGGTCAGTAAATAAGAGTCGTCACGCTTCAAGACATGTGGACCCACCCTGAATCTCCCTCTCTTCTCCTTCATCCTTCTGACCCTCTCCTTGTCCTCCTCGAACTTCCGGACCAACTCGCCAGCCCGTTGCTTCCTCTTCTCCCTCGACTGGTATCTGTAGAAGTCGTCCAATCCTTTCTGCTTCTCCTTCTGCTTTTCGGCTAGCTCTTGCGCTGCTTCTTGTTTGGCCGGATTGGTCCTACCACCCCGTGTAACAGTGATGAACCCGTCTGCGTCTGCCTCCTGCCTCTGTTTAGTAGCCAGGCGAGCCACGGAAGCTTCCTTGGCTGCATATGACGTCATATAGTTGTTGACGGATTCGAGAAGTTGGTCCTTATTCGCATACGTCAATCTGTGGTGGTTAAGGTATCCTGAACGGCGTCAACAGAGAGCCTCAGCAGCTATGAGGAAGGGAGAACGAACTCGCAGAACCTAATGCAGGTACTTTGTCTTCAATTCCATCACCCCATACAGGCTCAATACGTTCTTTCCGGAGCGCCTTGGCCGCCTTTGAAGCAGCATCCATACTTGCTCGATCCACAAAAAGCACGACAGCCGTAAGACCATTATATTGCAGATTCCGATCCCATGTAGACGGTAGTGCAGAGCCGTCGGCATCTTCTACATCTGTTTCATCACGTCCTCGCTTCCTCTTTTTCCCCTTTTTGTCCTGCTTGGGCTTTGCTTCCTCACCATTGCCACCCTTCCGTCTCTGGTTGGCGAATTGCACATCTTCGATCCTGCCTGCTGGCAAGCCTATTTGAGCCGACAGGAGGTGTTTAATGTGTGGCTCGGTCGTATCGAATGGCACATTGACGAGGAACAGCGAGCGGGAAGCAGTAGGCGTGGGTATCTTGGGGTTGTGGGGTGCGAAGTACAGGTAATGAGTTGCTGGCCTGGGGAAAGAGGGCAACGTTGGAAGAGAAAGTGGCAAAACGTTGTACCCTGCCACCTGAAGCGGAATCTTCGTGGTAGACGGCATTCCGGACTATTCTCTGTTGATGAAGCAAACTTTGGCTGTGACTCAATGATCACCGCAAAAAGTTCAGCGCCGGGTAGCAAGAGCGCAATTTTAGTGCGGAGCTAGGAAAATCCTGCGTACATATAAACCCTCGCTCCCTCCCACCTTCTGCTCTTCTTTTCTTTCCTCCTTAGCTCTCTTTGCCTTTTGGCTTAGATCAAGTGTAGTATCTGTTCTTTTCAGTTTAATCTCTGAAATTCCTCTACGGAGGATTCAAATGATTAATCTTATTTTTTGATCTCGATCCTGGGCCTCTGGGCTTGCTCATACTCAGGATCACTGTGTCATCGGTCTTACACTGCCGCCGATTGACGCGAACACCCTTTTCATCAACGTTCTCAGCCTGTCTGAGTCTTTGGAGAAGAGTATCGAATGTCTGTTATCTGCTATGGAGTAGTTGACTTAGCAGACTCTTGTGGTGGTAGATGACCCAGTGGAGGGGTCTCTGGCGCGGTGGCAAATGGAAATCAGGTAGTCGCGGTATTGGTATGAATAGGAAGTTAAAAAGGGGGAACGAGCCCTGGAAATGAGATCGGTTTCTTTCAATGGTTGAAGCATCAAACGGCACGCACGCTTATGGAGGAGTGGCAAATGGGAACAGGTACGTGCGACTGCCTTGGACTTTGCGCTCAGCATACATACGTACATAAAATTCTACCCAGATTCTACCCAGCTGGACGACCTCCAAACCCCCAAAATTCTCTAAAGGACTTGGGACAGGAAGAGTAATCTAGGGATCACGCCTCTATACCTTTCATGCATTCATAAAAGAATAAATAATCAATTCATCATTCATCATTCACTATTAACTACCTACCCACTGTCATAAAGTCCCCTTCACTATTCTCCCCTGTCCATTGAATCTAATCCTCACTGCTATCCCACAAAAAGAAAATCCCATACCTTTCCTCCCATCCCTGAACTCCATTCCATATCTTCAAAACCAATTCACCATCTATCCCCCTCCCCCCTCCCCTCTCCCCTCTCCCCACTCCCATCTCCACAGCTCCCTCCCCACCGCACTCTGCCGTCGTGACAATCGCCTCTCCATCCACCCCCTCCCCAGCACAGATTCCAATGAAAAGCACTCTAGCCCCTCAGTACCGAATCGCGCCACAAATTCTTCTGGTGCGGGTTCGTATTCGTCATGTTTTTACACTGTCCGGCTAGGGGATTGGTGGGTGTAGTAGGTAGCGTGTACCCGGACGACGGGAGGATGCCGAAACCATGCCACCACGGTCGTGCAGGAAGGCTGAGATGGTGAAGAGGTATTGTTTTTGGGGGTCTGATGATGATGTGGTGGATGTGGTTGGGAAGCTGGTGGGGGATTGGAGGTATGGGGGAGTGGGTGAGGAGGGAATACGCCAGAAATCATCTACAGGCATGTGTTTATTGTTGTTAGCGGTCTGCCATTCGAAGAAGCCTTGGTCGACGGCCATGCAGTGCTCGAGTTTGGTTTCGAGGGAGTGGATGTGGGATTGGAGGGGTGAGGAGCGGGGTGCAGAGGAGCAAAGTGGGCAGGGGAGAGGGGCTGAGACTATGAGGTGTGAGGGGATGGGGTGGGAAGGATTGGTGTCACTGGGGGCAGGATAGTCGCCTTCCATAGGAGATAATTGTGAGGTATGGCCGCAGAACCACCGTGAGGCAGCGATGGAGGCCGGGGAGCTCGAGGCATGCCGCTTCTTCGGATGTGGTGTTGCTGGAAGACATGTTCTCTCTTGTGGTTGTTGATGATATGTCGTATCTTGAATTGAGATTGGACGAATGGATTGGTTGGAGGAAAGAATGGTTGCTTAAGATTGAGAATCGATAAGATATTGGTGGCGAGAGGCCTACTCTATGAGAGGGCAAGGAGCTCTTTTATGTCACTGCCCCGCTGATAGTAGGTTCCAGAGCAGGGCTTCTTGAGTGATTGTCCGGACCTTCGATCGGCAGATGAGGGCTGTGCTATCCTTCTGCATTTTGAAGACATGATCAACCGGAATTGAGAAGATCCTAAGCCGAATGACGTGCGATTGTCTTGAGTAACTGAGTCTAAGGCTGCACCACCCAGTCAGCTGGGACGTGGGGATCAGCGTGTACCCCTGGAACCCAAGTGTAGACCGAGTGAAGGACTGGATCAGGTGTCAGAGGATGTGCTTCTCCCATAAGATAAGGCTCCGTATGGCCTGTGAACGAGGGAAGTGCCGAATGAAGCACATATATTGCCGTATACAACCGTTGGTTGATTTATTCATAAGTATTTGTAAACAAAGCTATGCCGACTGACCGAGTGAAGGGTTGTGACACTTTAAACAAGCTCTTGAAGCATACTGAACGGGGGGGTTACAGAGGCTCTCATAGTCGTACAGCCCCATAGCCTCGAACCTTGTCTGTACTTAACCAGCAGCATCTTGGATTGTGACATTATTTTAGGCAAACGTATTGAGACAACATTGAGCTTGACTACATAGGATTCACTTAAATAAGATAAAAGTGCGAAGATGGAAGTCGTCTTCCAGTGCTTGGGGCATGAGACACGAGAGGCGAACATTTTCTTCTTCATAAAACACCTTATGATAGACGCACTTATTCAATTCCAAAACCAATCAAAATAATGGACTCTATGCTGCTAGTCATGCTAGTCAGCACGTGGCAAGGGTCTTGAGCAATTCACTACTAGAGCACCTACTACAAAATGCAAGTCATTAGGTGGCGATAGCAAACAATAAAATCGCTACACCCTCACTAGGTGGCATCAGCCACGTAGTCGTCCAGAACCTCGTAAGCCTTGGGTGAGGGACAGTACTGCGTTGCCATTCTCTGCTCACACTAACCAGCTTTCTAGTCCGATGATCAGCGCAAGTGACAGCTTGCGACCTAAACAGCATGGATTGGCGTAACGGCCGAGCCCATCAGATGCGGGCCGCAAGGTAACAGAGTGACGGAGGGTTCAAATACAGATTTTGGTTTGGAATGGAGACATCAGCCCAACAACAATACGGGGACTGCAGATATTTTTCCAGGCACGCACATTCATAATACAAATTACAATGAATTTTTTGCTAATAGATTATCAAACTTAAAGATATATTTACTTATAACATATCAGTCTCATCCTCAACAGACTGACGGGTTAGATATATCTATAAACAATCTTCAAGTAATTTATACAAGCCCACCGACTTCTCCATTCCGCTGCACTACCCCATACCATGGCCCCCTTCCGCTCCCCCATGCTCTACCTGCTCCCCATACATGCCCTCCTCCCAACCCCACTGCCCCTGCCCCTGCCCCTGGCCCTCCTCCTTCTCCCTCGCCGCCCAAAACTCCCTCTGTTCAAACCCCATCCCCTCAGCCTCAAACTGCGTTGGGAAATAATTCTGCATAGTCTCCCTCGCATCCCTCAGCGGCTCATACTCCTCCTCATAACTAGCCGATGCAACGCTGTGTTCGTACGACATGGCGCCGCCTCCTCCTTCTGTCCGGTTGCTCGAGTCTGGGTGTTGTTCGTCGTGAGGAGGGAGAAGGTAGCGAGAATCGTCTAGGCAGACGGTTTTGAGATCTTTGGCGGCGCGATCGATCATGGTCATGGATTGTTCGAGGAATTCTGCGCTTTTGCTGGAGACGCGGAGGGTCCAGCGGTATTCGTCGAGGCGGGCGAGGTAGAAGATAGCTTCTTCTTTGCTCAGGGCGGTGGCGCAGAGGAGGCTTTGGAAAATTCCGATAAGTGCGAAATTGAATTTCGAGGCAAAATACCAGAAAGATTGCAGGTGTTCGGGTTTGAGGCGGTTGACGAAACCCATGGCGGATATGAGGCGCGTTTTGGCAGCTGTGCGGCAGATGTCAAGGAGGTGAGAGTCAGTGCAGGTCGAGAGGGTACGGAGGATGCGACGGTGGAGAGTAATCTCGGAGGCGAAGTAGGCGAGGTGGAGGTAGCCTGTTGAAGAGAGCTTGCGGACTTTGACGTCTGACATGCTGAGGGTTTCCGGGAGGGAGGCGAACCATTCTTTGAGCCGGATTTGGAGGGGTTTCGCTTTTGCGAGGACGAAGCGGGTGGCATCGGTGCCGATATCAAGGATTTGCTGCTCGGCGCGGATGGAATACAGGTTGTGCAGGATGTCAGAGAGGATTTCTGCGAGGTAGACCATGTGGCAGAAGAGCTGGCGGCCCTTTTCGACTTCGGTACTACCTTCTTCGTCATCTTCATCTGCTGCGTTCTCAGGAAAATCTTTTTCTGTCAATTCTTTTACGGCCCACTCTGAGCTTGCTATGTGGGAAGGTCTACCGTGCACCAGGCTCGCCCAGGTATCTTGCATATATAAAGCCCAGGCTAGGCGTTTACGAAGGCCTCGCTCCCAGCTTGGAATTTTCCACGTCGAACAGTCGAGATGAAGGCCTAGGTCTTGACCTACGGCGACCATTTGGGCGGTCAAGCTCCATGTGTCACCCTTTGGTGTTTGGAGTAACAATAGACCAGCCTCGACGGTGGAAATTTTGGGCCGACTGATGACATAGCCGAGCGTCTTCCGTGCGAGTTCTTCAAGGGCGATCACATCAGGCTTTTGCAGATTGGCCAATTCTGAACTATAGCTCCAGAAATTCAAGGCTAGTATGTAAACAGCCGCCAAAATGGCTGGGGAGAACTCTCGATGAGTCCTCTCATACTTTTCTAGATAGACTTTCTTGTGAAGGATGGGAAAGCTAGGATGAACAATCCTGAAATACAGATTGATCAGAGATTTACCATGAGGAGATACAATGGCCTCGATAGCATCTAAATCTTCAAGTTCTTCTTCGTAATGTTCGGTACCTTCGTCAGGCTGCATCAGAAAGGATTCTTGCTCGTTCACATGTCGAAAGGAATCAGCACCAATGCCGAACTTGTCATCTCCGGTCTGGTTTAGTCGAATGAGGCTCGGCTCATGCTCACCACTAGATCCTACATACAGGCCATGGCGATGCCGCTGTAGGCCGAGGGTCTTCTTCAGTAGTGATGGACCTTTAAGATTTGCATAGTCATCAATTGGAGGCTCTAAGCTCCTGGGGGATAGAACATGCTGAGAGAACCTCCGATGTGGACCCTCGTCAGGAGATCTATTGAAAGTGTTAGAATATACCGTATGCTGATGCTTAGGAACAGGCTACTTTTTCTTGACGCCTTTGACTTCATCTTCAAGGTTCACGGATTTTCTTTTCCGCGACTGCGGCACCTCGACGTAGGTACAGCGCTGGTTGTGGAATTCACAGAGAACGCACTTTGGAGCTCCCTCGTTAACAACGCAACGGCTTTTTCGTTTTCGGCAGGCGTCACAGGGCCGAGACTTTGACGGGTTCTGCTCAACAGAGGGGCTGGTACCATCTTCGTCAATGACGAACGCTTGAGAGTCATATGACCTTGAATGAACTAAAGTCGTTGGACGATGGTTGGATTGTCCACTCGGCAGATTCTGGTATGAAGCGGATGTGGTGTCCATAGCTGGCTGCCACTGATATTGACTTTGGCTTATGTCGAGAACAAGCAATCGACCCAGCTTAGACATTCCACCTAACTACCTCTCAGAGTGACTTATCTTCATCTCCGTGTTTAAGAAAAGCAAGAGCTTTTGATACCTTTGATATTAGGAAAGTGCATGGATGTCAATCTTGCAGGCGCAGGTACCAAGCATCTGGGTCAAGTAGCGCGGGGAACGGGCTCGACAAGCAAGCCCAGCCTGGCGAAGCTTCAGGAGGTCGAAATGTGCACATGGCTACCGGCTTCAAGGGTCAGGAATCTCCAAGCTGAGTGGCCGACGGGGAGATGGATTATCGCCGGCGTGGAGGCTGGCCTTGAGCGATAAGAGTAACAGCGGCAAAGATAAGGGGCACTCCAGGCTTGGCATTAGCGCACCCTGGGCTAGTGCTAACAATTCTGCTACAACAATCGGCGTTTTCGGATTCATGTTACGTGTGTTTCATATTGCTACATTCAGTACATTATGAATAGCAAGAATCGATTCTCAAGACATGGTATCGTAACAGACCACTGCCATCCATTCTGTCTTTTGCCAACTTGACGAGGATATACAACAAGGAAATTGCTTGTCACACGCTCGGGCTAGACCATATCGACCTCCTTTGTATGTGTTTGTACTCCTTCCTTCTCATTAACGCTATCCTCTTCCTCACTCGGGCTGACGTCACCCTTCTGTGGAGGAAGTACAGCCACGTCGACCATTGCACTGGTTGGGGGCGATATATATTTGGCGATAATGTAGTAACTCAGGAGGGAAATGAAAAACCCGAACAGCCAAGCAAAGGTGTAGATCTGTAGATGAAGAGTCAGTTCGTATCAGTGATTTCAGTCCGACGTTAGCTTGCTCACCTTCCATGCACCACCAATTGCCAAGTCGTTATTGATGCTCTTGGCAAAGCCAGGAACCAAAGGAGCGAATCCACAACCAAAGGCGGCGAAAGCTCTCCAGTTGAAGCCATGGTTGTAATAATAGATTCCACGGTCCTTGTACAATTCATGGATGTTGAGCTTTCGCTTCTTGATCAAGTAAAAGTCTGCGACCATCACTCCGGCCATAGGGCCCATGACACAAGAGTAGCCTGAGAGGAAAGCAAGTAGACCGGCAGCATTTTTGATGATGTTCCAAGGGGTGCAAGCAACACAGAAGACCGAGATGATAAGCGTAGCTCGGAAGATGTTGATGTATTTGGGGTACAGACCCGAAACGTCGTTACTGAACGGGTAGGTGCCCGCTGCAATCTGATTACCAATAGTGGCAAGCATGAACGAGAAACCCACGAAGAACTTTGCAGCTCGACTATCGAAGTCCGCGATCACGGCTGGCATGTACCATTGGAAGGAACCCCAGATGACGCTATGTGCAGAGGTCACGAAGATGGGGGTAAGAGCACCGAGCGTACCGATCACAGGCAGCGCAAAGAATTGGCTATGTTCGATTAGTGGATCCGATATGGTTTATCGGACGAAAACATATGCGACTTACTGAACGCCTGCAAAACCATTCTTCGAAAATCGGCCAAAATCGGGCATGTTTACGGCCATAGAGCTAAACAGTCCGATGATAGCATTGAGGCCTGTCAGTGAAGAGTAGGCGGTGTTCATGTAAGAGCTTGTCATCTGAGCCTTCCCTGTAACAAGTGGCCCTCCACCATGCGTAACGATAACGGCCCAGAGAAACAACGCCAAGAAAGTTGGTGGCACGATGACCGCCTTCACCAGGAACAGGATACGGAGCTTCTGGATAGGCATGGTTGCGAGTAGTGTTTGGAAAATCCAGTAGATGAAGAAGCAGAGGAGTCCTGCAGAGGTGATACCAGCATTGGCGGGGAGATGGTTCGGGAAATTGTTGAAGCTCGGCCAGATAGCCGTGAGGCAATTTTCGAGGAAGGCTCCGGCTTGAACGCAGAGAATGGCAGTCCACATGGCAGCAACGAAGGCTCTAATGCAGATGGCGAAGTATGAACCGTACATGCCGAAGATGGACCGCACAATGACAGGGAAAGCAATGTTGTACTGAGCACCCATTTTGGCTGTAAGGGTGATAACACAACTGCAAATGGCAAAGCCAAAGAACACGATCGGGATAGTCTCCCTGGCAGTAAAACCAAGGGACATGACCGAGGAGACGGTACTGGCAAGTGGAGGAGCAAGCATGTCACTCGTCCAGTAAGACCAGTATTCCAAACCTCCCCAAGTCCTCATGTGGACCGGCACTGGGTCGAGATCTGTAGAGATTCAGCCAATGTTATACCGTAGCCTCGATCGGAGAAGCTCACCTTTGTTGGACCATCGCGGGCTGTTCTGATAAATGCCAGCGACATATGGGACACGTGCATGCAAATGAGGAGCTATCTTAGCCTTGAGACGATTCGGAGAGAGAATAGACATCTTCACACTGTCAGAGCACGAGCAGAGAGCCCTTGCTTCTGGGAAGAATGCAAAGTAGCGAAAGCCTCAAGCAGGAACTAATATTCGATGAGATATATCGAACAACAAAATGGATAATTTCTAGAGGAGCTTGGATCGCTTGGATGACCGAGTGGACATCACGAGAAGTATATAGCTATTTCACAGCATTCTTGGAACAGATATCAGGAACAACTAAGATAAGACACCCAAAACTCGCAGAAAGATTGGATGACAGAGAAGTCTGGAACGCCATCAACAAATGATAGTGTGTCTTCGCAATGGAGTAAAGCAACGATTAGCGAAGGCGCAGAGCCTACGGCTACGGCCATGACGAGCTGGACAAGCCTTTTCGCTTATTTGTGATTGCCAGCTGGATTTGGGTAGAGGTGTGGGACTGTTTTGGTTGCTGATAAGAGCCATTGGCTTTGTGAAGATACTTGAGTGCTGGTGTTCTTGAGAGGCCGCGCTGCCGCAGGGCCTTCGGCGGCGGACTTTGGCTCGCCTTGGCTTTCTTCCCCTCAATATCACGACCAATGGCAGGACAACCCTATCCGGCATTGCCCTTATCATATTATGGCCGCCGGCTCACCGTCGGCTATCTTAGATCCGCGATGCTAGAGTTGCTGCCCAGTGCTGCTGCTGCTTCGTGGAGCTTGTCTAGACGCCATCTAGATGTAGCTCTAAGTTCGGCCGGCGAGGTCAAGGCGATATGGGTGGACCCAATGCTCTCAATTGCGAGCTAACCGTGCATCGAACAGGGTGATCAATTGCACAAGGATATTCCTTCTCCGAGTCCAATTACCTGATACATATGACTGACCACAGCGCTTTCCTTCGACTTCCAATTCTATGTCTACACTTACACTGGCAACATGGAGTCAAAGAGAACGATCCCAGCGATGCTCACCGTGGACGCCAAACCATACCCCTACGCCTTTCCTCCAAGCAAGACTGCATTGCTTGTCATAGACATGCAGCGTGACTTCATACTCCCAAATGGTTTTGGAGAGATACAGGCTGGAACTGGGCTTGAAGCTGTGCAAGCCTCAGTGGCTCCGACGAAGAAACTACTTGATACATGTCGTCAAGCTGGCATAGCCATATTTCATACTCGAGAAGGCAATAAACCTGACTTATCTGATTGTCCGTCCTCCAAAATCATACGACAGAATGCACAGCCTGGAAATACGCAGCACTTAAAAGCCATTGGTGACATGGGAGAGATGGGCAGGCTCTTGATCCGCGGTGAATATGGTCATGACTTCGTTGACGAATTACAACCGCTCCCTGGCGAGGTTGTCATCGATAAGCCGGGCAAAGGAGCGTTTTGGCAGACTACGCTGATGGACAAGTTGAAAGCCCAGGCTATTACCCACCTAATTATATGTGGGGTGACTACTGAGTGCTGTTTTGCTACGTCGTTAAGGGAGGCAAATGATAGAGGTTTCGAATGCTGTAAGCTGTAGATGCTCTTTCTACGAACTATATTATGAGTCCACTGACCTGAACAGGTGGAATCGAGGATTGTACTGCCGGCTATAAGGAAGAATTCAAATGCCCCACATTGGATATGATACACTGGTCGCAAGGATTGTTCGGATTCGTTGCTAACCTGGAACCACTGGTCGACGTCTTAAGCCCATACGCACCAATTCCTACAGCGATCGGTAGCACGACTCCTCCACAGACTCCACCAGCTTTCGATGGCGATTTGAGTATTGCTGCTCTTCAGAAGGCCTACAAGGCAGGCTTATCACCTCTCACCGTGCTCGAGGCGGTTTTTGAGAGGATCGAGAAGTATCAGAAGCGGGATCCAGCTGTATGGATACTGCTAGAGTCCAAGGACTCCGCGCTGGAACGGGCGAGGGATCTAACGAATAGGTGGCCTGATCGAAGGCGACTTCCACCGCTGTTTGGCGTGCCTTTCAGCGTTAAAGACAGTATCGATATCGCAGGTCTTCCTACTACCACAGCATGCCCGCCATTAGCACATGTCCCTTCGAAATCAGCTCCAGCATATGAGCACGTAATAGAGCAAGGTGCCATTTATATTGGAAAGACAAATCTTGACCAGTTGGCTACAGGACTCACTGGCTGTCGTTCCCCCTATGGGATACCTCGTTCCGTTTTCAATCATGACTACATCTCGGGCGGCTCTTCCTCTGGCAACTGCGTTTCCGTTGGCGCTGGACTTTGCTCGTTCTCGCTAGCAACTGACACCGCAGGATCGGGACGAGTTCCTTCGGGGTTTAATGGCGTTGTAGGATATAAGCCCACAAGAGGTTTGATCTCGGCGCAAGGAGTGACACCAGCGTGCCTCTCTTTAGACTGTGTAGCTATCGTTGCAGGGAATGTGCATGATGCTAGAACAGTTTGGGACTTGTGTAACGAATTCGATACGGAAGACCGCTACGCGAAGAGTGCGGCTCCAATCCAAAGACATGTGAATCCGACAGGACCTCAGGCTAAGAGCTTTAAATTCGGAATACCACCACCTGAAGCTCTTTCGATCTGCAACCCAGTCTACCGGCGGAAGTTCAATGAAGTTGTCCAAGGCCTCCAAGCTATGGGTGGACATTTGATGCCTATTGACTGGAGTCCTCTAGAGAAAGCGGGGAAGCTACTTTACGATGGAACATTCGTGTCAGAGCGTCTTGCTAGCTTGCCTGACGACTGGCTTGAGAAAAACGGAGAACATCTCCACCCCGTGATCAAGGAGATTTTTGATAAAGTTGTAGCTAGGCAGAGCACGGCCGTCCAAGCTTACAGAGACCTCCAGGCCAAGGCACTTTACACTCGTCAAACGGAGGAAGTGTTCGCATATAGTTCATCCGGAGTGGATGTTGTCGTTGTACCAACAGCACCAACGCATTGGACTGTCGAGGCAGTGCTTGCGGATCCAATTGCCAAGAACAGTATTCTGGGCGAGTTCACACATTTTGGTAATGTGCTTGATCTGTGCGCTGTCGCTGTTCCAGCGGGCACATATCCTGTGTCGGAAGTACAAAGCAACTCTACGGATCAGGGGTCGCTACCATTTAGTGTCACGTTCCTTGGCGGCAGTATGATGGATGCTGAGACTCTTGAGATCGCTCGGCGGTTTGAAGAGTGGATATCCCAATCTTCATAGCCATATGTCTATCCTCCGATTCGGTAGGCCTTGCATTCCTTGTCATCCTATGGTAAGTCAGTATGGGCATGGTATATAGACTATTCATAGCATGTAATCCACGGATTGAAGAATGTGGTTTGACCTCTATGATGGACATATTCGTATCCTCACATGTGTATGGCGTGTCAGATTGGCAAGGATTAGGTAGCAGGGTTGGTAGGGGGTAATGTGATTGGGTATTGGCTACAAAAGCGCTGTGTCAGGTGGCGGCTAAGCCAGAAATAAATAACTGAAACATCGTGTAAGGTACGGAAATTTAGTCGGGGCACGGGAGTGCTTGCTCTAACGGGGCCCGCTACGGGCATGGCTTGTTACAAACAACGGACTCTTCCAACGGCATCCACCAATCCACCAACGCCTCTGGCTTCATCTCCAGATGCTTGCAGACTTTGATCTGAAGATCAGCTTAATCCCTGGGGCGTAGGCTTGATGGACTCGCCGCACACGGCGCCAGTCACCGGATCGCCCATCACCGCTGTAACAACAAGTTCGGACTAATTCAAGGGTGAATATGTATACAGTCAATTCCCTCCTCTCGCCAACAACGGAGGATGACTTTCTTTTACACACTTCTATGTTGTAGTCTGCCTTGCCAGGAACACCTGGTAAATAGACTTTCCACAGTCATCATGCTGTCCGCCTTTCGTATCTAATCAATACCTTTGCTTTGCTGCGAGCGTTTTTCGCGGAGTTACATACGGTTGGGTGTCCTCATCTAAAGCTGCTGGCTCAGCTGTCTCTCGTCGAAACGTTCTTTCACCGGCAGGCTGGTTAATCCAATAATTTACGCTCATTGTTTTCCTCCCGTCCGAGTCCAAAGTACCTTGACCCACACTCGTTTCAGCCCAAGAAGGCATGCCGAGTGCCCTGAATATTCGTTGGATGAGGGAAGAAAACACGACGTCGCGGCTTTATGAACAATTACGACCACTCATATCACTTAAAGATCATTCACGCTAACAGAAACGCGTCTCCTACAACTTGACCAAGTGTTGATCAACAACACCTTCTGGCCCATTATATCATGCGGATCCGAGTCACCACCTCGATCAATGTGCGCTCCAACACAGTTCCCTCCACGCCGGCGCTGGTCCATGACGCTCTTCCAGAGGACTGGAATAATTACATTGTACCAGAGAAGAGGAATCCCACGTCGGCAATGCCTTCTCTAGAATCAGCGCAATCCCGTCTCGTCGCCAGTCAACGCATCCCAAAAGGGTCCAGACTCTCTGCATGGCTTCACGGTTTTTCTGTCGTTGGCAATCAGCAGAGGCCAACTGTCGCACATCATCGAAAAGTCTCGCACACGACGACCCAGTGCTACTCCCGGACGCCGCGCAAAAGCAGGACCCAAACCCGTCCCACTGGACTGAGGCCAGCTAATTCCACTCGAGGAGTAATTGATCCAGTCCACTCGCCTACCACATCCTGCTGGCCGCTCAGCAATCAAAGCTTTGACGACCGAAGGTGCCGCGATAGGCAGCCGTCCACAGTCGAACCCTACGCACCCTGGACGCCCGCAACCGCGAGTTCTCCCCACCTAAAGAGCGGGACCCAGCGCCGAAAAAAGAACCTCAAATCCTCCAAGAAACCCAAACACACCTGCTTCCCCCACGTCAACGACCCAAAGCTCCGCCACAAAATCTTCGGCAGCCTCTTCTTCGGCACCCTCCTAACCCTCGTCCTAACAACCTGTACATCCTCCCTTTCCTCCCCCAAACCCCCAACCCAAACTAACCGACTTTGCAGACCTCGCCCTCGCAACCTCCAATATCCTCGGCGGCCCCACCTTCCACGCTGTCTTCATCTTCGTCATCCTTGTCCTCACAATAATATTCAGCCACTACCTCATCCGCCTCTGCATGCTCTCCCTCCACCCTCGAAAGCGCTTCGGATCGTCGAATCGGAACAAAAAGAATAATAAAGAGAGCAGGATGCAGTGGCCTGGTGATGGCTATACCGATGATTTCAAAGATGACGACCCGGATTTAGAAGCAGGATTTGCGCGGCCGAGGGAACCGATTCGCGTTACAATGGTGCAGGATGAGGAGTTAGGCGGCAGAAACGGGGCGGTGTTGGAAGAGCAGGGTGAAGAAGACGACGCGGAGAAAGAACTACCGCCTCCTCCGCCAGCGTATGGGTTATGGAGGAGCAGTGTGGTTTGTCTCCTTCCCCTTTTCCCCTTATTACATAACTCACACTAAACTTTCTTCCTTCCTTTCTGTAACAGAGAGCCGACCCCAACCTCATCCATTGGCAATCCGTGCCCCCTACCCCTAGCTACCCCCCCTCTACGCTCCAAGGAGAAACCCGCGCGCTGGTCTTAGCGCGGAATGGAAGAGAGCATCGCCCGCCTAGTTATGTGGAAGAGGATACGAGGGAGGTTGTGGGCGGGGCCGGGGGGTTGAGGACCGTGCCGGCGGTGGCGGAGAGGAGGATGGTGGCTACGGTTGATTATATGAGAGGAACGGGGAGGGGGAGGCGGTGAGGGGAGGGTGGGTGTTTTTTTTTTCCGTGAGAAGAGAAGAGGGGGGTTGGAAGGATAGATGCTTGAGGAGGGGTTTTTGATGGTGGGTGGTGTATAATACATATAGACTTTTGTATTATCAAGCATGTCTCCGGAGCTTGTTCCCTCCTTCCCGGGGCATTGATGCTGCTGCTGCGAAAAGGCGATACCCACTATCTCTGTTTTCTTCTCAGCATGGAAAACACGAGAAGCCTTGCCCTCTCCCCCCTTCTCTCTCTGGGGACATCATTCTCCCCCCCCAAACCACCACGGGCGCTGTGCCTCTCCCCTGCTTGTATCAGAAACCGCAGCGCATGAAACATCACCGCCTCCGTGTGAGCAATTAGGTAGGTAGCCACTCCTCCCGCTTTTCTGCAACACGGTTTCGAATTGAGAAACTCGACAGCCTCGCTTAGCTGCCCAGTTCTCCGAGTATGATGTTTCGATCCGAGCTTGCGCTCGCGACTATTGAAGATTAATTAGTATTTAGTATGCTGGGTTGATTGGATGAGGTGGTTAAATGGAGGAAGAAAAGACTTACTAATTGGCTCGTCACCCGGCGCAAATCTCATGTCGTTGACTGTGCCCTTATGTCCTGGTAGTTTGTAGATGAGTTTTGCAGTTCGTGTCTCCCAAATGCATACGCTGCCGTCCCCGCTGCCTACACCTACTCTTTCGCCTTTGCTGTCCCATGAGGCGCGCACGAGATTCTTCTCAATGCCGACGGGTGCACCGACGAAGGTCTTTAAGCTCCTGTCTACTGGCGCAAAAGGCCGGATATCCCACGTCCGTGCGAGGCCATCGTGTGAGTATGAGAGTAGGGATTGGGAGTCTGGGGAGATGGAGAGAGAGGTGACCGTGTCCGTGTGGCCGGGCATTCGATACGCAACCGCCTTCTTCCGGATATCGTAAACCAGAATATCACAATCAATTCCCCCGGTGTACAACTCATTACCCGCCTCCGCGACTGCAACACTCGTAATCGGAAACTCCGTCTCAATGTAATCCACCGCACGCTTCGTTCTCGTATCCCAGATCCCCACACACCCATCATCGCTGCCACTGACCAGCATTTCCTCCCCGCGCGGACTCACAGCTAAGCAGTTGACGATCTCTTCATGGCCTTCGTGACGGCGGATGCGGATGCCGGTCTCGAGATCCCAGGATGCGAGGGTTGTGTCGGCGGAGGCGGAGAAGATGGTGCTGCTGGAGCGGGACCAGGAGAGGTCTAGAATGGCGCCTTTGTGCCCTGTTAGGATGCCGTGGTTGGGGCAGGTGCCGTTTGTGTGCCAGAGGAGGATGGTGCGATCCATGCTGCCGGAGGCGAGGTGGGGGGTTGTAGGGGAGAATCGGGCGCAGAAGACTTCGGCTGTGTGGCCTAAAGGGGCGTTGTTAGTGATTATAGCACAAAGGCGTATCATCGATTGGACTCACCAGCCAGCTCCATTATGGGCGCTTGGAGTCCACTTGTACGTGGCACCTAGGCTCACCGATCGATCAGCCGGCCTTCTTGTTGTGATCGTTCAGCACACGAGCTTTGGAATGGATGCGGTAGTGGGAAGGGCTACTTACAGCTTGTATGAGAGCCCCTGAGCTGGTAGAGCCATTGGTGACTGCTACTGCCTTGCCATCGATGTCTGCACTGGACTTCTGCCGCTTTACTACCATTTGGGAAGACCCAAAGGAGTTTGAAGCGGGTCGTTTTGCTGCAGACATGTTGGCTGAATCTGCAGGCTAGGTGCTTGTGGTTATTCAATATTCTAAAGATGTTTGGAGGAAATTCATAAATCTCCGAATATACAAGCGCAAGATTTGGCTGTTACGATTGAATCTTCGTTTTGACATCTCTGGGCGAAGGCCTTTTGTGATAGGGCTGATCGGCAAGCGCTAGCCGCGAGCGATATCAATATTGGCCCCCAAGTGCCATTCTAGGATCATTCCACTCACTCGGTACCGAGGGAACTCACTATCGAGGTAATCCTGCGAGGGGCTTCCCGTTTCCTGCAAGCTATCTGTTCCCGCTTTACTTTAGTACTGGCCACCCCCCCAGCTTGCGTAATCCCAACGTCAATGGCTAGGTGACACATAGCAAGGAAGCTATGGCATCAACGAAGGCTGCGAGGCTTGGTGAAGAGTATGTTTCCTTTTCTCGAGGCTGTACATCGCTGACTACGTTGTAGGGTATGGAAGTGAGTGTTTGTCTCCTTCTAGCGCATATTCGTGCACCGTGTGTCTGACTCGTACCAGGACCAGAGTCGACAAAGTCAATGCCGAGCTTGTCACTTTGACTTACGGCACGATGGTAGCCCAGCTTTGCTCGGACTTGGACAGCAATTATGCAGAAGTTAATAAGCAGCTGGATAAGATGGGTTACAACATTGGCATGCGCCTTGTGGAAGACTTCTTTGCAAAGTCCGGGACGCAAAGGTGCGCAAATCTGAGGGAGACTGCGGAGACGATATCGAAAGTACGTACACAGCTATGTGGGCCAGGGCCCTGAGAGCAGGAAATGAATCTTTGGGCTTCTGAGCTAAGTGATCGGCAGATAGGCTTCAAAATATTCCTAAACATCACACCAACAGTCACGAACTGGACGGCGGATAACAAGCAGTTCTCGCTGATATTCGAAGAGAATCCGTTGGCAGACTTCGTTGAATTGCCTGATGATGGAAGAGCGCAAGATGAGCTGTGGTATTCGAATATTCTTTGCGGAATTCTGAGGGGCGCGTTGGAAATGGTACGTATAAATATCTTGCTGTGCACTATGCTTTTTACTTATCTCTACATGAAAGGTCCAAATGCAAGTTGAGGTACATTACGTTAGTGATGTCCTGAGGGGGAATGACACTACCGAGATGCGGATCACGTTGTTGAGATACATTGAAGACGAGATGCCTCCAGATGATGAATGAAGTACTATGGCCCATCAAGTCCTAGCTCATAAAATTCTCCAATTCATCTCAAGAAAGCCCATCAACGTACGTTAAAGCCGCGAAGATCTATCCTGATAGTACGGCCGAGAACGGGAAGCTGATTTGGATTATTGCACATGTTGATGAAAATGGGTTCGATCTCTGAAATCCAGCATAATGCTTTCCCTCTACTGACGCCTTGTTTGCCTTTGGCTTTGCCTGAGGTCGTGGCATAACATACGGTGAGGCCGGATGAATCTTACGCAGCTTCTACTGGTCCATCTCCAGAATTTGCTGGCAGTGCTGTCATAGTAGGGTTTCCGAGCGCTGAGAGCAGACAAGCGCACGCCAGTTAGATCTGGCATGCTTTTCAATAGGTGGCTCTGCTTGGTCTTGGCGGTCACGATGTTGAGGACACACAAATTGGGTCCCAAGGAAAGTCGGATGAGAACCCTTTAGAGTCTCGATGAGCCTTGATTGGGTGCCGTAGACATCCGGTAACATTGTTCAATGTACCTTGCGGTTGCCTGCTGAGTTATAAGCACATCGGGATATAGTCAAACTGCCCGAGTGCAAGTGAACATAGCCATGCAAAGTACTCCTTCATCGTGGCCACTCTTAACCGTGCGGCTCGTGAGGCGAAGGCATCAGTAAGCACGGACACCCACACCAACTTTTTGGGCCCATTTGTAAAGAGAATCGTGGTATATTGTATCAGCCTCGCAGACTGCGTATCAGACGCAACGGATCAGAGATTAAGGGTCGAGGTCGTGCTCGTGCTCGTGCTCGTGCTGCAATCTACACTCCACTACGAGTATACGCGGGGGCACTAGTGGTCTGCCGCCTTACGCTGAGATTTCCCTCCAAGCTGCCTCCGCATCCGCCGACCGACAGAACCCAAAGTCCACTCTCCAGAGCCACTCACCAACTGTCCGAAAGACCTCTTCCCTGTTGCTGGGTGCGAGGCACGAATTTAACGTCGGTTATCACACCGTCAACACTCCTTGGCCTTGTCGGATTGATCATCAACGGTGCCTGTGCTTGTTCCAGCTCGTCACCGACTCAGCTTTGCCTCATCAGACGGTCGCAAATGCCGCAGATCTGAATCTGATCTCCTGGTCACCTACTACTGCATTGATTACACTTCACGCGCACCGTTATATTTCCGCTGCCGTCCCTAGAGGCCATCATACTACTGAGAATAGTCTTGGGACACCTCAGGCTGCGTATGCTCATTGGTACCACTCGCATCGCTCACCGCGCCCCTCACAAACCCCGAAAGCTTCGTGCAACGTCAAGCGCCTAGCCTCTCTGAACCACTCATGAATTCGCGGCATTGATATCGCTGAATCGACATTCAAAGGTCACCTCACCCCGCCACGTGCGCGATCCCGGGAGGAGCTCTCACGACCTTCACCAGCATGAATCAAATTAACATGGCTGGTTTCAATGCCGGCGGCCCCGGCCTTGGGAACATGCCCATGCAGAGCAATGGTCCGAACGGAGCCGTGGGAAGGATGATAGATGAACACCCCCCGATCGAGGACGCAAACTACGAGGCAAGGCTCAACACCTTCATTTATGGGTATTTCATGACCAAAGGCAAATACGACGCGGCAAGAGCTTTGAAGGAGAGCGGGATGCAATTTGATCCTCCCTTAGACGGTAGCGATGGTGGTATGAATGGCGCAGAAGATAACATGCAGACTGACTCGAAAGACGGTATAGACATGGCGCGCCCAGGCGATCTTCCTGATGTCAAGTCCATTCAGAGCGATGGTCAGGGCGGCTCCTTCCTCTTAAGCTGGTTTTCGCTGTTCTGGGATGTATATTTTGCGCAACGCAAGAGTTCGCGAGCAACTTCAAATGCTGCCATGTACGTGCAGCACACTCAGGTATGTAATTATGACTGAGTGAAAGTTCATATGCTCACGCGTGAGTGCAGCAACAAGCTAGGCTCCGTCAAGATCAACAGCAACATCTATTACGAGGGATGCCTATGGGACCAAATGGCGTCGCCGACATGAACTACAATATGATGCGGTTTCACAATGGCATGAACAATGAGAATTTGCAGCGAAGGGCTCAATTGAACCGTGGTGGATTGCAACCGTATGTTAGCTCTTTAACAAGCTATTGTCACCACTTTTAACTGCCCCTTGGCTCTTGACGGTATCGATCTCTATCTATGCTGACACCGTTGACTACAGGACCCCCCAGCAGCTGGCTCAGATGCGGACTGCTCAGCAAGGGCTAATGCAAAATCACCAGCCGATGCGAAGGGATCCGTCCGAGATGGATATGAACGGCCAAAGACCACGCACGCCCTCTAACGGCGACCATGCTCCCTCGCCGTCTAAGCGATTACGCATAGACAGCATGCCCTTCAATGGGCAAGGAATGATGCCTAACGGCGGACGAGGCCCACCACCAGGGATGCCCGGGCAAATGGTGGGAGGAGATGCAGCAGCTACCAGCGCTGCTGCTCAGAATCTACTGGTGAATCATGGAATCAATCCAGGTAATTTATCCGAATCCCAGTTTCAGTCCTTCCAGCAGCAGAACCCCGCTGTTCAGCAAAAGTCTATCCAAGTATATGCCCAAAATCTTAGAAAAAATCAGCGCCAACAGAGTATGTCAATAGCTGGTGGAGATATGACAGATCAGGGCTCACCTATTGTGGCTTCAGGTATGGACCTAGGAGGTATGGGGGCTGAGTTCTACAACGGCAACAATGCAACAGCGATGCAAATGCGAGGAGGCGCCCCACCAAATGTGGCCAACGGTGGAAGTGGAGGGAACCACGCCTTGCAAGATTATCAAATGCAGTTGATGCTGCTCGAGCAGCAGAACAAGAAGCGATTGCTCATGGCACGGCAAGAGCAAGATACAATAGGTGGCGGTAGACCTGATGGAATGCCAGTAGGGATGCCTGGTCAGGGCTTTCCCCCGGGCATGTCACCCGGTAGTAGAGGTGGACCTTCACCTGGCCCACCTGGCCTCGATCGTAAAGGAGGCACACCGAAAATGAACCAGGTAGGATTGCCAGGATCGCCGATGCCGGATGCGATGCGAAGTTCACCTGCAGCGATGAACTTCGCTCAGATGAACCCCGACCCGTATAACCAGATGAATGGCAATGGCATGCGGCCTCCGAGCTCGCATCCCGCATTCTCTAATGGACAATATCCTCCACAGCAATTGGAGGCAATCGTGAGAGCACAGCAAGGACAAGCACGGATGCCGAATGGGAACGGATGGCAGCAGGGACCGCAGGGTCAAACGCCTATGATTCAACAACCTCAACCACAGCAACCTCCACCCATGGGCACGCCGCAACAGCGCAACGAAATGCCACCTCCTCAGGCTGTCCCCAACGCTACAGCTAACGGCCGTCCCGCTTCGCCTGCTGCTGCTGCTCCGCCCACCCCTCAACAAAGTAGTAAAGCGAAACCGACGAAACCGGCGAAAGAGCCAAGCCATCGCAAGGTAAGCTATTGTTTCCATGAGCGTAATCTTGTTATGAGCTTCACTTCTAACATCGACCCAAGAAACCCGTAAAGAAGGGTTCAACGAATAACCCTAGCGTTGCTCCAACCCCGAATTCTGAAGCCGATAATGCGCCACCTACGCCGACGCCACCCACGCCAGTTACACCGCGACACGTACAGTCATTTGCCAAAGAGGAACAGGCACAGCCTAATGTGATGCCAGGCATTACTGCAACTGTTCCTGAGCCGCTTGCTCCGCAGCCAGACCCTAATGCTATGCAATTATTTGATTCAAATGATGTAAGTTTCGAATCACGGCTACACGCATTGAATCATATCGTCTGCTAACTCATCATGTCTCTCCAGTATAATCCGGACAATATGGCCTTCAACAATCAGCTGGACAATCCGGACATACTTGAGAGCTTTGATTTTGAGCAATTTTTGCAGAGCACCGAAGGAGACTTTAGTTTCGACCCCGCAGCATTCGAAGGTGGTGATGGGATTGAAGCTGGGATGGGTGGTGGTACTTGACGCAGCGTTCTAAATGATCTCTTGGAGAGAAGTCTTGGCCACTCGCGCATCTTTTCTCCATGCAGCGAAGCTTAATCATCCCAGCTCGCAATCTCGACTTAAAAGCTCATCATCCGGAGTCCTGTTGATACCAAGGGCGGCGATCGGCGTTATGGCCTCTTACGCCTGGCTACAGTAACGGCGTTCATAAAGCCTCGAATTCGTCTATACCTCTTTGTGGGGTCGGCATATCCCCTCTACGGGCCGTGGCGTTTCATGTCCAAAGTTTGTTCTTCGATATTTTTATTTTTGGACCGTCGGACAGTTGATTAATATTCAGGTTGTATACGGTGGTCTCTTGGGTACGAGAAGGGAGGGATAAGGATCATGAACATGATCATCAGGTTCCCATGTAGCTATGACCTCTTGCGTTCATATAGTAACCAGCGTGGATAACGGTCAGTAAATCATAAAGTTAGAGACTAGCAGGAACGATGATTGGTGAATGTTGATATGTATCTTACCTACCACCAACATAGACTTTCCAAGCAGATCCTCTCCACCCACTCATGGCAAATTTATTTGATACTTTCATCTCCTCCTGTAGCTCTTGACATCCTTAAAACCTATGAAAGCAAACACTGATAGTGTTGAAAACATGAACATGTCTGCCATCAATGCAGTCTGTAGTGCTGTACCAGTACACACGGAAGACTGCAGGTACGATGCTCCTCACGGACCTCACCCAATCACTCTTCATGGACCTTCATGCACCTCCACTCATAGAACATAAATTGAAATCGGTGTCTGTTGGGGAAGTCAACTCCTTTAGCTGAGTCTTTCATTCCAAGATGTCTGACCTCCTTGCATCCCTCCTCGTCGCAAAGTCAAACAGCAGCCAGGAGTCCTTCCATTCTAGCTGCTCCCAACCTCCTCCCAGCTCCGGGCCCGTCGCTACATCTTCATCCCCAGACGCGAATCCCCCAGCCTCAAGTCAAAGACAAGCTTCGGCATTCCAGGATACGGGCTTTCCCGTCTACGATATCGATCTATATCTAGCTGACACTGAGGATGCAGCCTCGTCAACCCCAGCTCCAAATGAACGAAGCAGTTCGCAGCACGATTCTAGTCAGGTGATCCGCAATCAATTGGAGCCGGTTCCTCTAGGATCTAAGAAGCCCAGGTATCATGTGTCAGCTCTCAACACATTGTGCCAGGCCAAGGGGCTTACCCCGGTTTTCGAGATTGACGGGCTAGTGGATTTTGGTGGAGTGGTAAAGATTGGTGGGACTACGGTCACAAGTGAAGAACGGTGGAGATCTAAGAAGGATGCGAAGGAGGGGTTGGCTGAAAAGGGTCTGGATGTTGTGAAAACGATGGATGCCAAGGGAAAGCAATCCGAGACATCAGGTGAGGCAGGGAAGAATTGGGTTGGAATGCTACTTGGTGAGTCCAGAAACCTGGAATAGCGTTATGGTTTCTATCTTCAGCCGATTTCTGCTCGTCAATCGCGAATGAACTGCGAAGAAGCACACTAAAGTTGGTACTATCTTTTCACAGAATATCACAACAGCATCGATCCGTCCCGTGGCCCCATATATGAAGAGTATGTCCTCGGCTCATCTTTCTCTTGCGAATGCATAATCGCCTCTCGTCCTACTCAATTGTTCGGTTCTAAGACGGAAATGTTCTCCTCTAAGAAAGCTGCAAGAGTGAATGCCGCAAAGCAAGCAGTAGAGCATCTCATCTCGGAAGGGGAGCTCAATCCTGATGGCAGTACCAGGGCGAGGAAGAAAAATATGGTTGGAGCACCAGTTGGAGTAGCAGTTGGAGCAGCAGTTCGCATGGAGGGCAAGGGACTGAAACTTAAAGTCTCCAGGAGTTCATCGTACGCGCAAAAAGTCAACGGTAAGCTCGAAGTTACTACCGTGCTCTAGATGCTAATTCTAGTCCTAGATATATGCCCCCTGCTAGGACTTAGTCCACCGCAGTACAAGCTCGCACCTGTATCTGCTCTCGCACCCAACATGCTAAGTGGGTACGCCTCCTTCCCCAGCCAACCGGGGGTGCCTGAGGAGATAGGAGAAGCGAGGAACGTGTATGGGAAGAAGAATGCCAAAGAGGAGGTAGCTGAAGGTGTGTGGAAGTTCCTCCTTGAACTAGCCAAAAAGCGAAATGTGGAAATAGAGGAGACGGGTGGTTCAGGCTTCGATTGAAAAAGCAAGGCCAGACAAACTCAAATCTGTGGAAGGGGTGGACGAGAGGAACGCCTAGGGGATACGATGATAATAAGCATGATCTTTGATGAAAGCATTCACAATTTACGACGATGATGACTTAAAGTAGGTAAGGTATTTTCTTCTCCAAAACATCTCACGTAGGATCTTAGATTAGGTGGGCGACATCAACGTTGTGATTTTCCTCGAACGTTTTGAGATTGAACGGTCCTTCTTACTAAGGGGGAAAAGGAATTTGATAGAGTACAAATTTATTTACAGGGTCTTGCGTTGTGTGTATTCTGCGAAGAAGATGCCTTACCAATCTTCCAAATCTACATACTCTATGAGCCAAGAGGATCGATGCTGGTCATCCTACAGGTGTGGCAAGTAGCAAGTTATATTGTTTGCGTTGCTAATCCAGAAGCCTCTAACTTTGAAGATTGCGAGCTTTCAGCAGCTTTGTCTAGGGTGAAAGAATCAAGCGAGCAGACCACTTGAGAATTTGGTTCTCCACAATCGGACATGATGGTTGTTCTTGGGGGTTAGCTTCAGTCCTCCAGCTCGAGACATGGCACTTAATTTCACCAATCGAGCTCATCCAATCGAGACTGATAGTTTGCCATCAGGTATGTGCAGAGTATCTTACCTGTGCATGGAGTATCAGATCTGACAGTGGCCAAGAGGCTCATAATATTTCGCTTAGAACGTCCACCCAGTTCTGTCATCAGTCAGCCGTCATCAGATTACGGATCAAGCCTCGTGCGTGCGGGCGCTTTGGGCATGTTCCAGGCGTGGGCTGTGGGGGCGGATCCCCCCTGAAACGCGCCTCTTCAGTGGTCGAAGCTCACTAATTTGCAAGTCAGGCCCCCAGCTAACAATGTTATTAGACCACTAACACAACTCTATATCATGATTATGTCGAACATGCTCGCTTGCGGCGAGTTGTGGATTCAGAGAATAATGATTGATAAGACGGCTGTGCCGCCCTGTCGTGTGCACAATTCTGCTTCTTCGTTTGGAGGTCCTTCAATCGCTGCCTGTCTTATGAAGGCGTATTGCAGCTCCTGGAGTTGGATAGAGGTATGGCGTCCTCGTTGAGAATTTTGAGCATTACATTGGGCTTGTTCGCTTGGTTGGTCTGTGTGAAGGCATTTAATAATACCAACTCGACCGGCACGCATCATGTGACTGCTGTGGTCCTTGATAATGAAACAGCCTTCGGTGTCTGTGTATATCCTCGCAGTGTAAGTCTTCACAGACATAAAAGTGTGAAAGATATTCAGCTAACATTTTTAGGGTACATACTCCTTCCTCGCCCGCCTCCTCTACTACTGCACTCTCATCTTCGCCCTGTTCTCAAGCGCCCATCTCTGGCTTGTAGCTGGTGCTCTCACCTCCGCCCTTGTCTACTCCGGAGCAGCAGCAGTGCACGCGTGCCTGCTTGTCTGGCGAGGGCCCAATCCCTATATCGAAAACGACAGCTGGGCTCTTTATGCGATCCTCAACACCGCGTGTCTTGTCACCGTACCGCTACTGAACTGGTCTGGGACATTGCGCAGGCTGGGACAAAAAGCAGCAAGCTTAAAAGATCCGAAAGCACTGAAAACGAACAGCGATGTGGGAACGAGGACGATCGTAATGTATTGGGCATTTCTGGTGTTGATTGGCTTCCTTTGTATATGGGAGCAGATGCAGGAGGGAGCGGGTGATAATAACATGGAATACCCAGATATGAGCAAAGTGGTGTGCAGTCCTGGCACCAATGCAAGCATGGAAATGTCGCCGAATGGGACATTTCACAGGAGAGCCATCGATAACAACTTCATCCAAGACAACGGCTGCACCGATCCATGCAACCAAATTACCACCCTTCCAGCTATCTTCCGTAACCAGAACGAGCTAGTACTCCTCCCCCATTCGCAAGCTCTGTTATGGAATGCCACACTCCCCGGCGCCAAATACGCCATGGCTGAGCATCTAATGACCATCGAGAATGCCAACCTCTGGATAAATTTGTGGACTCTCCCCTTTATCCTCGTCCAAGGCTTCATCACTGCCCTCTTCGGTCGCAGAGACCCGCGCGAGATCCGCGACTTGCTCTACATCACCCTCTATATGGAACACCCAAAACGCCCAATATTCCAAAAACCCTACCTAAGAAGAACCCAGGAAATCGTCGTCCGAATATTCGCAGGCCTCAACTACCTCATTGCCTGTGCCGTCGTAATATTCTGCATCCCCTTCTTCCTCATAACAGTCGTATCGCAAGAATTCTCCATGTGGGACGAACAGCCCGATTCAGAAAAACCATACATGGTTGGGCAATGGTCACCATGGGTATACGCCGCCCTCGTCATCCTCGCGGCATTCATAGGCCGCTACCACGACTCAGTCATCCACTCCGTTACTAAAGGCTGTCGAAACGCCATCAAATCCTGCTTCCCCAGCTCCAAACACCTGAAAGAACCAGACCTCGAACCCAACCTCGAACACGGCAACAACGGTAGCACCTCCCCACCCCCACCCCCTCACCTCCCCGAAAAATCCTGGATCTCCACCTCCACCTCCATCGCCAACAGCCGAACCACCACCTCTCCCTCCCCCCCACCCCCCCGCCAACCCCTCACCATCCGCCTTCTCAACTCCTTAGAATCCATCTGGAAAACAACATGCCACCCACTAAACCAGTCCGGCAAAGGACCCATCGACGAAATAAGGAATTTCTACCGCTGGTGCGGGAACCCTGCTGAGGTATCGAGATTGGCTGTTAGATTTCCGATTAGAGGGAGGGAGGCGAGATATATTGATGCGCCGGTGGATGCGGTTGTTGTGGATGCTGGGAAGGGAGATGCGAGGGCGGGGGGGAGGGAGAGGGGGCTTTTTGGGGGGGCGGTGTGATGAGGGTTTAATGGTTTTTTGATTGGGTTTTGCGTTTTTGGGGGGGATGGGATGGGATGGGATGGTTTTTTTGGGGAAAATTGGGGGTGCATGGGTATAGGACTGGGATACTTGGGAAATAGAGAATAAGTATGAGTAAGAGAAGTGGGAGGAGGGGGAATGGGTTGGTGCTAACTAGGCATGAATGATATAAGTACGAGAGATTGGGAAGATGATGTGTGTGCGTTGGAATGGAGGATTAGGATACTTGCCTGCATTAGATACTAAATTTAATTAAGAAGAGTAAGAGGTAGCATATCCTACAAGCGGAGAAGGGTTGGGTAGTAGTACAATTTGTAAATAATATTATGGACCTACCTGAAGAAATTTCGAATAACCATGTTGGTTTTTAAATACGGTTATCAATCACATGAGGGGAAGATGGGCCATGCAGTTTTGTAGTATGGGTTTCGCTATTTGGATGATGGATTTGGAAGGATTTAGGAAGGAGGTGGTAGCAGAGATGAGCTGAGCTGATGGATATTTGGTAATATAGATAACTCTACGAGAAAGTATATAATTGGGCAACACCAAGTCTAGGTAAGTAGCTTTTCAAAGGTAATAGTAAGTAAGCCCGCTCTAAAACACACATATAAAAGGTTTCGCTAGCGGGATAATGGATTTTGAAAGATTTACGAGGTAGTAGCAATAGTAGGCGTCAGCTAATGTATAGTTCTCTATATTCCGCTCTATCAAGCCCATCTAAAACGACCAACAAACAAATTTACTTTTCGAAAATCAACAGCAAGCCACCCCACTCAAAATATATACACAGGTATCAACCCCCCCAAGCCGCCTCACAACTTAGCATCATTCCCCTCATTAACCAACACATATCGATACCTCGCCTTCCCAGCATCCATATCCCTAACCGCCTGATTCGCCTCCTTCAACGGCCTCTCCTGAATCCAAGGCTTCACCCCCTTCCGCGCCGTCAGCTCCAACATCTCCTCAATCTCATGGGGCGCTCCAATCGCACTGCCTCCGATTCTGCTCCCTTTCTGAATTAAAGAAAAGACATTGAAGGCTGGAAGTCGATCTTCTGGCGCGCCTACTTGGATGAACTGCCCGTGCGTGCGCAGGAGTTGGAGGTATTTTTCGAGAGGCATGCTGGGGGAGGAGACGGTGCTGACGATGAGGTCGAGGGAGCGGGCGTGGTGTTTTGCCCAGTTAGGGTCTTCGTCTGTTGCGATGTATTTATCGGCGCCGAGGGACATTGCGTCGGATTTCTTGGTGGAGGTGCGGGAGATGGCTGTTATGCTGTCTGCGCCGAGGGCTTTGGCGTAGAGGATGCCGAAGTGGCCTAGGCCGCCGACGCCGACGATGCCGACTTTTTTGCCGGGGCCGCAGCCGTTGTTTTTGAGGGGGGAGTAGGCTGTGATGCCGCCGCAGAGCATGGGGGCGGCTTCGGCGGAGGGGATGCTGTCGGGAATTTTGATGACGAAGTGGGAGGGGGCGCGGCAGTAGTCGGCGTAGCCGCCGTAGGATTTGCTGCCGTTGGGGTATTTGCCGTTGTAGGTGCCAACCATGCGAGGGCAGTGGTTTTCCATGCCGCTGGCACATTCTTCGCACTCGGGCTTGAGGCAGGAGCCTGATTGAGCGCCTACACCAACACGGTCGCCTACTCTGTACATAGCTGTCAGTATGCGTTGATCATGTATTGCAAGATACTACTGACTTTATGTTTTTCTGAACCTTGCTGCCGACTCTGACTGCGGTGCCGACGATCTCATGCCTGCATATGTGTTAGCAAAGCACATGGCCGAATCTATGGAGGATAGGAGGGTTTACCCACCACAGCATGGATATATCGTTGGGGCCCATCCACTACGCAGGGTATGAAGATCTGAGCCACAGATACCGCAGTGTGTGACTTTGATGTCGACATCTGTCTCTTCCCATGTTTTTGGTTCATATTCCTTCCATTGCATCTTGCCTTGCGCGGAGCTTGGATCGAGGCCCAGCCAGCCTTGAAACTTGTATTGTGAAGTCATTCTTGCAGTAGGAGGGTTTGCTGTAAGATCGAGGTAGAGGGTAATGGACAGAATAAGTGATTTGGGCTGCAAGAGGACGTTGCTGTAGTGAATTTATACGCCGAGGCATTCTCCGGTGACGCAATGACCCTCTGCCCAGCAACGGGAGTGTTCTTGCCATCTTCGAAGCTTTCCGTCCGTTCGGAGGCCAATGCTAGTGTAATAATTGTATGAGAGTGAAGTCTTTAAGGTAGGCGGAAAGGAAGTGAAGTCATTGTCTACGAAGTAAGAATTTTTCCGTCCGGCGGATCTAGATCCGTCGAATACTTTTTTTACTTTAGTAAGCACAGACGACGACATCGGGGATAACATACTTGTCTCCGAGTTGGTATCTCAAAAATCGGGTCGGGTAAAAGACAAACCTTGTCTTACTTAGACCGAGGTAATTCATCTTTTGCAGTCTCAAGGTCGAGATACAAGCTCGTGGTCGTTCGTTTCCACATCCAATAATCATAGTTGGAAAATTTATCCTCTCTGAAAGTTTCTTGCTATTGCCGTTAAAGTCGCTATCGCCGTCAGTAGACTCCGCAATGGAACAGTTTTTATCATCAAAGGATTCGCAAGAGATATATCTTGAGTTATGATTGTCTGCTCTCCATGCAACCGAAGCATCAATCCGAAGTCAGGCTCTTCGCACTGCTACTTGTTCACATGAAGCCAACTTAACCGCATGCAACGGGCAAAAGGGCTGTCATTGACTTCGTGGACCTTTCTATCTCCAAACCACCGACAAAGTCTTATTAATTCTTTTATTAGTGGTATAAACACACTGCGAAGATACCTCCCTAACGTAAGCGAAAGATCAGAATACCAAGTAATACCGAAAGAAACCTTTAGGCAAGAAAATTATTGTCGTAAGTCGTAATCCAGCCGCAACGCTGATGCTAATCTAAAAGCCTCCAAATCGTAAGAATTTCGTCGTAAACGTCGTCATTTCGCTGGATTCGTATCTAATTGGTGGTACGGCGAGGATTTAGAGGCTTTCGCGCGTAGACAACGGTCCTACTGCATTGTTAGTTCAGGTAGAGATATGAGACGCCCGAACCCCAATTCTTTCAGTACGCGGAAGGTGGGTGGAACATACAGAGGCTGGTAGGCGTGGAACTTTCGATTGAGTATGGAAGTCCGCATTTTGGCAGTCCATGTCTTGACTTCCTCCAATGACCACTACAACTTGGTTAGCGATATTCAGGCGTCATATGGATCACACATCTCATGGACCTGACTCACCCCCATGTACTGTGTCAATAACCTCAGAGTCCAAGTCTCCAAACCCTCCATCCAATGCCGTGCATTCCATCCTCCTATATCTTTCAGCCTCGGATCCTGAGGCCATTCTCCAATTGGCCATTTATATGTAAACTCCTTGACGTCTTCAAAACCCGCTTGTAGGATCATGTCTTTAAGATGTGGCTGTATGTTGATCTGCTTTCCAAACCTTTCCGAGGCCTCGATGGCAAGGCGACCTTGATGGTGATAGGCTTCATCCATGTCAATAGAACCGTCGTCGGATTTTAGGACAGGAGATATCTCGGCATGTTCGAGATAGCCACCAGGAGCAAGGTGGCTGGAAATGAATTCATGATCAGTTTCTTGAAAAGAAATCGGGTGTCCCTCTCAAGTAGACTTACTCATAGCACTCTTTGTAGAAAGCCGACCAATCGGCGATACTGGCGTACAATAGGCGTACATGGACATAGTCGAAGTAGTCTGGAGGATACACCCATTCGCTACAGGCGTCATCAGTCTCCCACTTCAGGTTTGGCGGCTGTGGCACTCTTTGGGTTGGTGAGAGATCGGTCCCTGATTACCTCTGTCAAAAATATGTTCTGTGCTGGCCCAGAATGGAATTGGCAATACCAATCACTTCTGCTTCCGGATACAGGTCTGCAAAATCCCTAGATTCTTCAGTCTCCTGGCAGCATGAGCTTGACGAATTGCCTTACGACGCCCATACGCCTATCCCAGTGCCAATATCAATGACTCTCTTTGGATTTTGTAACGGTGCAAGCATGAGTTTATCGTTGAAAGTCAAGAGGAAGAGGTGATGCCTGTAGATGTCAAGTTGGTTCAGTAGTACTTCAAGCTATCTTGCTGAATGGTTATGTGGGCGAGACTTACGCAATGAGGTCCAACCGTAGCGCCTCGTCATCATGTGGCATCCAGTATGCACCATCGCCTACGTTGTCAGCAGTCTGTACGGTGCCATGACCTATGACCTCCATCAGACGTACGATATGTGTGGTATTTCCTGTTATTTTCTAAGCGGTAATGCTTGAAGGATGAAACCATAGACATTCGCCTATTTCCATTGTTAGCAGGCGGATGTTGGAACTGCTATTACAGAATACAACAATATTACTCACGAAGAGTCTTCGAAAATTGAGCTGCCATCGTCCTCGTAACCTTCGTCCTGGCGCCTGGGTCAACAATTACCCAATACAGGGTCCGTGCAGACCGGGCTCTTACAACGGGGATTTCTGCACTGCCTGAAGCCATCCATGTGCGAGATGGTGGGGTCTGCTCTGTTGTCTTGACCGTTTATTTGGTGTGATGAAGCCTAGTGAAAGGGGACGGGTCGGGGACAATGTGGCTAGTGGGGCGCTGGAAGTCAGAATTCGGAGAATTGCTGGTCAAAAAGTTGCAAATTTGGAGAGGCGGAAACAAAATGGAAGTGCTCGAGCGCGAGAGAAGTCGCTCGCTGTGCAGAATGGGCCTGACACATCATCAGCATTAGTGAGGGGGCTATCATGATGATGGTGCTGCAGCGGCGGAGGGGAGCAATTGGGGTGAGGGATTGGCTGCCGCATACGCTACTATACGCTACAAAACGGCCTTAGAAATTGACCATTTTGCCTGAAGATCCAATAGGGCGGAAGCCAATCACGAGTCGCACTCCGACGGCACCCCACCGCCAGTCCAGGGACGGGACCAGGGTGCCGGTAAACTCTCCATACAATGGGGCCCGTCACTCAATGGCCTGACCGAATCATGGGGATTTCCGACACTGGTACTTGGGATCAGAGGGACAACGACCTCGCATATCTTGATGCATCTGTTCTTTGATTGATCTCATGCACCATTCTCTTTCACTTTCCTGAGAATCCTTGCCCCATTGCTCGCGACCGCGACCGCTGGCGAAAAATAATCAGCGCACGATAGGCACCTGCAGGTTCAATGCATTGTACAGCAGCGCAAAGTCAATCTTCTCCCAAACTGGCAGATGGTCTCCACGTTCCCATGTTCGCTCGGCATTCAGGATGACCGAAGATTCCAAGTCCTGCAATCCTTTGTGATAGCGCTGAGACTCAATGCTAGACCCTTTCTTGTCACTACCCCACAGCTGAGCGGCCAATCGAGGCAGAGTCCAGCCGAGAGCATTGAGGTCAGTACGAGAATACATGGACGGAGATCCTCGGTCATATAGAGTCTATTAATCTATTCTTGCTAATCGTATCATCTCTGACTAATTGAATGCCACCGTGAACGCCTGAATGCTATGCAACGCTCAAATTGACAAGTGATAAGGAGTGGCTTTGTCATCAACGGCTGTTCCCCAACTCTTTCTAATTTCTGTTCTTCCCGAGCACCTTGATATACTAAATCCGTTAAGCCATGTCCTTGGGCGGCACCGACTTGCTACGACGCCAGAGGCAGACACTGCACATAGCAGAGAAAGCGAAGAGGATACTGAATGCTGTCAGCACCAAATTCTGTACAGTAGCAGCAGAGATCGGCTTACCAGAGAGCAATATTTAAGCCCCAAATGGCCTTCATCTCATAACAGGTGGTCTTGTTGGCGCCGATCCAGTTGCTGTAAACAACCTTTCCTCCTTGGTTATGAATGGTACTCTTGAGCTCGCTGTTCAATTGAGCCGCAGATTCAGCAACGCTGTTGGAGCCGATGACTTGGCAGTCCAAGTAGGATAATGGCTTGCCGACCACGATTGCGACAATTGCTACGGCGATAAGCATCATGCCATCCATGCCGGTGTTGATGAGATATGGGAGGATGTTGTCAATGTGGAGGATGTAGGTGATAGCGCAGTAGAGGACTGCAATACAGGTCTGGAAGTATGTAAGCATAGCTCATTGGCTACAACACGAAGATGCATACCACACTGAGCGTGCCGACCAGTTCTTCCGAAGGAGTGTCGTTTGCCTGTACCATCTCTGAGATGAAGTTGGCGGCCATGCCAATGCAGCCAAGTAGAGAGACAACTTGTAGCACGCGAACAAGCTTGAAGGTCGCACCAAGAGCGCCATAATCGGGTCCAGCCATTGCGAAAGCTCGTAAACAGGAACGTAGCAGTTGGAGGATCAATTAATGGAGAGCGGAAGCAGTAAATACTACAGATATGACGTAGAAAGTTGAACAAGAAGAGGTTTTGTGACAGGCGACCGCCAATATAAAGGACCGTGTGTTGTAGAGATTACCAAGGCAATTAGTTCAAGCTGACTGTAATGAATGTCTTAAGGAAATAGACAAGACAATGAAAAGGAAAATGACAAAGATTGAGACGGAAGCGTTTGAAGAAGTTTTGAGAGACTGTGGTTCTGATGTGGAGGAAAGACATTTGGAGGTACATTGACCCGCCTTAAGTATACAGAGGTTCCAGCCTTAGACATCTCAATTGCCCTAACAACCTGGTTGCCCGCCATTATTTCTAAAGATGTAACTACTCGGAAAGATCAGTTTCACGATTTCTTCAGAGACACCTTCGTAGCCAATAGTGGCCCGATCCTAAAATTGAGGCTCCTCGGTTGCTGCCGAGACTGGCGCTTAGCCATCCTCAGCTCTTGACCTTTCGACCTGCGAACAAGCGGCGATAAAGATTGGACCACTGAGGTCGCAGAAGGTGCTTAACGATTTCCTGGCAGAAACGGCCATCTGTAACGGCTAGTGACTGTTGGATCTTGCTTGGCTCTAGCCGGGTAAGAATAGAAAGGGAAGCGATGGATCGGATCGTTTCAGGCTCTTCCGTATCGTGACGCTGATATATTTGCGTATCTGCCAACAACAGACCTTGCAAGGAAACAGTAGTACGACAACAAGAGACATTTCATAGTACGAACGAAATGAAAGGTAGATCAGACAAAAAGTGGATATCCTCATAGAGTACGAATCAGACGAAAATAGGAACAACAATAATAGCGCTCGACACCACTTGCAACCTTACCAGAGATCCCTAAACAAGGAATCACCAGATAACAATAGATGATGCCTTATAGTTGCGCCGACTTCTCTCATTGGGATGCAAGGATCCTGTAGGTAGGTAGGATGAAGGATTCCAACCGCGATAGTCTGGACAGCTCGAGTGGCTAGTCCGAAAACGGTAAAGAACAGATTCTTATCTTATCGCAAGCCTCGGCGGAATTCCGAGCTCATGCTCTCCCAAC
This sequence comes from Cladonia borealis, assembly GCA_018257855.2. Taxonomy (NCBI): domain Eukaryota; kingdom Fungi; phylum Ascomycota; class Lecanoromycetes; order Lecanorales; family Cladoniaceae; genus Cladonia; species Cladonia borealis. The sequence goes on from JAFEKC020000019.1 coordinate 821,495, forward strand.
CCCTCTTTGAGCTTCGGCAGGTCTCCCAGTCTTACAGCAGAGTAAACACAGAGGATGTTGCCCCCATTCGACTACTTCGAGCATCGGCGAGCGTGGTAAAGGCTCTCATGTCCCGGTCCTAATATACCCAAAATCTATACTGACTGGCTTCTTATCTAAGCCAACGTAAACAAATCGAACGCAGCACCCGGATCGCCAATCTTCCCTCTTACTACCACAGCCCCATAACATCCTCAGACCGCGACATTCTTTCGAAACACATTGAGGTCCTCGTCCAAGATGTTCATAAAAAGCTCCTCAAACCCGTCAATATTCTTCGCACTTACGGAAAAGTTGCCGTTAAAGCTCATGAAAAGACGAATTGTCTAACAGAGGTTATGTTACCAGAGGCTGAGACGTGGGCTGAAAAGGAAATTAACCTGGAAGGGCCATTGGCGGGTATCCCGGTGTCGCTGAAGGATTCGATAGTGGTGAAAGGGTTCGATGTTAGTGTCGGATATTCGTGCAATACGGGAAAACCATATGCGGAGGATGGGAGTTTGGTAAAAATTCTGAAAGCTGCTGGTTGGTCCTATCCTCCTTACATACAATGGTCATGATGGCATAATTCCCCTTCCATAACAGGCGCGATTCCGTATGTGAAGACCAACCTGCCAACCACACTCCTCTCATTCGAATCGTCGAACGATGTTTGGGGTCGCTGCCTCAACCCGCATAATCCTCACTATTCCCCCGGCGGCAGCACAGGCGGTGAATCTGCCCTATTGGCCTACGGTGGTGGCCGTATTGGTATTGGTAGCGATGTTGCAGGATCCGTGCGCGCACCAGCGCATTTTTCTGGCATATATTCCCTGAGATGTAGTACGGGCCGATGGCCCAAGATGGGTATGAACACGAGCATGCCTGGGCAAGAGGGTATACCAAGCGTTTTCAGCCCCATGGCGAGGACACGGGAGGATCTAGTGTATTTTTCACGGAGTCTGATCGGAATGAAGCCATGGAAGTGGGACCATACTGTCCATCCCATTGAGTGGAGGATAGACGAAGAGCAGAAAGTCAAGGAGCAGAAGAGGTTCAAGATTGGTGTCATGAGGACCGATGGTGCTAGAATCTTGATCAATGGTTGAGTTTACACAATGCTAACCGTTCAAAGGCGTAGTCGACCCGTCGCCGGCCTGCGCTCGCGCTCTCGAACGTACGATCTCCGCCCTACGCTCCCAAGGTCATGAAATCGTGGAAGTAAATCCGCCATCTCCTTACACAGCTCTCCAGATCGCATCTCAACTCCTCATCGCCGACGGCGGCAAGACCTTCTTGTCATTCTTTCGCACTGGCGAGACCAATGATCCCGGCGCTCGGCAGATGTCCCTTTATATGAAGATTCCCCGGCCCTTCAAATATTTTTACTACCTGTGGGTGAAGTATGTCAAGCGTGATACAATCTGGGCCGGGTTGCTCAATGATTGGCATTCGAAAAGCGCTTATGAGCAATGGAAGTGGGTGGCGAAAAGGGAAGCGTACAAAGCGAGTTGGCATGAGTGGTGGAACGGCGAGGCGTTGGATTTCATGCTGACGCCCGTGAATGCCACACCTGCGGTACCACATGGTGGTATGAAGGAGGCCGTGAGTAGTTGCGGTTACACATTTTTGTTCAATCTGGTAGGTTGTTAAGGTAAAGTTCACTCCGGCGCCTAAAACACTGACGATCATGGCAGCTCGATTATTCGTGCGGTGTTATGCCCATCACCCATGTCGATAGGGTACTCGATAGACTGCCGGCTTCGTTTCGGTTCAAAGACTTGAACGGGGTCGCGAAGGGAGCATATCAACATTACGATGCTGAGAAGATGCATGGCTTGCCTGTTGCTATTCAAGTCGTGGGGCAGCGGTTGCAGGAGGAGCGGGTACTGGCGATCATGGAAAAGGTAGAGCAGGCTTTGGAAGAGACTGGAGGGAAGTATGACCTCTTGGAGATAGAGTAGGGTACAGCTACCAGAAATCGGTATTCTACCGGGTATCTGCGAGCTTTGAGGTGATTATGCTGAGCCGCGTGAAGAATATTGCCCTAGCTCGTCCATTCTCGTCTTCAAATGAGACAGGATTCATCCTGACTGGCTGTCTTCTCTGATAATTGCCGCTAGGTAATGATATCTCTGCGGTCCTCTCGCTCACCCTGAGCTCACAGGTGGAATAATGGCAACTTCATCGCCTTCGTTGATCACCGTAGCATCCGAACTTTTGCACCCGCCCGTGCCCTCTTGATCTTCGACGTCAACATAGCCTAGGTTTAGCGTAACTGCGCTGCTCGATAAAACGGCTTGTCCGATGCCAGGATATAGCTTCTCCAAATGAGCGAATAGGTCTGTGAGGGCAAGTGGGGCAGGCACATCATCTAAGGATTTCCTAGTATAGCTTGCGGCCGAGGCAAAGTAGAGAAGGCGAAAGTGACCTTTGGGAGGCTTGCTAGACATCTTGTACTTGCAGCTATAGAAGACACGTTATGGTCAGCACTCGATATCCCTTTTATCAACGTAGTGAGAGATAAGCATGTCATGCCACAGAGAGGGTCAGAATTTTAATGCTTTTCTAGAAACGGAGCCACATGAAACTCCCTCGGATAATACATGCTATATTTGAGCCTCATCATATCCTAGAGTGACTTGTACTTAGATAAAGCTGACTTACGATCAATACAGCCTAGTATAGCGGGCAAGGCAAGCCGACAATTCTGTTCGCAGCTAAAGTACTGCTGATGAGGTATCTTGCTTTATTGTTTCCTAGACTCGAGAAATGTCTTGGCAATGAGCGCCACTCTACGACAATTCCGCGTTTCCACAAAGCAGTAATCCTACACTGAACCCTCGAACGGCCTAGTATAGGTGCTGGATGTGCGCTCTAGACTTCCGCCGTTACAGCTCTAGCCGGATAAGAAAGACCGTTGGGAGTAAGTCAAGCGGTCACTCTTTATATATCCCTATTCTATGTCTCTGACTGACCTTGGAAAGCTGGTCGGCTTCGACTGTCTAGGGGCCTGAATCCACGCCTGGTCGTTAAAGATACCCTATTGCACGCGAATAGCGAAGCGACTGCAGAAAGCACACCAACCCAAGACCATACTGTCCGTCCTCCAGACTCAATCCTGCGACCTGACAGTGGAAAGACGTGGCCAAGAAATACACAGCAACTCGGGCTACTGGATAGAGATTCAGGTCAGCACTGGAAATGCCATTGGAAAATTTCATACCTGTTAGGCTGAGTGTAAACAGCAGGCGAATCGTCCAGTCAAAATGGAATCCGAAGCCACACAAAAGCACCCAGCATTCGTAAATTTCCTAAAGCTGCCCCTCAATATGAGCATCATGCCCTGTCTCGTGACCATACCCTTTTGATACGCTTGGAGGGACGGCCACTGGGTGAGGCCGAGGACTTTCACGAGGTACTGGAGTCGGCCCTCGACGCTTTCAAGAATCTGCAGCTATCAGCCTCACGGAAATTTACCGAGCGTAATACTTCAGATTCAGTGCTATCGTCAGGATTTCGAGCTTTGTCTAGCACACACGCTACGCGTCCCACGAACATAGTTACAAGCCATCATAATTTGGGCACCTCACAGAGGCGGTATTCCATCAAAACAAATACAGTTGGCCCAAGCAGACAGTATGCGACAGCTACTGTGAGTCTATTAGGCTCATTACTCGTGTAGAATGTTATGATTGACGTCTCGCAGACTCAAGCTCCCCGTCGGCCTCCTCCGCTTAATCTGCCTAATGGCCTCGAAGACGTGAGCTTGAAATCTAACTTAAGCGGAGGAAGCATTCGGGAGCACCTGAGCTTATGGCAAGGGCAGCATGATCTTGAGACAAAGCTGATAGCTCCAATGATTCCAATTTCTAACACGCCTGACGCCAGTCGAAATTTATACACGCAGTCAGGCGAAGATGACAGCAGAGCCCTCTCTCAAGATGAGGAAGCCGAAGACGTTGCAGCTACAGTAATGGAACCCCATGCAGATGACCGTACACCAACGCTACTCGGGACCCAGAAATATCTGAGACGGGGAGACCTAGTAGAGCTTGTGGCAGGCTCTGAGCCATTACTCGCAATCTTCGTTAGAAATATAGTCGGCCAACAATTACAGTTTTATACGATCCGAGGTGAATGGGTAAATAGACGCAAGACCTACATACGGTTTGCGGTTCCTGGGTTCGTACACCCTACCGAATTAGGCGATATCATGCCATACCTGCCCGAGGAAGAAATCGGCGGCAACCGTCTCGATACGCTCCAGCCCTTGAAAGCCAATGCGCCGCGAGATGTTGGTGCAAACCTTATAAGAAAGATTTCAATCTTTCAACAGGCTGCTGATAGCGTATTCAGAAGGAATGCCGATAGGCTAAATCGTATGTACGAGCTTATTGCCCCAATGAACGAGGGTGAAGGACCTCGTAAAAAAGGCCTGAGGGAGATTGCCATGATAGTCTTGCGGAAGAAAGATCCGACTGAGCTTACCCAACCGATGTTATGTGCTGTACACAGGGCCTTAATCCCATTACAGAACATTGTATGGGTCCATAGTTATGATCTTCGAAATCCGGTATTTGAGATTCATTCTGAGCGAACCATGAGAGAAATTACCCAAGTCCGTGACTGGGTGCGAGACTACCAAGAGGGAACTACTGAGAAGGTAACGGAGCCTTTCTCTGTAATCTCTGACTCGACTCTGGCAGGGCGTTTGCAAAACCCCATTTCTTCTTTTGTACGGAAAGCTCGAGCAGCAATAGCGCAAAGTCGGTTGTCACGTCCTCTTTCCGCAAGCGGCGCTGTGGGTCCAAGCTTGGTGAAGGTCGAACCTGTCCCTCCAGCTTCAAGAGTATACAGAGAGATCCGCGGCCAAGTTTTTGATGACAATGAGAAGGCCATCATCCGGTATTTTGATGCGTGGGTTGCTTCTCGATATATTAACGGGTTCACAAACCTGGGGTCTATGGGTCCAATGATACTCCGCGCAACAGGAATGTATGATAACCTACCATTATCCAGGGACATTGGGTTTACTTTCCTTCAGGAACTTGGCATCATTACCCCCTGGGAGGACAGATCATGCTACAAGTTAGCGGGCATGAGGCTCCCAGGTCACGGCCTTGTTTCTGAGGAAACAACTCAACTACAACGTAAAGCTCAGCAATGGGCTAGAAGACTACTTTCAGAAAACCCTATGAATTCCGAGTACAAGCTGGAAGACTCCATGGCAACTTTGAGAAGAGATTGGGACAATCTACCGGTGTTCTGCATCGATAGCGCTGACACGTTGGAACGTGACGATGGGATTTCTCTGCAACCAGTGAAAGGCAGCTCAACGGAGTACTGGGTCCATGTTCATGTTGCTAATCCCTCTGCTTTTATCACCCAGGATTCTCCTATTGGACGATACGCTGCGCAACTCTCACAATCCGTGTACCTACCAGAACACAAATATCCTATGCTCCCTCCCTCATTAACAGATGGACACTTCAGTCTCGCAAACGGCCGACCGTGTTTGACTTTTAGTGCAAGAATCTCATCAGAAGGTGATATCCTGGAGAATGCAATAAGCTCAGGTGTAGTACGGAGTATTCATTATTTGACACCTAACATGGTAGCCCGAGCACTTGGCTTAAATGTTGCGGAGCAATCGGATTCCATTTCACTGTTGAGCGTTGGTGGCAAGCTCCCCACCAATCTACGCGATCATGAAAAGAAAATTAGCGAAATCCTGGAGGATGGCCACGTCAGCATACTTCGCCAACTTTTCGAACTTAGTCAGGCTGCTTATCAGAAGCGCATCAGCAAGACTGGTTTAGACTTCAGTTCATGGAGACCTGCCACAATCGTACGGCCCCAAGTCTTCTTGAGTGAGGTCCCGGAAAGGCTTTCCCAGGTGAACGACAGTAGAGTTAGACAATACGAAGGCGATCCTATCATTTCCCTGGAAGTTAAGCCAAGCGGGACCACTTTGGTGAACGAAATGGTCGCAGAGTTCATGATTACTGGTGGCAGGGTCGCTGCTTCTTGGTGCGTGGATCGGAATATACCCATTCCATATCGGGGTATTGAACGCGATCCAGAGCCAAGGATACAGCCTGAAGAATTCAAAAAGACATTGGCAGGCTCTAAGGGTGAGAGCGGCTTCGTAGAATATGTAAGGCTTCTAGGCCAAGCCGGGGCTTCAGCGTCGCCGCTTGAACATGTTGCTTTAGGATTACCAGCATACTGCAAGGCGACCTCACCATTACGTCGTTACGTCGACTTGTACACTCATTGGCAAATCGAAGCCGCGCTACGGTACGAGGCGAAAAGTGGCACTTCCTTGCTCGGAAACAGAGACAACTCTTATTTGCCATTTTCATGGGATGAAGTTGAAGAATGCGCCAATACATCGGTATACCGCGAGATGCGTCTTAGGCAGCTCACTGCTTATTCAGACAGTCACTGGATAAATCAGGCGCTCTTCCGAGCATTCTATTTCAAAGAGGCACCATTACCTGAGACCTTCATAGTAGAGGTCAAATTCATCGCGGGTGGACATCACGGCTTCAAGGTTTACATGCAGTGGTTGACCAGAAACGTCTTTATGGATGAACAAGACGCGAATGGTCAGGTAGTCGACTGCCAAGAAGGTGACTTGTGGGAGACGAGAATTAAGGCAATACAGACTTACATGGACCGTATCGTGGTGGAGCCCATTCGACTCGTAAAGAGAAGAAGTGGGGTAGCTTAGTGAGATGGAAGAGGCCGGTCGGCTTTGTAATACAAATTTGGAAAATTAATGACTGCATGATCGATCAGTGTATATTATTTTATGAATCTCCCTGAGCCCGCATGCCATATTTAGGGTCACTATCAGCACCCCCCTGCTGTCCTGGTCTATAATATTGCCATCGAATCTGTTCCCTACTGCAGCTCGTTCAGATTGTAATTCATGTCAAGATCCACGTCAATGCAGCGCTGCTGTCCCTCTCCAAGATCTGGAAAGAGCGCTCGACGACTCTGTGCATCTGCAAAGGCCGCCGCGAGAACCTTATACCATTCAGCCGCACTTACTTGTGAGTCCGCTAACCTGACAGCCCAGTGACTATGATCAACCAGAATTACAATAGTCCTAATAAATCCAGTCATTTTCAGTAGCCAAATGATGTGACATTTTTCGTATCTCGAGGCCATGACCAAGTGTATGCGGTGAAGGCGAGGGCATTGTTTAAGCAAAATTGCGGCAGCATCAGCATCGTCACCCAATCTTCCAGTACGCATTGACCGCAGTCTTTGACATCTTGCCTCAGTATACCCTTGTGTCCGAAGCCTCTCTAGATCCTTTTCTGTGAAAAGGGGCTTGAACGTGACTAACCCCTCGATATGTAGCTTCCGCACCTCGTTCAGCAGACCTGGTCCAGTATGGTGCAAGAAGAAGGCGAGGTCCTTTGCGCTAGTGAAACGAAAGGTGTTGCTGGCATAGTAGACGGGACGTGCTTCCCTGTTTACCAGCCGACACGTCTGCAGTAGGGCAAGACTCGATGCATTCGCCTGGGCTGAAGACTCCGCCGCGTCTGCTTGAGCGTCCTTCGACTCGGCCTTCTGTGCTCTTCTCAAGCGTGGCGTGATTGGAGACTGGGATGTAAGTGCATGTTCGTATATTATCAGCCTGAGTTCGGCGGGGAATTCAAGGAATGGGACTGTAATGCACGGTTCCAGGGCCCGTAGTCTTTCCGCTGCTTTGAACACTGCTTCACGCTGTACGCGAGATGGCGCTCTGTATGGATCAGGGCGGAGGACATCGAAGCGATCACGTGGCCTCATCCTTGGAGGGCGTCGTAGCACTGGGACGCTCCTCGGCTGTCTCGCTTTCTTACTTTGCGCGCGAGAAGCTACCTCGAAGGGCCTCGGATCGAGGTTCTCATCGAGATTTCTAGGAGTTTCATTATGTGGACCCTGCAATCCGGCACGAGACGGGATCGTGGGTATCTTAAGCGGGCTTGCTCGTTCGCCCACTGCCCTGGGTGGTCTTTGGGACTGGCTAGAACGTATGTCTTCATTGGACTTGCTGGAGGGCCCTTTCTGAGGGCCCAGCATTCCCGGAAGTAACGGGGGTGGGTTGACCAAGGACAGTCTCCCAGGTGTACGCTGTGTGAGAGAAGGCATTATGACCCGTCTAGGACCAAGGTCTATATCTTGCTTGCTGTCAATGCAGTTCTGCGAGTCTATGGTCGCGGCTTCGGATGGAATTTGTGGATTTCTGGACTGACTCGCTTTTGTAAGCTGTGTTCGAGAAGTCATATTGAATGTGTTGGCACCGCCATCGCCATCTTGCTTGCTGGGAGTACCATCTTGTAGGCCCATGGGTCGAGGTGATGATGTGGTTGGGGGGCTCTCGATTCGACCGGCTGCTTCACGCAGCGCGTGGTGAGAAGGCTTCCGAAAAGGACTGACCCAATAGTCGATATCAAGGTCATATTTCCTGGGGGTTGATTCATGTAAGTCCATGACTCGAGAAAGTGTTGGGATTGGAAGAATCCTGGAGTGGCAGGAGGATGATGGAAAGGATGAAGAATATCTTGTCTTTGAAAAGCATGTAAACTCCAACGGCCGTATGTGTTGGAGTGAATTGTTGACACCCTGGTTACGCGTGTGAACAAAAGTATTGTCGATACATCAAAATAGTATATGATTGTGACAACGTTCAGGCTAATGTGTATTATTAAGTGGATCCCTCTGTATTCGCCGGGTAACTGATGACAACACTGTCCTCGATACATCTTCTAGCTTCGAAGTGTCCTGATATCGTGGCTATTGCAAAACAAAGCAAAGAAACATGGTCCGACTTTATGAACTGGTAGCCATTAGGAGAAGAGTTGGGAGCACTGGTAGTACAACTTTGTCTGCTTGTATCGAAAGTTATGATAAGAAGTTAAGGAAAAGAAACGTGGGTGATGTTTACAACTGCTGACAGTTTGTGAACGTGCTCAAATGTGAGAACTACAAACCTTGTCTGCAATCCTCAGAAGTGATGGGTGTCTACAATAGCTGTGAAATTCTATGAATCAATAATCTAATTCTAATTACACCTGTGAAAGGACTGTGCTTTGGTGGTTGCACGAGTGTTCTGGCGATAGAAGATGGCTAGGCCCTAAATGGTTAGTGAAAAATACCGCTTTCCAAAATTACCCCTCGTTACTCGACGTCGACAGGAACTTTCCTACCTTACGGATTTCCACAATACACCGTCCGGTCAGTCACGAGTTTATCAGCATTCAGCGTCATTGTTTTCATTTTGATTTCGCGACGTTTGTCGCGATTGATTAGTCTCTGTACGTCGGAGGAAGCAAATCCCTTCCGCACCGACGGACGGCCTCCGTGTCGCCGTTTGCTACTAAAGGCCCTGCCATGGACCCAGAAAGAAGTCCATACCCTGTTGCTCAGACACAGTCGAGTGATATCGATCCTCGCCTACAAGAGGCAACGCAGAGCTCACAGACCTACTCAAACCCTCCCCCTCAGGACAACAATCCAAATCAATTCCGATTGCCTATACCTCCGCCTCAGCAACAGCAGCCGCAAACCCACCCCCAACCCCAATACAGTGCCCCGCCACAATGGCCGCAAGAAGGCTATGACCCCTACTATGGCCCTCAGGCCAGTCAACAACCGCCACCGATAGGACAGATCCCGCAGCATCAAGTTCATGGCTACAACCCTTACCAGAACGGCTCAGGTGCGCCTCCGCAACCTCCGGATGGAAGCTTAAGCGAGTCCAAACGTCCCCGAGCATGCGAGGCATGCAGAGGGCTCAAAGTACGCTGTGAGCCTGATCCAGGTAATGGACCTTGCAAGCGATGTGCGAAAGCAAACCGCAACTGTGTTATCACCCCGCCTAGCCGTAAGAGGCAAAAGAAGACCGACAACAGAGTTGCTGAATTAGAGAGAAAGATTGACCAGCTCAGGCAGGAGGTAAATGCCAATAAAGGTGTCAGTGAAGACGAACACTATGGAGATGGAGACACTTCCCACCTTGGCCTCATGGACACGACACCGCAGCAGCAACCATCCTCATACTCGGCGTTTGATAGCAGCGATAGAAAGCGGCGCAGATCCGAATATCAGCAAGATGGCTACGATAACCGTGACCAAGCAGTCGCCTTGGATATGGCTCTGCCTAGGTTTGCTCCCAGTGTCCCCAACATGATTCCTCAACCACGCGATCCTCCGCAGGCGGCTCAAATGTCAGCTCCTGCTACAGCGCAAAGCGTAGCAGCGGCGGCGTATAGTGAGCCGGATGCTGTAGACCGTGGTCTCATATCTACTGCGATGGCTAACGAGCTATTTTCACACTACATGCAGAACATGGTGCCTCATATGCCGATCGTTACATTTCTAGTAAACACTAACTGGGAATCGGTTCGCAAGACAACACCAATCTTATTTCTTGCCATAATGAGTGTGGCTTCGGGTCAGGACTACCCAAGCGTACAAGTTCTCCTCAAGGAAGAGGTCATGAGTAGTTTGGGCAAGCGCATCATCGTCAACGGCGAAAAATCCATAGAGCTTGTACAAGCTCTTCAAGTTGTCACTATCTGGTATTGGCCAGAGCCGAATGGTAATTCCAAATATTATCAGCTCATACATATGGCTACTATCATGGCAATGGATCTCGGAATTGATCGCAAGCCAAGAACTCTGAAGGAGCAGATGTTTCATCTTCCAGACCTGGGCGCGAGTCTCAATGATGCTGAAACCGCCGAACGTCGGAGGGCCTGGTTAGGCTGCTACTTGCTGTCATCTAGGTAAGTCATTACGGCGGTCTCTGAGAAGGTCTAAGCTAGAAAAATCTCTTGAGTGCTAACTTCGGATTTCCAACATACAGCATAGCAATGGGGAAGAAACGACCAAGCCTAGTTCGACCGAACGCATACATGGACGAGTGTATTATTAGCCTACGATTGTCCCAAGACAGTGTTGAATCTGATGCAATACTTGTGCGTTGGGTGAGACTGCAAATGCTGGCAGATGAGTTGGTAGCACAGGTACCTCCAGACGCGGTCAATATCACAGAAGCCAAGGCACGATCATCCTACAGAACTTTCGAGAAGCAACTGAAGGAGTTGGAAGACGAAGACAAGAGCAGCGTGACCGAGTTATGTGAGTCTTTGCCCGCATATTCCATGGTCATCTCGAATGATCCGATACTGTCAAAGAGAAATGGCTGACATATCCTGCTGCAGTAACGCTTTCGTTAGCATTTAACGTTGTCAAATTATATATGCATGAATTAGTCATACTATATGAAATCGGCTCAGACATCATGAAGGCTTCACGAGGCCGGGGCAAGAGCCAAGTACAGATAAGCTCGCCGAATACCGCCTTCGTAACTACCCTGGGTATACTAGACACTTTTGCTAAATTCAACACGAAGCAAATCCGCACGCTCCCGGTATTTCAGTTTGCTCAAATATCACATGCTACTGTTTCCTTGATGAAACTGTACTTTGTGGCCAAATCAGATTCCGAACTCAGGAAGCATGTTCCTATTACATCGGAAAGCATAGAAACATATACCAACCATCTCATCAACTCACTTGAACTAGCTGCTGCAGATGGAAAGTCGCTCGGAGCGCATACCTTTTTAATGGTATTTGTCACGATTCAGAAATTGTTTGTGGAGCATAAAGACGACACTTTGGAAAAGGTCAAGATTCGCTATGGGTGCACGCCTGGCACGAAACAAGCACAAGTACTTGACCTGGAAGAGCCAAGGCCCATAGCACAGCGGAGAGCGGCGCGGAGAAGCGGGGAGAGTTCGGATGAAGCATTGCATTTGCTTAGTGAAGTGGCTATGGGTAAATCAGGAAATAATGGCTACACGTCCAAGGAAGCTCCAATGGGCCAATCGACGGAGCAGCAATCGGTTTCAGACGACATGGCAACCATCGGGAAGTTGATAGGAGAGGGAGATCTTTCTTCTATGAGTGATGACGGCTTCTTTGGAATCATGCAGACGATGTGGGCAAGATCAACTTAGCAGTGGGCTTTGAGATCTGGCAGTATTGATCGTGTGCGTTCGATACCAGTACAATGGGGCAAATCTGAGCCATATCCATGGCCATGGGACCACCGCAACCATGGTTGGCTGATCCAGGCGACTTTACTATTGTCGTAGATTTATTGTAAAGTACAGTCATTCTAGACCTAATGCAAGCGACCGGGCTTTAGATCTTTCTCTTTTGCTTGTAGTCAAAGCAGCACCTAAGCAACATTAGAAGACTATGTTTCCATTGTCTTGGTCGATGCGCGGTATCTGTCATGGGATAAGGTAGCCGTCTTTGTGCGTTTCATCCTGGGAATTCTCCTCATGCGCCTGCTACTATAGTACTCTATGGCATGCATAGATCGTAGGCTAATGCAATCTTCCTGGACGCCGAACCTCCCCTCAACGGACCCAGCAAATACGCGAGCTCACTTCCCTCCCATCTGACCTCTTGATACGCGGAATAGATTGTATATAGGAAATCCCAGTCGCAAAATGAGGTGGAATGCCACAGGACAGACTCTCGGCATCCATCGGCGCCGGCAAAGGTCTCTCTGATGGCAAAGTATTTGAAATACTCCAGCCGAGGCGGCCGCGCTGGCTCCTTCAACAGCTCCGCGCTACCATGCTTCTCCAACAGAGCCAGAGAGCCACACGGCAGGCGTGCCAATGGCAGTCTGGGAAGAGCTACGGGCACAGGCAAATCCACGAGAAAGGACTGCGTTGTGCATGTTGGACAAGCGACGAACCGCAGTCATTCATATCCATGCCGTATGTCTATGGTGTATGATGTATGAGCGACGGAGGGTCACCAGTCAAATGCCGGTATCGGTTGTATCTATGAGCCGTCGACATCACGCCCTCACCTCCCCGCACCTTTTGCCCTCCCACCCTATTTGGCCGTTTATTCTGTATTCCCAATTGGTCTAGAACGGGGACAGTGAAGGTATTAGCGGATCTCAAGACACATGATTTGGAAGAGCTAAGGCCAATCACAGAGTGAAAATGCTTTAGCTATGCCATTTGGAATATGGAAAGCTACTACGGATATCTGCCCGGTAGCCTGTCCATGAGCATCGCATAATATCCACGAATCACGAACCACGGATCACGATTCGCATTATCATGCCAGATCCAAATCTCGCATCACTGCATCTCCTTCCCGTGACGCTGCCCATGTGGGGCAAAGGTGGGGCTGCTTCACAATGGCTAAAACAGTATTCACAGCCGATGCTGTTGATATATGACCGCAATGGCCCCCACCTCCCACCAACTTCTCTATCATACAACACAAGCACCAATTGAATTCGAAGCCCAACACCCAAAGCCTTAATTGGAAAAACGTACCACTACATATCATCAACCATGACCGAATACCAAGGACGCTGCCACTGTGGCGAGACTGAATGGACCGTCAAGCTCGGCGATGAAGCCCACATTCTCTGGTAAGAACCCTCTCCTGCCACCTTTCCACCAAACAACTGACCGTCCACCGTTCCCAGCCACTGCGACGCCTGCAAAATCCTCTCCGGCGGCGAAAACACTCTCAACCAAGTAGCCCCTCAATCAGACTTCAAGATCACAAAGGGCAAAACAAATGTCTACACCTACAAAGGCGACTCCGGTACCTCCCTCCCTCTCCTTTCCCCATCCACATACCACCAAACTAACACGCTTCCAGGCAACGACGTCCACTGCTACTACTGTCCCAACTGCACTGCCCACGCATACCATCACCAAACCGTACTCGGCGACAAGGTCATTGTACGTACCAGCTTGCTTCAGGGCGCGAAGAAATTCCCTGTTGCGGCGGAGATCTTTGGGAAGGATAGGTTGAGCTGGCAGCCCGAGCTTGCAAAGACTTTCCAGGGGCCACCCGAGTAAAGAAAGGCAGAATGTGTTGAGGGGAGAGCAGGGAGATGATGATTGTGGTACGGCGAGAGTGAATCATTATCTTTGCTGTGAATGCTGTGTGTTTCGGCTTAGAAGAATGTTTGCTATACCTAGGGGTGCTCTAGCATTAGGTTTCGGCTATCTTGCTTAGATGCATACCTAACAGCGCTGAAACTTAGATCTCTTCCCCATTACATATCTACAACCCGACCATCCAAAGTGACGGCATCAATTCCAGCAGCCTAGATATTCCTAAATCACCTCCCCACCACCCATATTCAAATCTCGAAATGTCCTTCCCACACCTATTATACTTCTAGAACGGACCCAAAATGCAAAAGACTTAAATGTCTCAGTAACTGAAGAGGATAAATAAGAGAACAAATTGCATGCAGCACAAGTCACGTACAAAAAGGGAATATATATCTCTTCGAGGAAAGTAAGTGTAAGTAGATGATGCGATTCGTCGACTTTAATCCTCTGTTGCTAGCTAGCTGGTTACCCTTGCATTCGCGAAGTAAAGTATTAATGATCTCTACTTTCTCTGGTGCTTTAATGTTCGTCTCTAGAATACTGCTTCAGTGCAGTGCATTGATTGTATGGTTGGAGCGGCCATCTCCACACGGTTTGGAGAAGCGAGTCCTAGAGTCTTACGTTTAGCTTGATTTGGTGGTATACATTCTTGAGTTCAAGTCTTCTCATGTGTATTCTAAAGTACTGCCAGCATGCCAGCTTGTTAGCTTTGTATATTTTCTTCGTTGACTAGGTTACGGCTGTCTTAGGTACCATTTCACAAGGCTATGCTAGGGTGTACGCTCAGTGGGACAGGATATACACTGAGAATCTATAGAAGGAGACGGGCCACTTAAAGAGGACGAGGAACACTGTGGGAGCAAGGGAGCAACCGGGGAGTACCGAAAGAACGGCGAGGGAACAAGGGGCGGCAGCCAGGGCTGACTCCCTGGAGCTTCGCCCCAAGCCCACAAGAAAGGCCAAAGACCAAAACGCAGGTCTCTTGCTAAAAACCATAATCTAGTCCGGCCCCTAGCAATTATTATTGGTTTTGAGAAAAACCCATAGTGGTGGCTGCCGTTAATGATGGGGGGCTGTACCTTAGGCTTGGCCACAATTGTGACTGGACTGGACTGGACATTTCGACATTGATCCCTACCATGCTGCCCTAAGGTACTCTAACCTGCACCAACAGGGACTAGCCAAAGCCTCCAGCCTCCGGCCTCCCATTCTTACCCGAGTGTCTAGGCCTCATCACTAAGATACATATCACCCTGTCGCCAGAAAGTTTCCCTTTGACCTCCATATCGCTCTGCACCCAGCAGCAATGTCCAGAAGGAGAACTCGGGTCTTTCCCCACAGTATTCTTGAGTCCGGGCACCACGCCCGTGAAGACCGCTCACGTCGCTTTTTTGAAAATGGCGAGTGCTTTTGAGCAAATTGACCAGGAGATGCTGTACGAAATGCAAGAAGATATAGCGCGTTGCGTTAAGCCTAGCGATGAGCTACACCCGGAAGCGTGGTCCTCTTCTCGCTTTAGCGATACGCAAGTAAACAAGGATAGAGGGGTCGAAGACATCAAGCAGAGCGCCTCACACATACTCTCAGAGACCGAAACTTTGAACTATCTGGCCAACACCACATGTTTAACGGCTTGGAGCAGGGTCTATCAGGTGCTTTTAGCATACCAGGGTGGCAGTGATCGGTCTTATCTTGTTCCGTGGAATCAGGCTAAGTCTCAGGCGAATAAAATACTGAACTTCGCACAAGCGGTATTGGAGATCTACGAGAGCGAGGAATGCCAAAATCTGATTAAGACTGGACACGAAAACGTTGGCGTTGGGGTGGAATTCAAGTTGAGGACACTCCTATCCTTTGGCGACATTCACGGGAGGCCGACAAGTAGAGAATTGTCTGAGGGTCGTACTCCACGCCCTCACGAGTTCGTCATTTCATTCTCTGACTTTCTGTCTCGGAGGAAACGTGAGACCAATCTAAGCAAGAAGGAAATGACAGCCAGAACGCACCAAGACGTAAGTCCTTGCTTAGCATAGTCCCACTTCCCCCTGTCAATGTATTTGGCTGACAACGCAAATTAACTCTAAAGCGCAACTCAATAATCGTGATAGCTACCGTATTTGTCTTAGCCATCAGCGTAATTCCTTTAGGTCTCGCATTCAAACTTTCACCCAACAATACTCCAGGGTCAACATCAGACGTAGATTTCTGGCTCGTCCTTCAAAATTCCCTGATGCAGTTCCTTGGCCTCGCAACCACGGTTTTTACGTCCCCAGTGATACGAACAAGGAAGCGAAATCTTTTTGAGTGGAAAATTTTATCGACTTGGACAATAGCTATTATCGGGCTAGGATCTGTGTTCAGTGCTCCATTCGCTTATGTCCGGGCACCGCCTATATATAGCTCCATAATATCATTCTTCGCCAGCGCGGCGCAGGCTTTGATGGTGTTGCAATTGGTGCTGTTTCTGGGCATGGGTACGATAGACGCGAAGATGGATTAGCGGGCAGAAAATGTAAGAGTCCAGATTGTATTTCGAGATTTGTCTCGAGTGGGAGGGTTGAATTTCTCGCTTTTGACAAAGCACAGATCTCGAGGACCTTCGTTGATAATACGTGCGATGGCTCGGCCAGGACATATTGGTTAACATACGGCGCCGTCTATGCCTTCGACCGGACGAAAGCTTTTACGTCTAGACCGGTACTATTCAATGAGGATGGAATAGAGCATATGAATCATACGTACAAAGGTGAAGAGCTGTCAATTCACCACTTGAAAGCTCGAATGAGAGTGAATCAGGGTATTACTGCCTTTGAACAGAAAGATGTAGTAACTATTGACTACCATTCATTCTATAAGTCGGAGTGCGAAAATCCCACCTTGTAGACTAAAGAGGAAGAAAAAATAATATCTGTACGGCCAACTTGGCTGCTTACTTGTCCGTCGATTAAGCCGTGGAAATGCTGATTATTGATCCGAAAAACGAAGCTAAAACCAGTCCCGAAAGGACTGCGTGTACTACCAGCGAATACTCATGCTAGGGAAGAAGAGAGCAAAGGGTTCATCGGTATTATCAGTTCAGAAGGCTAGGAAGGCAGATGATTGGGCGGATACTGGCCGAGATCTTCCAGGATGAAATCTAGAACGTCCCAATCTGCCTCACTATCAACGACTGTTTCCAAACTGCCGATGCCAATGCGCCGGTAGAATATGCCAGCCGGTTCACCATCAATTTCCACAGGCGCCAAAAACAGACAGATAGAGCCAAGAGTGTCTGAGTGGGCGGCTCGTAGACACATGGCTATGCCATCAAGCGGTATTTCACCCTCAACGTCCTGTGTGAAGATTCCAATGCGCTCTGTTGGTTCACTGCGCGAGTATACCTCCCATTGCCACTGTCGCAGGGAGGGACCTGAAGGCCTAGAGACCTTGACCCAACGGGCGTCGCCTTTCAGCAACAGGTTTGCAGCTGTGATCTGTCCATATCGATCGTGGCCGCGAAGTGTAACATGCGGGTCCCCTACTCCTCCATAGGTGGGCTCAAAATCCTCATCATTCTGGAGAATGGTGTCCGCTTTTGAATACACAACTGGGCCATCGATGGATGCCCAGGACCATGTTGGCGCTCGCCACTCTGTAGGCCGTTTTGGAAGATGATCTGGGTCATCCCAGAAGGATTCCCAGAGAAGGTCGGTCTTCAAGCTTTCGCTCCACATACCAGCTATATAGTCTTCCGATGTACTATCCTTGGTCCGAGTGGCGATGTATTTCGCCAACCCGGACAGTGCAGGAAGCTTGTCCTTGCCCAAGGTCAATTTACGCTGGGTGTACTCTTCGACAAGTCTGGGCCAGTAATCCATCAGCGCGGATTGGCTCAGTATAAATCCTCGAAGTGTCTTCACTAAACCCTCGAGCCATGGTACGCCATTTTGCGGCAATGAGGGTGCAGATTCCGCAATATGGCAGCTTCGACATTCCCACACCATCTGCTCTGAAGTAATATGAAGGATCCTGCGAGACATAAACCGCTCCTGGAAAATCCATGCCCTTGTACTGAGCAAAGACCGATTGACCAGTCTGTCAAAAGAGCCCCCGTCATTAAAGATGGGTCCGGACTCGTGAGAATCTGCTCGAGGGCTGATCATCCCTGCATTATCATCTGCCGCACCATCTGCAAAAATGGTCATAGTTGCACCACCATAAATATCTGTCATTTGTGATGACTCTAATTCCCAGTCCGCCGCCGAGTCTTGGATTATGCATATTGAATCAATCCATAGATATCTGATGTCTAATTGATCCACGATATAACTACAATCTTGAAGCGTCTGTGGCAAATCTGATATGGATAATCTGTTCATCCTCGCGTGCAGGTTCTCCTGCGTGGTCACCCATGCGCAAGACCCTGTCGGCCACCGATGGCTCAATGCCACATATCTACCCCACCTGGGTCCCGGGTGACTATGGACTGCAAGGCACACAGA
The DNA here is from genome assembly GCA_018257855.2 of Cladonia borealis. Taxonomy (NCBI): domain Eukaryota; kingdom Fungi; phylum Ascomycota; class Lecanoromycetes; order Lecanorales; family Cladoniaceae; genus Cladonia; species Cladonia borealis. The sequence continues at coordinate 839,954 of JAFEKC020000019.1, forward strand.
CGCAGATTCGGCCAGGTCCTGAAGGTCGATAACTCTGCTTGGGAGGTACGACCTGTGATCATTCTCAAATACAAGGGCATGTTCTATGCATTCTTCATGTTTATTTTCGCAGTCTTCAAGCCACTTTTTTACGACAGACAATCTTTCAGTAGACAGTGTAGATGGTAGCATGATATATAATTGTAGGAAAGGAGATTATGCTACTAGTGCTCGTCAGCTGAACCCCTGAGTCCTACACGAATAAAAACAGAGTTCTACTGGCGGGAAGCCTAACGGGGCTCCCGGGGCGTCCGCAGGCGAATAAAGTCACTGAAGCCTCCCCCGTGCACTTCGGTATGGACTGCACCTTGGTCGGAGTCTTTCACTGTTATCATATTTTCGCACGCAGTAACGTAGGCAGCAGTATCGAGAGTCCAGTAGGATGAGCCAAGCTTCTGTCTTCATAGATCTTGGGGAGATATTTTCAATCGAGTAAGCACCGCCACTGATGGTTTTTGCGCGGCTTTTCGTAAATACAAAATTACTAATTTCCCCCTTATTCAGGCGTCTATGGAAAACAAGTCTCTTAGACTGTAGAGACCACCTCTGTTACCGCCTGCCCAGTTTCCAGAAATTGCATGGCCTCCCCATCCATCAGCCCATGGACATAGCATTCACCAACTAATATGAACTGATCCCCCTTCGGACGCAACGTGTACAATACCGAACCTCCGAAGAGTGCATATAATAAATCTCCCTCCATTGCTTGGTGGCTAACTAACGCCATATATCCATTCATGCTGTACGCTAGACGGCGCATTCGAGCGTAACGAAGCACGTGCCAGCCTTCGTGCTCAAAATCCCCACCATCAAAACAACCCTTTTCAGTGTCCCAATACGCCTTACCTCCACGCTGTGGATTGTCTGCGGAGTCTGACATATTGGCGACGACTGTTTTCAGGAATGCATCGAAAATTATTTCTCCAGTTGGATAGAGTGCTGTTGGTCCCTTGGGAATCCAGCTGTTTACAAGTCGAACACCATCGCGTATGGATCGTGATACACATGGATTTGACAGAGAAGAAATCCGGTCGATACGGAATCCATGTATCAGTAACACGTTGTCCTCCATTCGAATGGGATATAGTTCAGCTGAGAATTGCGCTATGCCACAAGGATTATAGGCCGGACGCTTTGATCCATCCTCTGCTGTGATGCGATTGCTCAAAATGGAACGTGAAAACCTATTTTGCCACAAAGGTACCCAAGATGCCCAGCCGGGCTGGTCATCCAGGTTTGGAAACGCTGTTCCACAGTGAGACAAGATTCTGAGCGGCTCAACCGTATTCCTCAGATAATGGACCGCCACGGCTCTGTACACATTGGCAACGGATGCCCCATAGTCGGGCCGAACTTCACCTTCCTTAACATCGTTTGCGATGTTTAATGCCGCATAAACGATATCTCGGGGGTCAGTGGCCAAGAGACCTCGAAAGTCTTCTAGAACGTCTAATAAGGGTATCACCATTTCCCCCTGTCGCTTGCTCAGTATTCTACTAATCCGTTGGACGCTATAATTCTTTATTAAAGGATCAGGCGTATTTCTCCGGAGTTGTTGAAGGCCTACTATGTGCAGAGCAACGCTACAACCCAAAGCATGCACTAGGAGCACCTCTACCTCTCCACACAGAAGATACGTACCCTTTGAGTGAAGGGCGGTAGCCTCTTGTATGATCCACACTCGTTTCCACCAAGGGCGACGAAAAAAACTCTGCAAGTCTTCCCACATCTGGTTATCGTACGGCTCAACAAACTCCGGAGGAAGCCGGATGCTTTCTAATATCGCTCTTGTTGTTTTACCTTCTTCTGACTGAATCCTCTGCATCTCGGCCGCAACAGATATCGATAAGTATTCAATCTTCCGAACAACAGCCTGTTCATCCTCGGTAGCAGGTCCAAGTTCCGCGTATACCGAGGACGCGTTTTTATATATCTCTCCCATCCGGGCAATCTGTTCGCTTTTCTCAGCCTCGTCATCCTGATTAATACAAATAGCATCTATCCAGAAAGCGAGAGTCACAGTCCGCTTCCGCCTTAGAAAAAACATCAAGTTGTCAGTAACTTGAAAATCCTGCCCATTGAGGCCTATTGTGTGTACTTTGTCAGGGTTTCCCCAGACATAGGAGAGCGCGTAGTAGCGCTTACGAACTTCTGAGAACTCCTTGTGTAGTAGGTAGAGTTGCAATTTATCGTTAGTCTTAGAATCGTCGTTAGGTGGGATCAGAACCAAGCGAAGGGTAGACGGTGTTGCGAGCGGCTTGTACTTGAACAAAGTCATTATCGGGGGTCAAAACTCATGAGACAGCTGACTCGAATCTGATGCGATTGTTGCGAATTTACGACAAATGTGCCCCAAGAATAGTGCCTCTACACGGCGTGGACCTTTGGCGGCAACTTCTGTCTCTCCCCTTAGCTGTTTTCTACTACCAAATGATTGGTTCCCGAGTTGGGGCAATCATTTGATTATCTATGATGGGAACCAAAGCGGGCAGCCTCGTTGACTCACCAACAGAAGTAACAGTTGCTCAGCACGCAGGCACAATTTTACTCCTTTGTCATTCTCTCTGCCATCACAACAGTATCACAGCATGTGTCGAGGTCCTTACGCTGGCCAAATCGCCGACTACATTGGCTTTTAAAATAAGTCTGAGGAGGCGTTTCGGATGCCAGCAAAGCAAAGAAAGCTAGTGGCACCAATTCCTTTGTGGTTAGTGCTCAATGGCGCTGTCGCCTGCGACGACGGGCAACACCGCTGACATGCCTGAATCGACGCCGTCCTATTAGCATTGGCCGATAGCAGCGAGGAGTGGTGGCTTAGAGCTGAGGGTTCGGCCAACCAATGGAGCCCTATGTAGCCCCCACCTCATTCATTTCCCACCCCCGCCCGCTGAGCACTTGGTATTAGTAGCGCTTTGCCCGTAACAGCCTCGTTGCTGCCTGGGTGCGCGAAAAAGCTATTTAAGATCTGCTCATGTTTCCTTTTAGTCGCTCTTTCCATTTCTCACCTCAATCTGGACCAATATTCTTCCAAGCAAAAGCAAAGATTGCCTATCAGCTTGCTTGTAGTGAATAAAAACAAGATGGGTATCTGCAACGGTGAGATAAAGGGAGACCCGGATATTGCCGGCACCGGAGTTGTGGCGGCCATCTTCATCAATGCCATCGTGGCCATCATCTTGTCGATTATCCTGTGAATCTACGTCTTCTTCTATATGGAAACAGAAAATGTGGCCAGCCATTTTCGTCTACATGTATCAAACAAGCACCCTCGGTGGATCTCAGTGCTTCGGGATACACTTGTTATGCAAGGAGACAGCCAGTTGATTAGCGGGCTTGCGATTGTTATTGCTTCCCTTTTAAATATCTATATAGACGACGAGACGCCGCTATACCACATCTTCATCGCTCGCGCGTTAGCCGACGTATGCCTGACAGGCCACTCAGCAAGTATCATCTTGATTCCTCGAACCGAGCATAACTGGTGGTTCAGACTGGGGGTTCTATTGATTACTCTAGGTTTATGGGAATTCTGGAGTTACGCAGCCATTGAAAGATTCCGACGATGGAACTGGGAGACACCATACTGTCTTGAGAATACGAGTAAGGTTCCTGGAGACTACAATGATTGGATTATCTGGTCGATGATCGTGATGCTTCTGAGCTACATTCCCCCTTACCTAAACTTATGGGAGTTCGGGCGTAATTGGACGAATAATTTTGAAAAGCTGATCATGGCTTGCCTACGTTATTTGAAAGAACAGAGCAAAGACATCTGCAGACGCCGCCCAATTGTAGGATTTCTCGGCAAAGCTTCGCTATTAATCATAGAAGCCGTGGTATGCGTTTATGTTCTGCCATTCACTGTATTCATACCGAACTCATGCACTCTGCTCCCTGTTCAGTCTGCTATATCTCTCGGGTGGGATCTTTACGATGTCATCACAGCGCGTGCTGCCAATGCGCATATAGTCGTGGCAAACCCTCGTTACCGACCGGAAACGTCGTTTCAGAAACACGACAACCCTGAGCACGACTGGGGTTTTGGCCAAATATTGCCTTTTGTTATGCTGCTGCTCCCACTTCTTACAGCTTTGGATTACTGGAAAAGTATCAAACCCAGAAAGTTATGGGGAAAGTTATTAGAGAACTGACCTTGCTCTAGGAGCTTATGGCAAAGAACATCAGGGGGAAGACCCTGCGGCGGAGCTTAGACCTGTATAGAGACAATGGCCGTTACAAGCTGGGTGTCGCCGAATTACGAGTCGACAGCAATACGCTTCAAATACACATTAGATAGATGCAGAATGGCTGGAGATGGACGATCGGTGGATTTTGGGAAAGGGATGGAAGCGACGGTAATTGCAAGTTTGTAATATCCAAATCGATGGCCTTGTACCCTACCTTATGGAGAGGGAGCATGGAGGGAACACAGGGGAGCAAGACGACCGAAGCAGCGTTAGTGTTGCGTTTCATTGGTGGATCCTGCCATGCATGGATGGATGGCCTCGTCCATGGATGGAAGCAAATTACGTGGATGGCAGGCCCCATTAGTGGGTAAACACTAGCGACGAGATGTATGGAAGGCTACTATGGAGTCCTTCAAGTCCTTTAATATGGAGCTTCTCCTCTCCTATAAATGAATACAAAGTATGTATATGCCATTGACTGTTAAAACCTGAAGCAGCTCATAGAAGGCCTTCACATAATCAATAATGAGGCTCTTGTCCGCAGTAGTAGCCACAAACCCCTCCCTAACCATGATACGAAGAGCAGACTCCAAAACCCCCAAAGCTACAAAAAAAACCATTCTTTCACACCTAAACCACCTCAAAATCCACCTCTCCACTCTCAATCACCAGCGCCAACAAGTCCGGCTCTTCCCCTCTCTCCAATTCCACCAGGCTCAACCTCCCCAACTTGTTTCCCTCATCCTCCTCTTCCATCCCCTCCTCCTCCTCCTCCTCCTCAGCCCTCTTACTCAACCACATCCCTACCCCCCCTTCGGCATCTCTCCAAACGCCCACCACTTAGCTCCCAGACATCGATTAGTCAACACCGCTCTATAAACCTCTCCGTGCACTATCTCTGCTTTTTCAACCACGTCAGCCGGAACGGTGTGCTGGATCGTGACTGTTTGACCGGAGGTGAGGCTGGGTATTGTTATGACTGTTACGAGGCTTTGGTTTGATGTTAGTGGTGTAATATGAATGCAGTTGCGTAGCATGATCTACTAGTCTATGGGAGGTAGTCCCGTTTTCCACTTGGGGTTGTCATATAGGATTTTGCAAAAAGGGGCAGGAATGCGCTAGAATAATGGTGTTTACTTGTAAGGGGGAGAACGGTACTAATGCGAATATGCGATGATTAGGAAAGCACGCCAACATTGCAACACGTGCTGAGGAATATTATTGCTAACCGGATCGTAGGTGTCGAGATTCTCCTCTTTTCGCTTTTGTAAAATAGAGATGTGAAACTTTTCAAGCAGGGGATGTATGCATGCAAATTTCAAGAAATTTGACCATCCACTGCAACCCGCAAACGTAGAAGCTCATAGAAACACGAAAAGAAAAAGAAACATACATTCCATCCACTCCTTCAAATTCACCCTCTTCCCAAACATACCCCTATGAGCCCGTGGCTGCGCATAGGGGTTAATCGCAATTCTCTTCGCCTCACTTTCCTTAGGAGCAATGCACTGCATCGCTGTGTAGCTCGGATTCGTTGGGATTCGCGCGAAAGGGTTTTGATAAGCTGTTAGTGTTATGGGAAGAGCGGGATGGGGGATTGTGAGGATGCGAGCGGTTAGGGTGAGGGTGAGGGTACTGGAAGGGGTGATGGTGGGGGAGGGGGTGGAGAGCGTGAGGCCGATGGTGACGGCTGGGTTGGTGGAGGGACGCATGATGCGGCCATCTCCACGACCGGTCATTTTGGGGTTTGTTGGGGGTGTTTGAGAGAGGTTTAGAGAGGGGAGGCGAGAGTTTTGGTTCGATAAGATATATACTGGGTTATGTTTTTAGGATGATTAGGGTAAGGGTGGAGGGGCTGGATTGATTGCAAAGAGGCTTCGTGCAGAGAAGAGAGATTTCGAATAGGTATGTATTTGAATATATAAAAAGGAAGTTCTTATCCTACCTTGTGAATTTATAGCCTAGGAGAAGCGGGGTAGATGACTCACCTATCAAACATATAGCCCCTGTGGATCTAACCCCTAGAGAGCCCTAATACAGCAAAGAAATACCCAAGAGAAAGAAAAGAAAGATGACTTGGAAAATGGCTCTTTACATGATGTTGGGTGATGCGCTCCCTCAAGAACCGAAACGTCACTTGATGCGAGATCTCGGTGAGCAGAGTGATGCTTTCCCCATTCTGGAACAAAAGCTTGTGAAGGTAAAAAGAATTCTCTTCTCTATTGCTGGGACATGAATGGACGATAAATGTGAATTGGGACTAAGATATGGTATTCAAGTTGAGGGATGGTAGAAGCATAAACTGAGCATAGATTTGAGCCAGATAACAGTCGTGGGAAATTTGCAGCTGAAGGCTCATGCGATTGACGAAATTGTGGAGCTGAAATCACTGAGACGAATGGATGTAGCAGGAATGGCGTAAGGTAGTGGAGAAAATATAGTGCGAAAAAGCTTGACTCCAAACATCCCATTTAGAAAATAAGTATTTCATACAAGATACATTAACTCCTCCAATAGAAAATCAGGCTCGATTCACTTTTGTAACGCCATCGCCATGCCGCATCACGCGATATTTAGAATCAAAGAAGCAGTGGATTGGGTATATGCAGAATCGACAGAGCCTCCCAATGAGCAAAATTGAACGCTAAGCGGGAAAAACCATTCCATGTGACAGAACGTAGCCTCTGAATCTTTAAGCTCTGCCATTGGTAGTGGTAGCAGGAGGGATCGGCGTGCCTTGTGCCTCTTCGGCTTCTTCCTCGAGGCAATCTCTTTTCATGTGTTTCGACTGATACCAAACGAAGCCAACCAATATCGCGCCAACGACGAGGACAGCGACGAGTAGGACCAAGTTCACTGGTAGAGGGTCTCCATGGAAGGCCTTATGCGTCAAAGCATCGAGCCCCGACTGCGAAAGGTTCAGCAACCCGGCGGTGAGGATGATGAGGCCGTAGACCTTCCCAAAGGTATGAAAGCCGAACACTTTTGCTGCGTAATCGGACACAGCAGTGTAGTAAAGTGGACGATACAGGACGAAAAGGGCGATATTGGCGAAGGCAGCCCAAAGGTAAGGAAGGGCACCAAGGATACCGATGGCAGTAGCTACTGTGACAAGAAGTGTCAGGACGAAGGTAGTGCTAAAGTTATCGAGCACGAGCCCGATGAATGGGATAGACAATATCCCCCCCGCTGGAAGAGCGACATCGAAGACATGATTCACAAGTTCAGCTTGCGAATAATTATCCAGCATGTACTCATATTGAGTCCTGATAGTCGCAACGAAGTAATTGATCCTTGTCATCTGAAGCACCGTGAAGACAGTAATCAGAACAAACCAAGGCGATCTGATCTGTTCGAGGGCCGATCGGCCGTGCAGAGCGCCCCAGACGCCACTGATATTCTGCTTCTTCTCCTCAGCTCTCTGCTGCTTCGTACCTGATTTGCCTAGGAGAGATGTCATCTCGGAAACGACGCTTTCACGGTGCTGGCGGCGTACTTCTTGCAAGTGACGCCTTTGTGCTGTGTCTTCAGTGCCGTAGTCATTATAATCGTCTTCGGCAGTAGTGTTTTCCGCCTGTGTGATGAGCTCGCCAACGGTCTTGTAAGACTTGGCGGGCATGATGAAGATTTGTACAAGAAAAATGAAAATCGGTACTACTAAGTAAATTAAGAAGAACCTTTGCGGGGAGAAATGCTCATGAGAAGCCGAGTAAATGAGTCGGTAGACTAGAAAGATGGCACTTGATGAGTCGAAAGCACCTGTTAGCAGCGCAAGGATGAGGCCCGAATGCTGTGGAAACGTATTAGAAAGTTGGAAGGATGGAATGAAGACGAAGGGCCCTCCAAGAGCGAGGAAAAGGTATCCAGGTATATATGCATCGAATGGAAGTTGGGTGGCAAATGCGAAAAGGATGGCACCAATGGCGAGAAGTATGCTACCAATGATTCCACTGACTCGAGGTCCATATTTATCAAGTATTGTGCCGACGGGAAGAGCCACAACGTTCGTTGCAACGGCAGCGGTTGTGAACATGAAGTTGAGTCTGGATCAATACAGCGATCAGCGATTGTGAATTGCTTTAACATCGGAAAAAGAAGCGTACCTGATTTCCTGCTCATAGCATGTCCGTTCCCTGTCATGCTTCATTTCCTCTGCATCGGAGCAGAACTCTCTGTAGACCCCCTCTTTAACCAATACTGGTTTTATTGCGGCATACCCAAAGACGACCCCAGCGGCGAGCAGACAGTAGATGACGGCGAGGGCGACTTGTACTGCAACGAATCCGAGTTAGTGTTCAGCCGTAGGAAAAGTGTAAGCAGCATTTACATATCCTCTTGCTCTTCGAGACCTCGAAAGCGCCCATCGGTTCTTCTTTCGCAGCAGGTGGCACCCACTTCCCCACTGGATTGAAAGACATATTCTTGTGCTCCGATCTGGCAGGAGACGAGCCTCGAACATGCTCGTAAGAGCTCATGGAACTGACACGATGAAGAGACATGTTCAATATCTTCAAAAGGTAACGTCAATGGGAAGGGGGCCAGTGAAAGAAGCTTTAGTAGGGCTCGACCCCGCCCTCTGTACAGTTGCTGGGACTGGCTCAAGATCCAACGAGCACGACAAATTGGGTATAGAAGTCTATAAGGCGATGTCGACCAGTAGCAGCAAAGACTAAAAAAGCTGGAAATAGCATATTGTAGGAGGCAAATGTGATGCGCTTGGGGAAGACAATCGAGCACATTGAGGGGAGAGTGACGAGCTCAAAGGTAAAAGGCCTGCATCGGAGCTTGGCGCGGGGTTTGCATGGGGAAAACGTTCGCCACCGGTAGATCTAGTGGGGTGAAAATCCAGGTAAGGTAAGATACGATATCTACGTAGGACTTTTGCTATCTGAGCGAGCGTATTCGATCGCTGCTTGACATGATCAGGGAACTCTTTTGCCTTCAAAATAAAGAGAAGCTTGACCAACCGTGGCTAATGAATGTGGGTAAATCAATGCTGCGAGCAAGTGGTCCAGCTCGTGCTTCATCTGGCGAGCATTCAATTATGACTTCATGGCCCTAGCCAAGTGAAAACGCCTTCAATCCTTCCCTTTCCAAGAGCATCTCCACTTCCTTTCCCAACAAAAGATCAAAACACCAGAAGTAGAGTATCGTTAAGAAACCAAAGGGTACGGTGCCATCAAATAGATACATCAAATGCACTCTTCTACTATCCAAGACCATATCCAGCAGACTTCTTGCATCCAATAATCCAATTGAAATCCTCCCAGAAACGCCTACTCATATTGTGGGTGATGCGCATATGCAACCCCTTTAACCACGTGAGAAGACGCCAGACTTCAAGTACCTTGCTGATGCACTGGACAAGAACCAGGACCCTTCGTACTTGACTCCCACCATTTACGTATGCATGCCTAAATCCCATCGTCGTCAGTCCTTTACTCGTCGGTCCAATTATTAACAGACTTGAACAAACTTTACCTTATGAAATTTACACCAACACTCTAGCCTCCCCAGCTCATCCCCAACAGCGAATTCCTCAAAGCAAATCACACACTCCTGCGTTCCCTCTCCATCCTTGCCAACGCAATCTTTCTCACTGGCTGGGTACACCACCATACCAGCTCTTCGCTGTTGAAAGGACCCGGAAGGTACGTCATTTGATCCGGTAGAAACGCGGTGTCCAGTAGGAATAGGTCTCGTGCCGGGGCCTTGAGCTATTGTTGTAGCGCTTGCCGCACCGGCTGCTTGGGTGGGAGGCGCACGGCTTGATCCAGCTCCAGAGGACACGAACGCCCTCTCTATGCATGAGTTAATGTGCGCTTCCCGAGCTGATTCAGAGCCGTCGGGACCTTTAGGTGGTAGAGCAAGGTGGCAAACTGGGCATATATCTTCCTCTCGAAGTTGTGGTTGTGGAGCTGGTCGAGATATTGAAGCGTGGAAATTTGGCATGGGGCGGAAGTGCGAGGAGCTAGGAACGTTCCCCGTTGATGCGTGATGGCGGTGCGATGGGTGAGTCTGTAAGAGAGCTTGCACATGACGCTGCGTGTGGTGTTAGCGGGCATTTCGTCAAGTGTTTGATTGACAAACCTACTTGATGAGCTGTTTGATCAGGCGCTGACCCATAAAGCGAAGAATAACCTGGCGGAGATATAGGAGAATTTAACGGGTCTGGCGCCTGACTGTGGCGTCGACTCGTTGCTCTGTTGATAGAGGCAAGCGCAGCATCAGGAGAGCGATAATCAGATCGGGCTGACGATATCCGCCTCGTCAAAGTTGGTATCTGATCGGTATTTGAACGATCAATTCCAGCTGCTGATAGACGGTGTTGTGCAGACATGGTATCTAGTCTTGTAGCATGGTGAAGATTAGGAAGGGCATGAGGGGAAGGGTATGGCAGGTGAGGTAGTGGGTTAGGATCAGGTACACAAGGATTACAAAGCCTGACCTCTTGTCCTCCACCAAGTGCAGGGTCAATCCTATAATCTGAACTTTGCGGTCTATCACTGGAACTTCCTCTTTCTATACCGTTCCCATCCCTAGTCAGGTCCACGATTTGCATCCCAGGGTTTGTTGGCATGGTCGGACTTGGCGTGGCGTCGTCTGGAGGATGGACAATGAACTGTCTTGGTATCGTAATACGATGGGGGGAGCAACTCGCACAAACCACCCTACCACACTTTCTGCAATGATGCCTTCTGTACCACATAGTAAACGCATTTCCACATATTGGGCATTTCGACACCTCAGCATCCGGCTGCCATCTTGGAAGCGCAATATCTCGGCTCCTGCGATTCTGCAGTGTTTCTATACTCGGCGGTCGAGGTAGAGGACGCTCTCTAGATCCTTGTGTAGCTTGCATAGGTGGGCTGTTCGAAGTGCTGGAACGACCCATGGATGGCCTTTCATTGGTCGCTTCTGTAAAGGTTTGCCTTGGATGATTGCTCCCGGGGTATACATATGACAGACTACTAGACGATCTCCTCCTCGTATAATCCTCGTGATGTTCAGCCAGCCTCCGCCTTCTATCTGAAGCCATGATCGCAGCTCGGCTGGCGGCCAGCTGAGCACGGTTCACAGTTTCTTGTCTAGCACTTGGTGGCTGCCTTATAAAGTCCATCCATGTCTCCCTGTCTGCAGATGCAGGCTCAGTGGGTATACCGCTCCTTCCATTAAAGCCCCCTGTAAGCATGTCACCGTCACTGTGCCCTCTCCTCAGCGAGTCCCCTGCTTTCCTATCGACAGAGCCATGCTCGTAGGCGCTTGCAGCTGAAGTCGTTCGAGGCGGCTGTACCAACTGTGACCGATGGGGTTTCGCAGAACTCGGGCTGGCAGAAGACGGTTCCATACAGCGTTTAAAGGCCAGCCTAGGCCGCTTGAAGGGGCGTTCGTCAGGAGGTGGTGGCAGGTTATGTAAGCTTGGCCACCGGTGGCGATGGTTCTCCAGCTTGATTTCTTTTGGTTTCTAAGACCGATAAAGGCCGCAAAGAACGTCTAGATGCAGGGCAAGGTTTTACGGTCCTGTACCTTGGCTGCGGATGAGAGTTTCGGGGCTGTGGCCCACTGTAGATGTCTATGTTCGCTTATGGCGGGGAGACTTGGATCAGACTGCTGTTGCGCTTTCGATCACGAAGAGAGTGCAGTATGGATGCTGGCAAATCCTCTGTAGTGAATCGCTGGTCGATGAAGGCGTGGACCGGGCAAATTGGCGGCAAACAACGTCAGTTCACAAGTCCGCGTTCCGAGCAGTAATAATAAGATGAATCTGAATCAAAGTATATATATGCGGAAAAGCCATTACGAAGTCACTAATTGCAATGCAAAGCGCTCACTAGTTGGCGAATATAACAGTTGTGAAGGAGTGGGGAGCAAGATGATTTGGGGCGGCTCGAGAGGTACTTATCACGCGACAGGCTTACACGTGAAATCTGACTCCACAGAACTCCCAAGTCGCATACCTGGAAGAATACAAACATTTCGGTAGCAGATTCGTGAGGGTGGAACTATTGATTATTATGTAAATGCTACTCTAAGCGTCCTGGGTCCTGGCTTCTACTAGTACCTTTCATAACCTATGGTACACTGGTGACCTATTCTACACCCGCTTTCCCCAGCAGCCCATCATATGTTCATTGCATGTACTCTCGAAACGCCTTGCACCCAGTCGTATGCCATGCGACGCTAATGATGTACCCCGTTGAGGACTGCCTCCATTATTGAGAACGCCACCCAGACTTTTCGCAAAGACCAAAATTATTTAAGAAATTCGTTTCCAGGCTGATATGCGTATTAAACGAGATATGGACAAAATGAAAATGGGGTACTATAGCGCACGGGGTTGTAAGTCTGGACTGATACTCCTCCGCCGTGGATCATCAACAACCTCTGCAGTTGAGCCCAGTATTTGGATATCATCTGGACTTGCTGTATGAATATTGTCACTGGCCCGATGCTGTTGTACATATCCCATGCTCGAGGGCCTGTCAAGTCGAAGATCAGGAGCAAGTGAACCGAGAACAGAGGACGAATGGCGGGCATGGCCGGTTCCGTCGTTATCGGCCTCTTGGTCGCCCGGCGAAAGCATACTTGAATTCAATGAATTGCCGCTAAGGGAAAGTCCACCAGCTGAGAGATGAGTATCTTGCGAAAATGAATGTTGATGATTTGATTCGAAGGGAAGGCGCCTTAATGGTTCCTCCCGAGGTTGGATATCGAGTTGCGCCTGAGGATCAGTGCTAAAGGCTCTAGTCGGCCGTGGTGAAGCCGCTACGGTTGAGAGTCTCGTTCCCGATTTATCAGCCTCTGTAGAAGAGTCTCGCCTAGAGCTCTTCCTTGGGATATGAGGAGGCTTAAGACTACCCTGTGTGTTTTGACGAGTGGGTCTTGAACTGGCTTTGGAAGCAATTCGACTTGGTAGCTCAATGCCACCTGGCGTTTCAATGGTAGGCAAGGTTGGCGGAAATGGTGATATTTGGCTTTCTCGGTTGTGGTGCCAATCGTCATCAGACATTGACCCGTCCTCGTCAGCATCCTCGTCGCTGGTTATAGTGCTCGAAGGTTCCTCGTCAGGAAGATGTCTTGTCCCAGCTCCAATTGCATCCCCTTCGTCACTCAAGGCAAGATCACGAGATCTTTCCGGCTGAATGAGTCCCGGCTCATCGGAATAAGGTACTTCATTTGCTGGCAAAATAGCGCCCGAAAGGGCTCGACGATCCATCGCTGGAGCTCTCGAACTTCTCACAACCTCGAAACCCTTGCCCTTCTCTTTGGTCTTGCCGCCAAAAATATTTTTGATCCAACCAGAAGCTGAAATAACTGGCCCCGTGGGATCGGCAGGACCAGTTTTGAGCCTCCTGGTTGGCTGATTCGACAACGCAGGTCCTCTGACACCATAGTAGAAGTCGACTTCTCTAGTCGCATAGTCAGTCTTGGATTTCCTTGGATCTTCGCCATCAGAGTCGGAACGATCTCGGTTCAGGTGGGCCGGAACTGGTGTTCCTCGTCCAGAAAGTGACGGACCCTCCCCACCAGGCTTCGGCGATCCTTCCAGGTCGGGGCTGTTGTGACTCCACCGTTTATTGGCCCATTCTGCGCTGCTCCATGAGCCTCGTGGACGCCCAGGAGGCGACGACTCCGCATCTACAGTTGTCCTTTTTGGTCGCGGCGGTCGGTAGTATGGATCAGCCGCTTCAGCACTCCTTAAGTTGACTATGCCACCAGCTGATCCTCCTTGGCCTGCAGCTTGGCTCCCACCTGGCAGGTACGAGAACGCACTTGCTCTTCCGGAGACTGGGGTGTCCCCCGCCCCACCTGCGCTTACTGAATCAAGGCCCACGCTTCTCCGATTATCACTTGTCGCCCCTTGCCGATTTAACAGGATAGCTGAGCTTCCGGACAAACTACGAGACCGTCCGCCGTTCCATTGGAGAGATTTCTGGTCGGTGTCGTGGGTCAACATGGCTGCATCAGAGCCAACGCTTTGGCGTGGCCTGCCCCCAGCTCGAGGATGTCTCCGAGAAAGTTGCCGCATGCCGAAGACCTAAAAAAGGGAAAAGTTATTCCTTTGTTGCAGGACAGATTTCATGTTTCCCCAGCTGACGACACTTACTTTGACAAGGCCACCCCTAGCAGCACCACCTGCGACTCCTTCTTCACCTCCAGCACCAGCCATTCTTGCCAAGACCTCAACAAGCGTTTGGATTGCATTAAGGAAGAAACCAAACACAAGCACAATGGCATGCATAAGAAGGATAATGTACCCTATCCAGCCTCTTGGAGAATCCTTGATGCCTAGAGACGGCACGAAAGCCACACTCAGGAGAACAATTAGTAGTCTAACAACGGCAAAGAATGTATGGAAGGCGTTCATCGATGTTGGAGAATGAAATGGTCTGAAAGCGTTGAGCGTCAATATCATTATGACTTCACATATAGCCAGTAGAACCAGTTGGGCAATGCCGGAGGGTTGAACAGCGCCGATTGCTATTCCGCGTGTAAAGGTCAGCACAACGGGAACTAAGGCGAAAGTAGCTGCATTGTCAGAGTACGTGTTGTAGAGAGGTCCATAAAGTAATACCGTTGGCAAGTCGTCGAATAAGTATGACCTTGGACGAGTCGTTGCTATCAGCCATAATAAGAAGACTGCGAAGCCGACCAACGCAAGGAGTAATACCGCTGCAAGGCCGACCGTTACGCTCGGGGATTGTCCTGCGACCACCAATTGGTAGGCTGACAATGCAACCACAGGCAAGAGGAAGTAATTGAATACAATCCTGACTGCGTTTCCTAGACTGAAAGGCAGGTTCTTCTGTCGAAGGTCTTCTTCCTGGGTGTTTGAATAAAAGCGGTAGGCCCAACGGAAGGTGAAGCCGATCTGTATCAATAGAATGACAGATATCACAATGACCAACAGCCATATCACCATTCCAACCCAGATATCCTCGTCCGATGTCATTCCCACCAACTGACTCATCCTATCAAGACCGTAGGAGCCGTTGGTGACATACATGCCATCCACAAGACTGTGAAATCCATTGCCATGACTGACGAAGCTCTCATTGAACATGAGAGCGGACCAGCTGACCTGACTTACCACAGGTTGGAAGAAACCGGGATAATTTAGACTTAATGACCCAGCTAGGACAATGAACTGGAGGTATTGAAGACAATCGCCAAATCCTGGTGTGACCAGACGCAGAAGGTCATCATCTCTGCCATAGTTGCTTGTAAATCTAAATATGTCCGTGGAGCCCCATGGACTGAATATAGCAGCGCAGGCCGTAGCAATGGCGACTAGGATTAGTACGACGAGCGGTATGTATGTAAGAGTATTACTGAGCGCATCTCCCAGATGTGGTGTGACGTTGGCCTCCACACAAGCCAGTGGGTCCGCACCAGCAGCTCCGGACTTCAGTCTTAAGACAGCGTTTATTGAAGTGAAAGCATAACTAGAATAGAGATCGTGTGCTACACTGAAAGCTGGTAGTTGTGATACGATGCTCCTGTTCGCAAAGAACCAGGTCAGCATGCTCCCACTCCAAGATCAGGCGCCGAAAGAAGGAACTTACTGGATGTCATGGGTGTCATTGAGCGCAAAGACTGGCTTAAATGGGCATGGTGTCAGGGCAGAGCTGTTACAGAATCTCTCTGGTGGAGGGTCATATGGCGTGTAATCCAGAACATTAAATTGGGTGGTGAAAGTCGTGAACTTCTGGTCAGGAGGTACGCCACCAAGATCGGGGATTTTTCCCACAGTATCATTCGAGTTGTTCCATGAAGGATCAGTCGAATTAGGAATTGGAGTGTCCTGTGTTGCAACTCCTGTAACATTACCATAGACCGTAACGTTTAGACCGTAGCTATCAGACGTAGAATCGAAAGTAGCCCAAACATATAATGGGACGAACTGTAGTTGTCGAGGGTCGGAGTCAATGGTATTTGGACTGAGGCAGTTTTCAAAATTAATGAAGACGGCGGCCGCGGGGCTCGTGAGTAGGAATATTGCCCATAGCGCCATGTGGAGAATGGTATGGATCGGAGGTATTCTCGTGCTGTTGTGGCACCTTGCTTGAGGCGGCCGTACCGCAAGTGCACTCGAACTCCCTTTCCATCTCTTCATGTGATTTGGATCGGATCCCTCATCTGAGCTCCGTCTCGGTTCGCGGCCGTGGTCCAACTTTATGACCCTCAACGCCTCCCCCATCCGCGCAGAACCCTGCTTTTGCCCATGCCACCAGATACCTGTGGCCATACCTCTACCCCGCCATCGACTTTGACTAGGTTCGTTGCAGACTGCAGGCCTTGTGGAAGCCTTTCGCGTTGTCGAAACGTAGCAGAGGAGGAAATGTTGAAAGGATAAGCAACGTTGAGGCGCAAGGCGATGATCTGCGGGTGATGCGGCAGCGACAAAGTGCTTGTTTCACGCTCAATCGGCTTGGAGACCCAATCGGAGAATTTGGTCGCTTCAACCTGGCTCGGGCCTAAAATGTAACGAGTGAGTAAACAGGAATGGAAGCACAATTGGGCGTCGTAAAGGGTGAAAAGGGTTCGTGGGGGAGCTGAGATGCTGGTACCAGATTCGGTTGGAAGAAAAATGACGGTAGCCGTTTCCAATTTAAGACTATGACACTAAGCGTTTCTCGGCTGCGGTGGCATTAAAAAAGATCCCTTACTATAAGTACCAGTGGCTTGAGGTGAAGATCATCAGCCATGGTGACGATCATCTTGGATTAAGCTCCTTATACGTGCTACTCTATACGAGTGGTTACATCAGATATCACTGTCCGAGTGTCGCCTGAAGTTTACTCGACTTTCAAAAAGAAAAGTCGAGGCAGTGCCAGCAGCAGAACCAAAGCTGACCAATTCATCCACTATGTCGTTGCCGAGTACTGTTGAAATGACTCGCGTTAGCCAGCTAATGTGTCTGAAGCCGTTTGGCTAAAATCTATGAAGCCTATCATGTGTTGGAAAACCTTGATTTATGCTTCATAACATTGGCCCACACCATGACCGTCGGCACCAACGTTGCTGGTCAAAAACTTTGTAACGTGGTAGTCATAGTGTCGACATGATCAAAGACGAGGTTATACGTGAAGGCAAGAAACCGCAGCTTGGTGTCAAATAGTGAGACCGTTCTATTATTGGAAACAGGACCCATTCGGCTATTGCGCACTGCTCGATGCCGCCAAGCAAAACCTATGCCTTGTTTTCCCATGATGCTTCCAAAGTCTATGGACGGTTGCCGCGCTCCTTTCTAGTATTAAACAAGTGATCATAGACCGTTAACGATGTGCCTTCTCCTCCTCCAACGCCAACGCTAGACTATACCCAATGTAATGCTTGACGAAAAATTCCGTGGCGCCCATCGTGTGATGTATTCCAAGGGCATGATAATATATACATCCCAGGCGAGATCGAATTGAAAATGGTGGAGCAGGATCAAGATCATATTTTGTCCTTTACGCACACTCGGTCCCCATATCCTAAGACGCCAGCCATGACTCCTGGCGGTTCGAAGCGATGTCCAAACGTTTCCTGCATGTGTTCCCTCGTCCGAGCGCATAGGCTTGCATTCTTCCATACACTTCTGCAAGCCGTGCGTTCCATGCTCTTCCAAATTAGCGGCTCCGGGTCTATGTTCATAGCCTGCATGTCCTCATATTTGAAGATGCGCTCGTGATCTGTCAAGTGGGAATTGATGGCTGAATCTGATTTCTCGAGGAAGCTCAGAGGCACAGGATCTGTCTTGTCCTTGGCGCACTCAATACACATGAAGTTGCGAATGCTCCATTTGATTATATTCGAGTGGAGAAACATCGGGATGTATTCGTTTCGATTCGTAGGATCGGCTTGCAGCATTCCAATACCATGACCTGTGCCGTTGACCATGAGTGTTTTGAGCTTATGGGGGACCATGTAGTACTCTTCGCGAAGCGCTTGGAGAGCGATAGGAAATGTGTCCTTGTCGCCCCAACCGGCCCAGCCTTGGGATATCAGTGTATAGTAATGCTGCGGCCCATAGTAGTTGTAGTATGACGCTAAACATAATGACTGTGGGTCGTCAGTTATCAGAATGGCCTTTGTGGGTATTGGTGTTGGCGTTATCCTACCTTCCAATGCCTTTTCTTATCCCACACCAACTGCCCAGACTCAGTGGTTTGGTCCTGCCTCAATATCTCGGACTCGTCTTCAGTGAGGCCGATTTCGTAGGGTAGTAGAGGTGATCCAGTGTGATTCCAATAATCGGGCCATAATATTACACCCGTTTCGGTGAATGTCTTTGAATCGAATATCGGATCCGGGACCCTTACTGGGACGTTGTCCGCATCCAAGAATAAGACTTGTTCGAAGGAGGAGAAGAATATAGAGCTTATTTTGAGCTGGTATCCGTGCTCTAGTCTGGAGACATCCATGTAATCGCTGACACGGCGACAAACCATGCCATCTTGCTCTATTTCTTTACACCATCCAGCTGTTTCTTCACTCTTGTCTTTCATCCAAACCTCGACGGGCAGAGCACTCCCAATCTCCCGGAGCATTCCCATCCCAGTCGTAGCAAAGCCTGAGAATTTTCCACCTGCTAGGATCACCACGCCACGCCCTTTGTATATATCTTCTGGGTATTCAGGCAGTCTGCTAACAACCTCGGCGTGGCTTTCTCGGGATGCCTCAGCATCCGCCTTTAGGAGCGGCGTGTGGGTTTTAATCTCCTCAAGAGAAGGGAATTCGGATATGCTGCTGAAAGTTTGAAGTTTAAGGTCCAAAGGCTGGGGTTTATTCTGGTCGAAGGTGGTCTGTAAGGATTTCCATGTCTTGGCGAGTAATTTTGCGTTGGGCGCCTTCGGGATGACAATAGATTGGGTCAATTGGTCTCTGGCGTAATCACATGATAACAGATTTGAGGGCGACAATGATGAGGAGGAAGTGCCACGTTGAACGACTTTGTAGGCTAGGTAGATGAGGAAGACCCAAACCATCACAACGAACATCTGTTGCCTGGGCGATCCTGTTTAGAGTTATTAAGCATGCGTCTTGTTTGATGAATTGCGTTGTTGAAACCAACCTCGATGCCATCGCCTGATCTTGCGGGAGGTGTTCCGGAGTAAATCTGTTGGGGAAGAGGCTGCTTCCTCGTCATAGAAAGCCATGTCTGCCTTATTGATAGAAGCAATGTGAGTGATATATGCTTGTGTATACTGCTTCCATGATAAAGTGCACAAGAAGCAAGGATGAATACAGGAGAATTTTCTCAGCTTGGGATGCAGAGGTAGGAGCAATTGGGTACTTTTAGACACCTCGCCGCGCAAGTCCTTTCTCTGGCCTAAAAAGTAGCGCGAGCCGAAGGCGGGCCCATGTCAGCATTCAGCTCTTGGAAATTTGCCCAATACCTATTAGGAGACTTTTAGCAGGCTTTCCAGAACATCGGGATCTATTTTTTTCCAGCTGTGCAATGTAAGACACCAGAATAGTCAATAAGCATCTCTAAATTATGCATTGTTGCACCGGTTGGGTCGCTTGTACATGCTGTCCCCAAAAAGAAATGGGTCTACAAAACGGTTTAGTCCTCACGCAGGGACAGCATACTATCATGTCTGGACCCAGATTTACGAGTCCGAGTCCGTATTAGGTCCAGCCTGGGGGACTTTTGACTTCATCTGCAAGGAACTATATAATGAGAGTATATAATGATCCACGGGCAAGCGACTAAAAGGCTTGTCCTTACCATACTGTGTACATTTGTCATCGTATTCATTGTTTGCTTCAGGGGTTTGCGGCTGCCCATGTAAAGCATTCTCGGGGCCGATGGCCCTAAGGCATTCTTAGCTGGCTCCCGCCTTAGGTGCCTACCTTAACGTCCCGGCGCCGCATCGCCTAATAGTGCTCCTCAAACCTGGAACCCCGTTTATCACCGCGGTTGATCGTTGCTCGCGTGCTCAAGGCTGCACTTGCATCTGCACCGCTCGATCTGGCTTGCATACAGTCAGACTGACACCTGGATCTAACGACGTGATATCATAATGAGTGTCACCCCTCTGGCTCAGCAGAGGTTGGCAAGGCAAGGCTCATTAGTCTCTGGCCCCCCTCAGTCACTGCCGCTTCCCCACCATGTCGGAGCACATAGCCCCCAACGAAGAGGCTCGCAGTGAGAAGAAGCTATCAAACAAGCATAAATGGCGAGGAAAGCTTTTCTCGGCAGAAGGAAAGTTTGGGAGGGGTGTACAGAGCTTAGAAAATACGGAGGAGGATATTGCCAATTTTCTAGCTACCGCTGCAAGGCCCCAGGCAAGATCCCAGTCTACCGTGCCCATCACTTGCAATGATGCTGCTCAAGAGGCCAGGCGTCCGTCCATTCATAGCCCTCTACCGGATATGGTTGACTGCTATCGAAGGCCAAAGCCCAAACAACACAAGGGTCTGCATGTGAAATTCGCCGTAGCAGCTCCAGATATCATTGGCGAAGGCGGCGAGGAGGCAGACCTACCAGCAATGGAGGTATCAAGATCATATGGGCCTTCTGTTGCATCCGTTCAACTCAATGCCCAAGAGGTCTCGTCAGATTCTGGCGTTGAGTCACAACCAGGGTTCCAAAGGCGCTTATCAAGCTCTGATGCCGAGGGTCTTCCTCAGCCTGCTTTGTTACAAAGAACGCCTACCGGGCTCGACAAATACCCCTCAGCCAATAACCAAGATTTCAATGCAGAGGAGTCAGTCCACC
This sequence comes from Cladonia borealis, assembly GCA_018257855.2. NCBI lineage: Eukaryota > Fungi > Ascomycota > Lecanoromycetes > Lecanorales > Cladoniaceae > Cladonia > Cladonia borealis. Next base: position 860,894 of record JAFEKC020000019.1, read on the forward strand.
CTGTATCACCAGATAAGATCTCGAAAGCTCAGCCACTGTATCAAAAACATGGCCCCCATGAGTACATAACAAAAAGCCACGTCCAGGAGACCCATCGAGATATACCCCGTCGAAGTGATGATATTATTGATACTGGTGGCAGATATGCAGAGCTAAAAAGCAAAAGCGGAAGTCACAGCATAACGTCCTCGCCGAAAGCCCCATCTCCAGACGATCGTGGTGGCAATTCTGTGGATTCTCATCCATCACCTCAACCGCCGAATACCAACGAGGACCATGTGCCCTCGGACTACGACCTTCCAACCAAGGCATTGGTCTTCCAGAGTCCGCAAAGAGACGCTGATCAAGAATTCCAGGCCAAGCATCAACCTGATCGTGGATACTCGGCGGCTCACGGACCAGAAGCGCTGTCTTTCCGAAATGTTGTTGAAGGGCTTGGAGAGGACTCACTAGGAGATTTCGACTCGCGAGTGCGCCGCTTCAATGACATCTTCCGGCTCGGTGTTTCTGCTCAGACGGACATTTTGAAAGTGCCATTTGTACAATGGATTAGGACAGCTACCTGGTGGTTTTCGAAGGGTCGGACAGAGCTTGAAAGCTCTGTCCGTGCTACTGATCCTCATGAAGGGTCCATCACAAACTTGGAACAGGCGCACGTTAATCTAGCGAAGGCCTGGTGGATCGTCAGCGAACTGACACCAAATCATTCTGAAGTCAGGAGATTTGGAAAATCAGGATTAAGCTCATTGATAGCAATCATCAAAAACTTCGGCGACCGACGACTGGCCGAATTGATTGAGGTACACATGACCCTAGTTTCGAAGATGAGGGCCTTAACGATGTCAATGAAGCGCAATGGAAGGTTGCCGCCGCCCGAGCTTGAAATACAAAGGCTGAACCTCCAAATATTGCCTAATGGCCCGACAGTACCGCAGGAAATTGCCAGAGTTTTGATCAATAATGTCTCTGGAGCACTTGCTGATAATAGATGGTCCGTTACCGAACCGTTATTCCCAATATTAGTAGGAGACACGGAACGCCATTTCAGCTTCTGCCGGCTGTTTGTCGAAGCTAAATTATATTCTCGTGACGGTACCCAGCAGTTCCTGCATATGTCTTGCATCCTGTCAGTCTTGCGCGAACGCAGTGGCTGGGGCGTCAAGGCTACAATGGCGAGTCATGATGGACAAATGAATCTAGTAATCCAACCTAGCGGCCATGGTGGTCTGAACTGGAAAGATGTGCATTGGAAGGTTCCTTCACAAATGATACATATTGATCTTGCTGAGAATTACGAGCTTAGGATCATGCTGTCAGAAAAAGACTTCCGATCATTGTGGAGTATTTACGACTACACTCGTCGAGTCCAGAAAGACTACTCACCAAGCAAAAGCGAAGAGATTATCTTCGAGCGCCATCTCGACAAGCTACATTGCGATGATCCACCAAACTTCCCACCTGATGTCATCTCAGATTGCAGATTACGGCTGTTTGAGCGGAAGAGTATCGCATCCGATGGTACCGGTCAGCGCAGCATTCACGACGGCTACAGGCTCATCATAGTCACACCTCCAGGAATCAAAACACTAAGCAGCGTAAATTATCAGCTTGGCAAAACCACCCCAATACTCTTCAGCTACCAGCATAGTAGGGACGGCCCGAAGCTAGTCTTAAATATGACACCATCGGTTAAGTTATCCCCTAGCTTTCGCGATAAACAAGACCGCGAAATATTCCGCTCTGTACTTTGTGGGACATCGATTACGAGGGAGGAGTATTCCTCCGGCTCACTGCCATTGCGTGATTTCATCATTGAGGATATCTCTGCCGATTGTGGCCCAATGGTTCCAGATGAGAATGCGAATCTGAAAACCCTCCGGTGGAACAGACTGCACATCACCAATAAAGGTCCACCGCCACATGGCCATGCGACTCCGGTTACGGTTCGTGCAGAGCATCTTCGAATAGTGGTAGAATGTGACGTCGGGACCCTCACGGACCGTGTCAATCTTAGAGCTGGAGAAATGCAGATGAATCTAAGCGTCACTGACTTCAACGAGATCAAGCTCTTGCGGCCTACCCAGCCGGATATGACATGGTCCTTGATTGACGGCAAGTTGCCGAAAGAGGAGCTCGACTCTGTATTGCAGACTATGCAGAAGATGGCAACGTCGACAACAGTAAGGACATATCGCTTTCGCTCTTTACCAGACCTGCATGGATTCCAGTCCATGGTGACTGGATTCAAAGTGCTATTCGACGGCCATACGACCAATTTTGCCATCTCCCGCCGGCGAAAGGGCTTACCCTTACACAAGCAGTGGGAGGCTAACTCGGCTCGATTACAAGTTATTAATCAAGATAAGGTGTTTCAGTTGATTGTATTTCTCAAGGACTTTAGCCATGGTGCTTGTATGAATTTTGTCTTGAAAGTCACCGATGTCTTCGAGATCTTCAGCAAGTCTGCCATGTTCTTTCTTCGACTCGCGGACGCCAAATTCGCCATGCCAAAGGGCGAAGAGGATCAAACCAGAGCATTCGTATGCCTCGACCAGCCCGAGTACCCTGGTGAGCATGATGATATTACTATTGGGTTTGATAGCGAACAAGGTATGCTGGCTTATCTCCCAACCATTTTGATAACTAACGCTACTATAGATAGAGACAAATTTGCAGAGGCGTTGCCGGGGCCAGTGAGCAAGATGTCCAGGATGGCTTCTTTACGGAGATAGTACAGTTGAAAGTACTTGTGTTGGGCGACTTTGAAGGGTTTCTGTGGGATAGATGGGTGGCACAGCTTCTTCATAGCGTTCTAGCCCGCGGATACCCTGGGTTTGGAGTTGGAGCATCGGATTAACACAGTTGATGTTTCATAACGTCTACAAAAATACGGTATGCACTACCAGAGGAGGTGTTAGGAAAAGCGGGTACGTAGTCTCAAATCCACTTTAGTCAAAACAATGTCTTGCTGTCAAAACATCTCCATTTCACTAAGTAAGACCAGCTCTGGTGATCTGTGTGGAGAAACGGCTTGTAAGTTGCTCTTCACTTCCTCGCTCTGGATTTGGTTCGTCAGTCAGCCACTCGCTCTGGGTTTTTGACCATAGCCCTAGCCCTAGTATCTAGCTCGAACTAGCATGAAAGTATTCCTCGGCCCATGACGTGAGTTCATCATATTGACTCACAGAAGACGGTTCTGTCTTCAAGCATTCTGCAAAGACGCGAACATGGCGTCCACCAATGGCATAACTTCTATAGGCCGCGATAATGAGCCTACTTCAATTGTTAAATCTCAACACCATTCTACCCTTGCTATTCATGGTGATGACCACCTCAATCGCTCCACCGATGTCTCCCCCGCCCTCCACGTCTCCACGACCTTTCGCTACGCCTCCAATCCTTCCGAACTCGTGCCTGCCAAAGATCTGGAAGTATGGCACCACTCCTTGATATGCTCGGGAATCTCTGAATTCCTGACCTGATTCTCCCGTCTTCATACATGCAGACATCCAATTAACGACTACCCTAGGGGCCTCTCCCTCTTGACGCCCACATCTACTCCCGCGAAACAGCCCCAAATACCACGCGATTCGAGGCCATCCTGTCCCAACTTTTAAGTGCACCTTGTCTGAGCTACTCTTCCGGGCTCGCTGCTGTACATGCTTTCTATGTTTTCCTCAATCCAAAGCGCGTGAGCATCGGAGGTGGCTATCATGGGTGCCATGGCGTGCTAGATTTACACACGAAGATTACGGGAGCGAAACAGCTACCACTGGATTGCGCAGAGGAGGACCTACAAAAGGGAGATGTGATACATCTAGAAACACCTGTCAACCCTACCGGTGAAGCTTTCGAAATCAAGAAGTATGCGGAGAAGGCGCATAGGAAAGGGGCATATCTACTGGTAGATGCGACCTTTGGGCCGCCAGGGTTGCAGGATCCGTTTGCATGGGGCGCAGATGTGGTGATGCATTCTGGGACGAAGTACCTAGGTGGACATAGCGATATGTTGTGTGGCGTGCTTGCTACGAAGCACGAGGGTTGGATTGAAGAACTGAAAGAGGAACGAACCTATCTGGGAAGCGTGATGGGAAGTTTGGAGGGTTGGCTTGGGGTGAGAAGTCTCAGGACTCTGGAGGTTAGGGTCTCTCGGCAGAGTGAAAATTGTGAGCAACTAGTGAAGTGGCTTGATGAGATGGTGAAAGCGAAACACACCAATGCCATCGGATCGGTGGTGGAGAAGGTCCATCATGCAAGTTTACAACTTGATGACATGCACTGGTTGAAGAAACAAATGCCTAATGGGTTTGGGCCCGTGTTTTCTATCACAATGAGAAGCGAAGAGTTGGCGAAGCGATTGCCTAGTCAATTGGAGTTGTTCCATCATGCAACGAGTCTAGGTGGTGTGGAGAGCTTGATTGAATGGAGGGCTATGAGCGATCGAACGGTAGATACGAAATTGGTGAGGGTAAGTGTGGGATTGGAGCATTGGAAGGATTTAAGAGCGGATTTTTTGAGTGGTTTCGAGGCCTTGGAAAGAAAAGAGAGATGAAATAGATGTGCGAAATGATCTGAAATTGGGGTGCCCATGATGAAAAAGCGCCTAATATCGGGCAACTTCCCTTCCTTTTGAGTAAAGAGACGGGCAGCTTCCCTTCCTGATGCCAAAGAAAACAACACCTTCTAGACCACGCAATCGAAAATCTGCCACCACCATCCATCCAACATTACCTAAAATCAATGAACCTCAAGCATCTTCTACAGCGACCTCGACTGACTCGCAAGCGTCAGGCAACTTCGGCCCCAGTAAACGAGTACGTTGAGCCATGCGTGGGCTCCTTTCACTCTATGTACGCAAGATACAAAAGCTGAATCTTCGATCTAGGGATACCCTCGCCTCCTTACAAGCAAGAATGTCAGCCAATGTACAAACTACCCCCCAATCCGCCGTACTCGTACTAAAAGAAGTAAAGTCCAGTGTACCCAACCAGCCGTCGGATTCAACAATGCAAGCTCCAATGGGCCCCAATCGCCACCAGCATGCCATGTACCCACCAGTGGTAACCGGTCTCCAAGTCATTGACTATGTAAATGACCGAAACGGGCTCGACTATTCTCGAGACATCGGCCGCTCGTTCACGCTCAATGGCAAGAACTTCTACATTTTCGGAGATACGTTTTGCCAGAACACTGCTGGAGATTTTGTTGGCTTAGTCGATAACACGGCTGCCCTCCTTCCACACGAGGACAAATTCTGCGATAGCAGATATCTTGAATTCAATAATGATGATACTGTTAAGGCTTTAGTGCCATTGACGACGGCAGAGATGGAGCTGCAAAAGTCCACAGGTATGTAAGGGAGCATACGCGTTCTTTATGCCGTTGGCTAGGTACTCACTCTTGGTGTAGGTGGAAGAATTACGTTATGGGGTTTTGGCGGCGTGGTAGAGCTAATGGACGGTAAGACTTCGGGCCTTAAATCTGGCCTTTGAAGCGGATACTGCGGGTTCTAACGGGGCCACTGCCACAGGAACGGGGCGCATTTGGTTCGAGAGAGGGATTGATCACGGTAACGGCAACAACGAATACTGCGGGATAGGCATGGCAGAAATCCGATATGTCGAACACTGCGAGAGGTTTATCACAAGGCGTTTTGACGAACTATGGCCTAATGGCCTTATCTTTGGGGCAGATGAACCAAAGGTTGGCTCATTGTCCACAATTGTCGAGGGGGAATATGTCTACCTGTACAGCGAATATAAGGGTAATACTATCCTTGCTCGCGCATGGAGTCCTATGACGACCTCCCGCAACCTGTACCGCTTCTGGGACGGCAAAGATTATGTGGAGAACTATAATGCAGCAGTACCCATTCCAGCCTTTCAGGATATACCTCAAGGAGCTGTTGTCCGCTCGCATATTTTTGGCAGAAAAAAGAACTACATCTTCGTTGGAGTGGATAAATGGGCAGACAGCAAGATTCAGGTAGGTGCGGCGGAAACGTTGGAGGGATCGTGGGAAGTGTGGCCTGTTGCTTTGACACAGGGCATTAAGATCAAGGATGGCTTTCGATACTGCATATACCCTCACCTTTTCGCATCGCACACTCGTAAAGGGGAATTGTTGGTGACCTGGAGCGAGCAGTACCCTGGTGGTGTTATTGCAGGCAAGCTCCAATTCCAGACTACTGAGGAGGAGTGTGAGGAGGATTGTGAGCTCAACGACTGATTGTAATTCAAGCAGCGGTGTATGGTATTAAAAAGTCGACTTTTATAGCTGCTCGGTGTAGCTTCTTAATCCTAAGTAACTCTTAATCTGGAAATACCTTTAAAGCTTTCCTATGGTTGGAAGATTCCGGTTAAAGCTTGGTCTTAGTTCCGTCCGCAAATTTAAGCCGGTCTAGATGTGATAATCTTGTGGCGCCACGAATTATCAGGCAACATACAGCTCCGCCTGACCCTTGAAATCGTCATCTGGGCCGTCCCTCCTCACAACAACAACCACTGAAAACGTTTCATATGCAACATTCCAGCTCCGAACGGATCGCTTATACACTGACATCCTACGAACCTGTCGCAAGCCAAGAATCCCGGTGATCGACAGCCTCGTTTAATGCGAGCGATGCTGATTGGACCGCCAAATGTAATTGAATCCGAGGACACGGGTGGCTTGAAGTGTAAGCTTGAGATGGAGATGGGATGGTAGGTTGATATTGCCATTAGTGACGTCAAATTGCATTATCAGGTTGGATGGGGTACCATGGATGTGATCCGTGCTTGTGGGGCGGTGCCGCTGTATCTGGGGTTTCTAGGGCGTAGATCTGTGGATTTCATGTGCTAGGTTTGAGGTGGTGGGTTATATATCTCGTGCGGATTTTGTGATTGTTGGTTTTTATCTAATTTCATTACATCTTGTGCTTATATATTGCTGCAGATTCTACGAGGGAAGGTGCGACTTGGCACAACTGTTGCACTGAGGACCGGCCAACGAACGCGTCGTTCCGACATTAACATTAATAGCTGAAATAGCTCTTAGGGAGGGGCCTGTGCAAGACTATTGTTGCTTGTTTGGAATGGCCACTGAGATCCAAAAATCAATGGGTGAGACACCCTCTTCCTCAGAGGTGGATGTTTCCAAGGCTGCTATCGAGGACGTAGCCGTAAAAGAGAAGACCGACGACATCGACTTTCCACCACCTTGGAAATGGGAGAACTTTTTCCCCGGCGGCTACCATCAGAGCCGAATGTTCAAATTCAAGAAGCCAAAGACCATGTACACGGCTATCAACCTCTTCGCGGGTGTAGCTATCATGTTCTATGGCTACGACCAGGGCGTCATGTCGCAAGTCAACTTAAACGAAGACTATTGGAACCACATGGGCATTAATCCCATCACTGGCAATCAAAGAAATACCGCTGCTGAGGGCGGTATCGTGTCTGTATACTATGGAGGAACGCTTATAGGCGCACTCATCGCTGGATCGCTGGCTGATCGCGCTGGTCGTATCAAAGCCGTGGTGTTTGGATCGTTGTGGGCGTTGTTGGGAGCTGTGTTGCAGGCTTCGGCGCAGAATATTACTTGGATGTGCTGTGCGAGGGTTATTGCTGGAGTGGGGGTTGGAGCTATTGATTGTGTAATCCCGGTATGGTCGGCGGAGGTTAGTAGTCATTCTGCTAGAGGGGCTTTTTTGGCTATTGAGTTCTTTATGGTGAGTAGAATTCAATGCCTCGGTTTTATGGGGCAAGGCTGATGTGAACAGAATATTGGTGGTCTTGCGTTAGCTTACTGGATTGAATATTTTGCTTACTTGAACCCCAATATGTCCATGGCTTGGAGGACCCCGCTTGCGCTTCAGATTATCTTCATCATTATCATTGGAGTGGGCATCAACTTCTTCCCAGAGTCTCCGCGTTGGCTTATGAAGGTTGGACGCGAGGACGAGGCACGGAATGTTCTCAAGGCTACCCGAGACAGTGATGTTGAGTATGAATTGAAAGGCATCAAAAAGGTCGTCAAATTCGAATTGGAGACTTCTACAGCAAATCATTACTGGGCCATGCTCTTTCCGAAGGACAAGTATGCAAGACAACTCCGATGGCGTGTTGTGCTTGCTGTATGGCTACAAATACAACAAGAACTTGTTGGTATAGGTGTCATTACGGTATACGCAGTGGATCTGTTTCAGGATGCTGGTTTCGGGCTTGAGTTGAGTAAGCTGCTGGCTGGCTTCAACAATCTTAGCTATATGTTCTCGGTCATTTTCGCTGTTATCACACTGGATAAATATGGCCGCCGAGGTAAGCTTTGGAACCTTACTCACGCTTACCAATATTGATGTTTCATGTAGCGACAATGGTTTGGGGAGCAGTTGCTATGGCTCTCATCCTCCTTATTGCGGGTATCCTGGACAAGTACGCACAAGTAAAGGGCCCGAATCAACGAGCATACGGTGCTGGCGTCGCAACCATGACCTTCCTCTACACCGCGACATTCGGCGCGACGTGGCTCACGACACCTTGGCTCTACCCAACAGAGATCTTCCCTCTTAATGTTCGAGCAAAAGGCGGAGCGTGGTCAGTGGTTGGTTGGTCCATTGGCAATGGAGTTATCACTATGATCACTCCATTTCTGTTTCAGGCAATCAGCTATGGTACACTGCTATTGCTCTTCGGTCTTAATATATTCTGCCTGCCGTTCGTCATACTCATGTACCCTGAAACGTCAGGTCGAAGTCTGGAACAAATGGATACCTTTTTCGAGAATGGTGGTAGTTGGAATGTCTTCAAGAGCAGTCACACAATGAGAGATGCTGGAATTGATGACTGGAGGTGGACGAAGAAAATGAAAGAAGAAGACTACGAAGAGCTGGAACATGGGAGGAAAATGAGCACTGCCGCGCGCAGTCCCGAGGAGGATGAGAAGGATGCGCGACAATCCTGGAAGAAAAGGCCAGCGTATACTTTCAGGCGCAAGGCTTCCAATGCAGGAATATTGTAACTGTTCAACCGCTGGCATTACGAGTCAGCGAAAAGGGGGCGAGAAAGAGGCAAGATAGATATCTCCGTTTTTTGTCGAGTATTTCGAACTTTAGGTTGACTGTAGCCCTAAACTGTAGCCCTAAAAGCTGTCAACGCCCGATGTACTCGAGAGAAAACAGTAATGAAGCCGCAAGAGTGCATGTCTCCCTGCGTAAAGACGCATAATGCCCGGATATCGCTTCAAATTGGGGATTGAATCCTAATCACCGCAATAAGCGGCGCACACCGTATCAACCCTAATTCACCGACCTAGATGGGACCTTGGGGCGTATCGTGGCTGAAATTGGATCATTTCCCGCCGGTCAGCGATAATCTGTGAAGGGATGATCAGCGACATATAAATCAGCTTATATGCCTCACATGCCAGATTAAACAAAATTTCCGTACGACTACCTGGTCTATGTTCCGTATGGTTATGTTTTTAATGCCTGGAGCATACTCGGACCTGGAAGAAACGCTACGATGAGGAGTGCAGCGGTTGCGGCGCACGAGTACTGGGGAAACAGCCTGATCAACCCCGACAAGAGCCCTACCCCCCTTTTGGAGCAGCTTCTACTGGGCGTCGCAAACTACATAGTATTCCTCCCTCTTGCGCTCGCCACTTAGAGGAACAGGGGCTGACGGACCTTCGTATTGGCAGAACAGAGACGTCGCACCGTGGGATGTCAACGTGCTGACACCGGTTAAGTTGGCACACTTCTACCGTCATGTTGGCGGCGATTATGACGCTTTGTTTCTAGAGACGGAAGACGCATCACTGTCCTTCATATACCAATCTCTGGGCTGTTTCCATTCTCTACAGCCTGAGCACAATCCCTATGTCCCGCCACGTATTCCAGCTCTCACACCACAAGGTTTCGTACGATGGCAGACTGTACAACTGCTGCTGGAACCTGCAGAACACGTCCCATATCTACAAAATGCGGTGAAGAGGTTCGGAATCATCAATCCTGCTGACGGGGCACCATTCCCAAATTCACTGCCCAGGGAGGTTCTCCCGGCCAGACCTGATCGCCAAATGATCGAATGGTATGCTACTGTTTCAGAGAAGCTCAGGCTGGAAGCACAGGCATCTGCAGCTCGTGGCCTACCTCCCCGTCCCCCTAAATTGGCGCTGAGCGACGTTGAGAGCTCCAGGGACTCTTCAGTGGATGCCCATTCTATAACAGGCTACTTCTCAAGGCCTCGCAGTTCACAACGCTCCACAGTCTTCGCAAACGGCCGTCCTTCAGTGCATATACCACCTCAATATATGAACGATGCTCCTTGGTCTCCTGAGCGCCGTCGCAATAGCCTCCCTGAAAATCGCCACCCAGCCTCTTCGCCCCATGACGGGCAAACTCCTACACTTTACAGATCCTTCTCTCAACTACCTATACGGAACACTCGTCCCCCTCATGCCAGAGTTGCTAGTGACGTCTCCACAATTAGCACATCGACAGATGACTCTTCGAGTATTACTTCAAGTTCTCCATCTATGAGCCCAGTGCACTACCATTCCAAAGTCAATCCTCCATTCCAACCTCCACCGTCCCCCGAGGGCCGCCGTCATTCTACAAATCTGCCCCCGCAGCGTCTCACATCCCACCCCCAAGAATATCTCTCATATCAGAGGCAACCATCAGGTGAATACAAGACCAGAAATGTGAGGTGGCAGGACACAGAAAATGTCTTCAACAGACCAGACTTCAACATGTCAAACTACGGAGCGCAGGGTAACAGAAGTTCCAGTGCAAGGGGTCCGAGACCCAGAGACGGAGAATGGGAGGAGAGGGGAAGAGGAAGGACGACTGCGCCATTCACTGGAGTGGGTGGGAGAAAGTATCCTTAGGGAGGACGATCGATGGAGATTACTTTGATATGTACTGGGCGTTTCGAACAGGTCTGGGTGTTCTCCAAGATACCCTGGGTGCTCAAAATAGACTCTTCTTATTTGGTTGCATGGGCCGGGGGCATTTGTCTAATGGTATTGGGAGGATTCGGGATTCTACCTTAGGCACGCATATAATATATTGTTTGTGAGGCGTACATATACATGGATGTATCTGCACCACTGGATGCTCTTTAAAGATACGCTACTTAGGTACATGAAAAGCGATTGTATTTCTCTGCTCATCTGGTCAACAGTATGACATTACAGAGGTGATGAATTGGGAAGCTTTCCCTCTTGAATCTCCAACTTTCGCATTCTATTCCAACCCTTTTGCCTACATCTTCAGGGAGTTCGAATGGAGGTAGAACCAACATAATAACCCGATTGGAGCTTTGGGCTCATTGGCATCGCACATCTTAGCCAGTAGGCGGCTTGTGTTGCCTACCTTACTCTTACGTAATTTCTCTGGGTAAAGTTTTATTTAGTCCATATAAACATACTCAAATTTTGATCTGCACTCTATACACCAAAGTGAAGACACAGTTATTGGGCTTCGCGAACACACAACTGACATAAGGTTACACAAAATGATTTTTCGATCCATGTGAAAGTATAGAGTACCAAGTCATAACTCCACTCGTCTCTTATCTTTGACCGCTTAAACATTGACACAGCTTTACCGCTAAGTCAGGCCAGAAAGCTCCGAAAGTGTTCCCAATTCGTAGCAGAATTGCACCATGGCAGAAACCAAGACCTCAGAATCACTTCCCTACTGGCTTGTCAACGTCCCCAAACCCCAATGGCCAGCCGAATGCCCCGACTTCCTGCGTGACATCTCAGAAAGAAATAAAGCCATGATCAGCGTTCTAGAAAGCGAGTTCCGCCGTCTCACGTGGCCGGAGGTGCAAGAGCTAGTCAGTATGTACCTCTCCTGAGCCAGAATGAGAGGCATCTTTACTGTAGCTAAGCTCCCTAAGAGACCAACGAAATCGATAAATTCCGACGCAGTCCCTTGGATCAACGCAGATATAAACAATTTGTCTACGGCCTTAATAAGCAGTATGGATCCGTTACAGATTTTGTACGGGAGGAACGGCTTAAGTGGAATGATATCGAGCCATCGAAAGCTGCACCTTTTCAGGATCCAAGTATGAGGCGCTTTCCTTGACCTTGAAATCTAAACTTGGGCGCTCTTTTGGTATTCGTGCTGTCCTGACTTCTGAGGTAGATGATATCAAAATTCTTTACAATGACTGGCCCTACGGCATTGACAAGAGTATCGTGCACTTAGTTGTTTGGACGAAGTTCGTCCTTGAAGATGATCCAGAGACTGACGATCTGACGCCAAAGATGAGGAAGGATATTGATGAGTATGTTGTTAGGACGTTTGGATCAAGGGTGCCACCAGACAAGGTGAGTCGACGACTTCTAACCGTACCTTTGAATATTTCAGGTCTTTGGTGGCTTTTCCACATGGATGCTTTACTATCATTAAATAACAATGCGTCATAGATAATCTGGTTCAAGAATTGGGGCTCGATCAAGTCTATACATGGTCTGGAGCATTTTCATGTCATGCTGAAAGATCCAGATGGGGATTTTCTCCGGGAAATAACCAATGGTGATGTCGCTGTATCCGATCAGCTTCCCTAGGATGCCAGCTTGTTTTTATTGAAACGGCTTTAGACCGTTCGGATATGCGAGTCGAAGTAATGGCATAACATATCTTGCTGTAACTATATGAGACCTTTCTCTTACCAAGTATAGAATATTGGAAATACCAAGAATATCAGGTATAAATTGGCACTCTGGGTTCCTTTCTGAGAACGGTAATCTGGAGTTTTTACTGTTGTTGAGCAAGCTATGAGAGGCTTTTTCTGTTCTATACGAAGGTAGAAGCGGAATCATTGCTAAGTAGAAGCAGGAACTAATATCGATTGGACATGTATATCAAGCTGAGCACAGATGACTCAGGTTGAGATTGAGCCAGAGACAAAACGCTTCTTCCTTAACAAGCGGCACAAGCACGCTATCCACCTTCGCCGTAACCGCATATATTACAGCCATGATATTGCCCGAAACCAAAAAGGATAGGACACTGGCATCGACGATTGTCAATCTTTGTAGGACCATGACTTCTGAGCTTCTCGTCCACAACACGTGTCAGACCTGCTATTCCTGCTAGGTGGTGTTATGTTTATTCTGTCCTACTATGCCCGCATACGGACTCGTTCGGGCGACATGGTCGGACATGTTCATGTCTGGAGGTAAGAAAATTGACTTTTTTCTTCTCTTTCAAGGGGAATGCTTGGAAGACTCTGTCAGCGATTCTCGCTCCAGTGGGCAGTGTCTCCACATCGATGGGGCTTTTTAGGTAATCCGGGTGGATCAGGGGTATGCCAGTGGATTTTGCGGGATTGGCATCAATGGAGCCTCACGGAAAATGATGGATGAGGCAGAACATCATAGAAAATCTACTTCGGCCAGATTCTAGAGGAGCTCTTGAGCCACCCAGTCGACCTGGCTTGTAAGAGGTGGGAAAGATGGGAGATTGAAGATTGCTGACTCTGGGTCCTTGGGACAGGATGATATAACCACGCTATTCTAATACGAAAGTCCCTCAATTGCTGCTGCTCAGGCAACTTCTATGGAGTTACTGCAGGCAAGCACGATTTAGAGAATCGTCGCGACGAACATTGCTAACTCAACGCAACAGGTATTTGGGCATATGGACTCATGTTATAACTGTGGTTTTCAGTGGTAGACGAGCTCTTTTGAAAATTGAATGCACCAACAAGTATTGCGCTATGGTTAGCATGATGAGAGACTCGCAATGTGAAAGCAGATGTGTGAATAGTCTTGCGTATTCTATATCGTGTGTTTGTTATAAGGAGAAAATATTATATACCATGGTTGAATAAACAGTGGCGCAACTTCTCACAAGGTATTCCTCGGTAGAAGGGCTAAAGATTTGGCCCAATGCAATTCGGAAGCATTGGAGTCTGGGTTTTTTTGTCCTCCTATTAGCAGCCCAGGATCACAGAGGCTTTCACAGCCATGTAGGTGAAGGTGCAGGGGCGCAATAAACACTCCTAGAGTAGTCCAAGCTTCTTGAGCAACCAGGGGATGAGGCTGTGACAATCACCTACGCCAAGACACTTGTGACATGGCGCCATGCTGATACATCAAGCGCGGGCACCCGTTTCAACCTGTTCTGGTAATAGATGCTACTGAGCTGCAAACACGTTGTATGAGTGGTCGAGTGGGTGGAAAGACAGGTGACAGCGCCAAGAAATGACGGAGGATCCCTGTTGCCTGAACGTCACTTCCGCCAGCAGCCTTGACGAAGCACAGCCAAGTGTTCGGAAGCCTGGAAATACCGAATTGCTCAAGAGTGACACTAGACATCGAGCCGGTACTAACTTCACTCGTTTCTCAGTCCTCTTTGGTCTACTAAAGACTCCTTAAAATCCCTCAGCTTCAGGAAAGCTCCTTTGCCCTACTCTTGACACTCATTATTTTGAAAATGCCTCTTGGTCACGGCCATGGGGACCATCGGCGCATGTCGCTAGGTAGTGAGTGTTGACCTTAGCAACCCTTTGCCCCAATCCTCAGATCTTGGACATCTAGGAAGGAGGACTCGCTGACTCTGCTATGACGACAGGAAAATCTGGAGACGACAGCAGGTCGGATCAAGCCGGGGAGGATGAAACAGGTTCGGAAAGAAACATCTGGCTATGAATAGCTTTCTAACATGCGTTCAGTCGTGGAGCCAGAGCAGGGCAATGGTTAGTCAGATGCTGCATGAGGGTTGTGGGATACCGCATATACTGAACGGCTTGGCTGTCCATAGTGCTCTCCCATATCATTTCACAGTTACGGCCAGGCGCCGACCTGAGCAAGGTTACGCTACCAACTTTCATACTGGAACCAAGGTCTATGCTGGAACGGATCACAAAGTACAATATCTGGATACTTTCAGTAACTGGTAGCTAACAGCCCGGACCAGTTTCATGGCACACCCTGAGACCCTTCTACCCATGCCTGATATTGACGACCCTGTACAACGTTTCCTATCTGTCATCAAATTCTACTTAAGTGGCTGGCATATCAAACCACCGTAGGTCGTCCCTATTCCACTGAGGTCGCACAGTGAGCCGCAGTCTGAACCAAAATATAGTGGTGTCAAGAAACCTTTGAACCCCATCCTTGGCGAAACCTTCACCTGCTACTGGGAATATCCTGATCATAGTCGAGGGTATTACATATCAGAACAAACATCACATCATCCCCCAAAATCAAGCTACTTTTTCATGGTCCCCGAACATAATATAAGGATAGACGGTACGCTCAAGCCGAGGAGTAAATTTTTGGGCAACTCCGCCGCAAGCATGATGGAGGGGATAGCTGTACTGCGTTTTATGAATAAGGGCGCTTCAAAAGGTGGAGAAAAGTAGTATGTGGCTCTGTTCACCACATATGCCGCAAGCTGACAGGAAGTCGCATGATAGCTTTGTCACTCAGCCAAATATGTACGCTCGCGGAATACTGTTTGGGAAGATGAAATACGAATTGGGAGACCATAGCTCCGTAAGGTGCCCTGAACTAGGGCTTGCAGCTGATATCGAGTTCAAGACTAAGGGATACTTTGGTGGGACCTACAATGCCATAGGGGGTACTATAAAGAATGAGCGGACTGGAGAGACATTATACGAATTGTCAGGTATGTGGAGTGGAGAAATGGTGGCGAAAAATATCATGGTACGAAGCCCGAATACTCTCTAGTGCATGAATTCGCTGATATGGGAAAAGACCGGCCACAAGGAAGTCATCTTTAATGCTACACATGCCAAGCACACGCCTCCAATCGTCCGCCCGCTCGATGAACAACACGAGCGCGAATCTCAAAAGTTATGGTATAAGACTGTGGTGGCAATCAAAGAGTCGAACCATGCTGCAGCCACGGAGGAAAAGACAAAGATAGAAGATCGCCAAAGAGACGAGACTGCAAAGAGACAAGAGCAGGGTATTGAATGGCAGCCAAAACTCTTTCGGAAAGTGCATGGTGGACCTGGCGGGCCAGAGGAAGGAGAGGAAGATCTCGATTGGATATTGAACGCAAATATGTAAGTGCTTGATGAAACCTTGTTCCTTCGCAGTTGCTAAGAAATACAGTGACGGTGCAACCCCCGAAGAGAAAACCAAACAAATACTGGCCGTTGTGCCAATATTAAAGGGTCAAACCGCCTCTGAAAATACTAAAGCCGCTTCACCTCAGAAAGCTCAACCCGCCCCCGAACCCTCCTCTCAGCCACAACCGCAATCACAGCAACAACCGAAAGGCTCAAACGACCTAATCGATTTCGGTCAATCCGATTCATTACCAGCCAGTTCTGTCCCGGATAGAAACTCGTCTCTTCAACAGCAGACGATGCAACAGCCTACAAACGCACCGTCAGGTTTACAGGAGCCACTAATGCCAGGCCAGCCTCTCAAGCGGGTGGATACATTGACGAAAGACTTGGATGAATTCGTTGATGCGCCTGCAAGTAATTAAGTGGTTGAGTGGAAGGTTTGAGAGCAGTCGTGTTACTGGCTATGAAATGAATTCATGTCTTTCCTATCTTTCTTGCATGCCATAGAGCCATCAGGCGATCTGAAAGGGCCTCCAAGAAGGCTGTTCCTCTCTGGACTAACGAGCAGAGCATTTTAAGCGAAATTACCTCTTGAAAAATATGATCTGATTGTGTTCGCTCTCAAACCCTACGTTCATTGAGGGGTGCAAGAGACTGTCATCTGTCATATGTAGCACCCTTTTCCGTCCTAGAATACCAATGCCGAGCTGCAAAACCTTCCGTAGTCTCCCAACTTTTCATCCTTCATAAAAATGCTACATGCTGCCTTCCCAGCACCATCAATTGCAATACTCATACAAAACCAGCTACCCTCTAAACTCCTCCTAGTCTCATCTCTGCTTCCTACAATCAGGACAATACCACTTCCCCGCCGGCTCCTGCTTGACTCCCACACAACTCCAATGAAACCACTCATACGGACACGTCGCATTATCACACGCCACCATATTCCCATAACTCACGCTCTGACAAACACAATATTTCTTATCATCCCCATCTCCCTCGTCCTCCGCATCCTCCATCTCCACATCCTCGTCGTTTTCGTCGCCTGCGGCGCTGTCGTCTTCGCCTGTGGATACTGGGGTGCCGGATTTTTTGTTGCCGCCGCGGCGACGTGTGGTGTTTTTCTTGGTGGCGGTGGAGTTTAGTTGGCCGATTCGTTGGTGGGGAGGCGCAGGGTTGCGGGCTGAGGGCTTTTTGTTGTTGGAGGGGCGGGAGGGACCGGCGGAGGAGCCGCGGGAGGTGGCGAGGTCGGAGGCTTTGGGGGTGCCGGGGCCGAGGGAGGATTGTCGGAGGGAGGAGGAGGTGGCGGGGATGGAGAGGTGGTGGGCGTTTAGGCGGCGGCGTTTGGAGGGGTCGGTGGAGGGGGAGCGGTTGTTGTTTCGGAGGGCGGAGAGGTGGACGGCTTGTTGGGCGGCGGCTGAGGGGGGGAGGGCGGTTATGAGGGGTGAGGGTTGCCGGGCTGAGGGCTGGACGAGACGGGCGATGGGGTTGTTGGCGATGGTGGTGGAGGGACCGATGTTGCCGGAGAGGGGGTGCAAGGGGATGGATGGGCTCTGGTTGGTGGGCAGGGGTGGGAGGCGAGTTGTGATGCTGGCGTTGTGAAGCAGGGAGGGAAGTTGGGGGTCTGGTTGGATGGCGCCTTCGTTTTGGAGGTCGCGGATTTTGAAGTCGAGGCGTTTGACTTGGCGGTCGAACTGGTGTACTTTTTGAGTCCTGGGGATTTGAAAGGGAGAAAGGTTGTACACTTACTAGTAACGCGGCTTTCTCGGCCATGGCAATCTTTTCGGCTTGGATCTTCTCTGCCTTTTCATAATTCTCGCGGATAATTTTGCAATAAGCCTCCTGTTTGGGATTTGGTTGACCAGCCCCATTCATCCTAATCCATTTCTGGATACTACTATCACGACTTGCAATGGTGTTTCGACAGTCCTGAATAATTCGATCCTTGGCCTGGATTTCTTCATAGAGATGGTGTATTTCGCCGGGTAAATTTGAGACTGTATTGGAAGTTCAGTATTCCAGAGGCCCTTCCAAAGTTTGAGGAGATAACACCAGGCTACACTCACCGTCTTGTTGGAACTGCTCAAGCACAGAGGCGGCATCTTCGACCTGATTCATCATAAATAAAAAGGCGATATGCGTCTTGCTTATGCTTCAACACCCGTGCACTTTTGGCGCGAAATTCAAGTACGAATGTAACCTTTTAGAACGGTCTTCTGACTATCAACGACGTTGATTACAAATTGAAAGTAGGATGGTATGAGTTGACGGCGGCGGAAAAAAAAAAACACTTCGGTATATTTGCTGGTGATTGCTGAGAATACCTCTTCAGCATAAAGAGAATGAATGTGATTTTACTAGTTGCGTCAACTTTATATGACCACTTCACAACTAATTCGTCACTTTCCCCTCTGAGGATGGGCTAAAGCGTGAGACCGCCCGGGAAGACCTTTTCGAAAATCTGATTAAAAGATAACCTTGTATGGCAGTTGCGTTGATACTAGTACCATGATCAGATGGTTTGTGATCTTTGAGAAATGACTGTTGATGAGCGTATTGGTGTTGCCTTGAGCTGTTGATGGAAGATGATATATCGCCTCGTAATAGCGTTGAACAAAAAGGACGGCGAATGTCGGGACTTTGTCGGCCCGATGATGGAGCCATGCCGCTATCAGCAAAGCGCAGCTCGGGTGAACCTTCCTTCTCCACATGCCTGTGTACCTGCAGTCGTTCTTCACCTTTGCGCCGCCAGCCGTTCTCGTCTACTTAAATTCTACCACCACCACGAAACCTCTGGGACTGAATATGAGGAGGAAGGGCATGATACTAAGAAGCTCACGCGCTGTTCTAGGAACGAAAGATACGGCATCATGACAAAACAATCTATAGTCCAAGACTACAAGCATCCTCAACCAGGCACAACATCGACATTTACTGTCGATGAGAAGGTGCGGAGAGAAGTCTGGAATAATGGGATTCGCAGGCCGAAAGGCTATGTGGTATCGTACCATGCCAACCCAGATATGGAGAAGATGCACTTTGGACCAAAACATCCTATGAAGCCATGGCGGTTGACCTTAACGAACAAAATAGTCCTAGCATACGGCATGCACGAGGCTATGGATTTGTATATACCAAGAGCTGCTACTCCTCAAGAGTTAAAAGAATTTCATAGAGAGGATTATATCGACTTCCTCCAAAGGTATTCGTCATATCTCTACCTAAACACCTTCAAAGATGCTGAAAACAGTTCAGAGTCACTCCTGCAGATAACACATGGGACCCAGAGAGTCGCACGTACGCATACAATACTGCCGATGACTGCCCTATATTTGACGGTCTTTATAACTACTGCTCGCTCTACGCCGGAGCCTCACTCGACGCCGCCCGCAAACTTACGAATCATCAATCCCAGATCGCCATCAACTGGTCCGGCGGTCTGCATCATGCGAAGAAGACCGAAGCCTCCGGCTTCTGCTACATCAACGACATTGTCCTCGCAATTCTCCAGCTGCTGCTGCACCACCCTCGCGTCCTCTACATCGATATCGACGTTCATCACGGTGACGGCGTCGAGCAAGCCTTCTGGTCTACAGACCGTGTTATGACACTTTCCTTTCATAAATATGACAGAGCAGAATTTTTCCCTGGTACAGGTGCATTGGATGACACTGGGCCTCTTAACAACGCCAGTCCTGGCGCCCACCATTCTCTCAACGTACCCCTCCATGATGGCATTGAAGACGATCAATATATCAAACTATTTCAGGACATAGTAAGGCCTTGTGTCCGTACATATCAGCCCACAGTCATTGTCCTGCAATGTGGTGCTGACTCTCTTGGCGGAGATCGTCTTGGATGTTTTAATGTCAACATCAAAGCTCATGGCGCATGCGTAGCGTTTGTCAAAAAGTTCAATCTGCCTATGCTTGTCCTTGGCGGTGGAGGTTATACAGCACGTAATGTAGCCAAAGCGTGGGCGTACGAGACAAGCCTATGCATTGGTGCCGAAGTGCATCCCAATCTGCCAGTCCATACGCCATACTTAGAACATTTCGGCAACGAGAAAACACTCTTCCCAAAGCTTGACTCGACGGAGCGATACGCGAACAAGAACAGCAGGGTATACCTGGAGAGTGTTGTAATGGGCATTATGGAACAGCTAAGATATCTACAAGGTAGTCCGAGTGTACAGATGCAGCATATACCGCCTGATATTGGAGGTCTGCGAGACGAGTTGGAGAGGGAGCTGTTCAACGAAAGAGAAGAGCGGGAAGAGCGAGAGCGGGCTAGGAGGAAGAAGGAGAGAAAAGGCTAGCTTTATTCGCCTAACTAGCCGTTGATATTGCTGCACAGTGAGCCATCAGTCATGCGCCGTAAGGGTCCGCTCTGGGTTTGAAAAGCCTGTCCCCCGGAGCTTTTTTGAAGGTACGAAATATATGCCGATCTATTTTTGGTCATCGATTTGACTGTGTATCAGTTGGAATCTTGAAGGGTAACAGCGACCCGAAGTAGATGCGGTTCTTAAAGGCATCTTCCATTGGCTTGGTTTCCCTAGCTGATGTGGTACCGCGAGGGATTATGGTTACGGTTTGCGATGAATGAACATACTCTACGGAAGAGGAATTCAGAAACGCACTCCAGGTACCCATATCTATGCGCAAGCCACACTTCGACCACCCACGAAAGAAGGTGTCGCTCGAAATCAAGCCACAGTTCTACGCTCTTACCAGCTTCTATTGTCCTGGCTACACATGTAGGCAAAAATGGCCAGCCACCACGGCGCTATTATATGAATTCATGACGGTCGATTCCTAGTTCAGGCCGCCGCTAGAGCTTTGATCGCTATCGGGGCATTCCAGACGCGTTCAGAGACAAGCGCCCCTCAGCCTTCCGTGCTGTGGTTTTCCAACCTACATCCAGAGTGTTATCATGCTTTCTGATGATTCAGAAATTAACATAAGCGTATCTAGACCGCTATCCTCGATTACCGGTTTCGAGGAGACGACCACGCGAATCTTGCGTCAACCCTCGTACCCCACGTAAGCGATCTTGCGCTTCACGTATAATTGGCCCGAATAGTACTTAAACTCAAAACCATTCCAATCGATATTGGCCGCTAGTTAAGGATATCTGCCTCGCTGTGCTCTGGTTTCATAGAACAACTTTGTTCACTTCCATTTGAGCTCTTATTTGCTATGGTCTCAAGTTGAGGATTCTTCATCGCGATCTATGTGACTATTCTTGACTGTCCCTGACGGCTTTGTGACGGCCATCATGTTTCACGCATGTCTTGGTCGAGCACTTGCTTGCCGTATACTATATTCATCAGTGTTGTTGTCCCGTGTCTTCTTTCATCATTGATAAGCTGCTTTCCGTTGTGTTCTGCTTTTGATACCCTGGATACTTTTACTGTTGACTTTCCCCAGCTGCCGTCCCTTCCGTCCTCTACATTCGTTTGCCAAAGAAATATCTGAGGCCAATATTGCCTAGTATCTTAGTTCAAGGAACTCACGGGCCATCCAGCATTCACTAAAGGCATACATACCGCAGGAAATCTGGCCGAACGAACCACTACCAATATTCAAAAACCCATTTTGACGTTGAAGATCCCGGAAACCTCAAAGACACTGGGTGCCTTCTGGGCCACAATAGAACTGCCCTACGCGATGACGCGGCAGGACCCTCGCCATCTGCAAAACTTCGATCCTAAGACTTTCTGGCCATCAGTTGCTGCACAATCCGATTCCCTATCGATCTATCCTAATTCCTCCGTCTCTAATATTGCACCCCGCCGGCCATCACTTCCACATTCGTATGAATCCCCGTTGCTCCGTTGAGGGTAGGTGCAAGAGTGCTAACGCAAGGTGCAGAGAGTCATACATAGAGCGCCAACGCCTGCGTAACAAGACGATTATATGGGTCATCTCTATCAGCTTCTTTGTGGTCATCGTGATCCTGATCGCCTTATTTGCGTGGCTTGGGGCGCATAATTGGTTCAAGAGTGAGGACGACTGATACGGCACAAGGCGTTAAATGGATGACGACTAAGGTTAAG
Source organism: Cladonia borealis (assembly GCA_018257855.2). Taxonomy (NCBI): domain Eukaryota; kingdom Fungi; phylum Ascomycota; class Lecanoromycetes; order Lecanorales; family Cladoniaceae; genus Cladonia; species Cladonia borealis. The sequence continues at coordinate 883,001 of JAFEKC020000019.1, forward strand.
CTCTTTGAATACTACGGTATGGCGGGATTGGTCATAGTTGAAGGTCTTATGAATAGCGTTGCTTGCGGTTCAGCGGGGGATAATGGGATATGGGATCATACATCAGAATAGGACGCTTGCAAGAGCTGCAACAGGGGTCATTCGTTGCTCATGGGTTCGGAGTTCAGGTCTTGATATCATCTAGATTACAAAGGGTGTCTTTTAAACCTCCCAACATTTTTCATGCATTGACGCCTCGCTTTTCCATCAAACGCTTTTGAACTCTGTTCTATGGAATAATTCCCCATTTCCCATCAATACCTCTTTCTCGTAGGCTCCGGACTCGGACTCCTAGTCATACTCCTCTCATCTCGCCCTCTTTCTCTCAACCTAAAAGAATCCATTAGCGGCAACTCCACACTCTGTGTCCAAGACAGCAAAAAGGACAACCTACCACTTCTTCGTACCCAACTCCAACTCCCTCTCCAACTCCGGACTCGGTTCCTTCCTATGTATGAAATTGCAGAACCCACCCCTCACGCATCCTTCCCCACTGTTCAGCCTACAACACGCTTCTCGGAAATCCGTCACGGGACTGAGTTCGCAGTAGATAGGCCGCGCGGCGTACCAGCGCGAGTTGAGTGCGTCGCAGGCTTTTTGCGCTGAGTCCTCGTATTTGAAGCGCGCGTACACGTTGCCGATGAGATCTGGATTTCACTCGATGTTAGCAAAAAGTATTCCCATCACAGCCTGTTTGGTGGAGGGCGAGGTTGAGGGCAAGGGGAGAGACGTACGATCGTTATTATTATCACATACAACCACCTCCTCCGGCTCACCATATTTACACATCTCGCACCAGAAGTCTTCGTAGAAAGCGTCAAAGTGGTTCTGGAGTTGCGAAGGGTTCATATTTGTTTTGGGATCGTAGGCGGGGTTTTGGTAGAGGTTGGGGAGGAGGATGGTTTGGCTGTAGGAGGGCTTGACGTGTTTACGGGAGCAGCGGTCGCCGTGGCGGCAGGCGCCGATTTTGTAGTAGAAACTGCAGTTTACTTTGTCTTGTTCTGTGCCGAAGATGGAGGCGAGGTAGCTGAGGAGAGGAGGGAAATGTTAGTTTGGGGTGGAGACGGGGGAGTGGTGGGCAGACTTACTTGGCCATTATGATGTACGTGTGGAGAACTTAGGGTATGTGGTGAAGTTACGTCGTTGAGGGTAAGAATCGGGGTTGTCGTGAGTAGTCGCTCGTGGTACTTGGAGCTCGAGAATTTGATAGAGCTGCTGTTAGCGCGGTGAGGATGGCTTACAAATCAATGCCAAGAGTCTGGGTTGCAGTGAAAGCACGAGATGCTTCGATCTATTATTACGATAAATTGATAACGAGACTGTTTTCACTGCCTCTAAGGTATATTCCCTCATTATAGAACTTTCATCGCTTTTAGTCGTGCTTCCGCGCTCACGTCGACGCTAATATATCAGCCAGTGGCTTGATTCAGAGCCATGCAATGGGCAACACGAAGTTGCCAACCTGCGTGAAACGACTTCTGACACGATGCTGCCTCGACTAGAGCTTCACTAGGTTGAAGCTCACACCGGAGTCTGATGCTTCCTCTTCAAGGGTCAAATCTCAAAGATGCTTGAGTCCTTGTCAAGAGTGTAGGATACCTTTGGCGATCCTTCCAACTCCGGCTGTCAGCTCCGCATCGCCATATAAAGCCTTGAATTGACAGCCAAAGCTATGCTCTCCGAAGTAGAACAGTGCAAGTCCTTGGACGATATCAGCCAATTGACCCCAAGTGAGACTATCCGGAGCACTTCGCCAACCGATTACTTCCAGCAGAACGCCTTCAGTGGTAAGGGCATATCTAAAGGATTGGCCATGAATTGCAGTAGTTCCGCCACATGTATTGATCTCATGATCTATTCGATCTTTAGCTCCTATCAGAAGAGCTTCAATGGCATCCAGAGAGATCTTCTCGTTTCGCACAGCGAGCGACAACGCCATTCCGGTATTGGGAACTTGGAAGTGGAATGGTGCATTACGGAGACTGAGGGAGCTGGACTTTGCGAGACTCGAGTTCCGCATGCCCAAGTGGAGAAGATCAGACCCAGAAATGTTGACCGATGGCGATACTGATAATGGAGTAGGTTGATAACTGATTGTTGCCCGACTTGCATTACCTGGCAGATCGGTATCGGGCTCGATCGCTTGCACTAGGTTTCCATAGCCGATATGTTCAAATATGTGTGGGGTTGTAGCAAAGAATATATCAAAATGACAAGCGAAAAAGTGCTCTCCACCGACTATGTAGATCCAAAGTCCGTTTACCACTATTTGCAGATGAATCCATGTCATCCCGCTTGACGATGTACCAGAATTATAGAGTTGGAGCTCAACCCCCTCATCTGCAACCGCTCTGTATGGCATCTCAACCGGCTGAGCCCCTCGAGAGCGTTGCTCCACTTCTTTTGTGACACTTCGGTCGACCGCGACCAATAGATCTATTATTTGCTGCTCTGGTATCCCTCTGGGGCCGAGACTCAAGACAAGAGTAATGTGAGTCCCTGGAATTGTAAATGTGGTGTTTCTAGTAATGTTATCAGCATAAGATCTTACTCTCTTGGCGTACGCTTACGTACAGCCATGTTGGCGGTGGTTTTGAAACGGTGGAAGCTGATAGTTGTGGTTTGGGGGAAGGAAGCAGAGGACTGGAAAGCATTGATAAACCAGATCTAGGGAAGTAAGCTAAAAAAAGAAACGTTAGGTATCGTACAAGCATGGAGTATCGATAGCCAATTTCGGTCAGCGGTTCTGCTCAAAATCATAGCTTATCGACGTATGAGCCCGGATTTCTGGCAAGGGCTTCAGTCGAGATAGACATTAGAGGGAGAGGGGGAAAGCCCGCTGCAGCCCCCATTTACGGCTTTGATAGTGGGTACGCCAATATCCTCGCGTTTATAAATATTTGGAACCTCTGACTCGCGGTAGGAGTGCAGGAAAATCGCGTTCTTAGACATTCTGCGCCTCTCAGCCGTCCAGGGTTTCAAATCTTATCTCCGACCATATTCACATTTGATTCGACCTCCATTCCCCGAGTATGTCTACCGTCCACCATTGACGCGCAATCTGGGCTCGCCACGCCTTGCCCACCTAAGGCTTCTACACCAACGGGACTTCCTTCCGACTGACTAATTTACAACGCCTCGCTTGAACATTGACAAAGGGTCGTACAAGAGAACGGAGCGTAAGTGGTGCATATAGAGCCGACAACTAGTGAATTATCTTTGGTGACAACCTTAGAATTCATAGCTCTAAAGGTTTCTAACCTTTGATTAAGAGGTCCATGGGAACGACATTGTGTTCTTATCATGGGTCTGTTCCGAAGGACACAGAAATCGGATACTTCCTTCTTACCACTAATCGGGCTCGCCGCAAGAATGGCAACTTTGCTCTTCTGAAGACGTGTAGGAAAATTTACGATGAGGCCGTTCGAGTCTTGTACACAACCAATACCTTTGGCTTCGCTTTCAATGTACTTATCAATAAACCCTAAGGCTTCTTCCATGCAGTACCCTCCCGGTACCTTGCCATCGTCACGTCTATTTACATTGCATGCAACCCGCAAAGTAGGGGCGCGGATCAACGGGATCCATTAAGGAGGAAGCAGAATTGGATCAGGATGTGGAATACCATCGCCACGGAAATGCCAATGCTGAAAGATGTTACAGTAAAGTTCCAAGGTCGAGAGAACTAGGGCCGGTATATTAGGGAACCAGGATCGAAAGGTTGGGAGGAGTGGTTCCATCCTATGGCATGTGCAGCGCCTAAATTGGAATTCAGAGCGTCCTTGACATTTGAATTCAAAGTAGACGGTGAACGGAGAGTCTTAGAAGACATGATGGACCTATTGGAGGCCATCAGAAGATATACTAGCAGCTGGCAGCCACAATGAATGAAGGGTGGACACCTATCATGTCACTGCTTGAGATACTTCTATAATATATTACTCAAGTGAGGTTCATGCTTTTTGGAAAAACGTCTTCATTGCTCAATGAGTACTCGAAAGTTATCATCTCGTGCCGCTTTATATCCCAAACACAAGGCAGATGTCCTGCGTACAATCCATGGTCGCCGTTGCTGTCCATAATCATGCCACATCCGCGGCCGCAATGCCAGTGTGGGGGAGCGAGTTCAAGCGAAGCATTCAGCAACCGTCAGGAACTTACGAAACATCATGTAAGTACCAATTACAGTCGTAAGGTCGCCATCTGGACATCTAGATTGCTGGGAAATACAGCTGACCCTTAGTACACCTCAGAAAACATACGAGTACATCTTTCATTCTAGTAAGAATGATTTTGTTAAACGCCCAGAGACAAAGAAGACAATGACCCGAAGAAATCATGGAGGTCACTGTTAGGCTTCTACTATGAAATTGATTTTATAGTACACGCTCGCATATACGTTGCCTTGTAAAGAGATGCATTTTAATATAGAAATTTTTCTTGCTTCCCTCATTATCTGTCCCCTTGGGCACGTAATAGACCTTAGAATTCAATTAAGATTTTAGCAGAACCAGCGTAACCCAAACCCTCCAAAAATGTACCAACAGGCTTCAAGGAAACGCAATTACCGTGGAGAGAAGATAAGTCGCCGTGGATTACCTGAACGGCTTCTGCTAGTCCAGAATGTGCCAGTACAGGGGTAACGGACCCCAGAAATTGCAATTGATATAGGTACGATTGACTGTTTTTTAGTAACACAAAGGGAAAGGCCATCATTGCTTCTTGACATTCAAAAGCGCATTCACCCCCACTTGGGCAAGTGACCCGGTTAGACCACCTGGAACTGGCTGAGTACCCGGTGCTGTTTTCATATCTACCGGAGCTTTTGCATTCGGGGTTTTGGCACCACTGCCAACAATTTTTGATCTGGTAGCTGGTAGCGCAGATGGTGCCGTGCCTTTCGCCGGTTCTCCTACCCCTACCGGGAAGTACTTATAGGTTGGAGCACCCCAGCTCTTTACTGCAGCGTCCCATAGCTGAGCTTGGATTCCCACAAGCTCCGGGGTCCATTGCTCCGATCGTGCCTTTACCTGGCGGATCCAGGCTGTGAAAATTCCCACTATTTGAGCGGGTGCAGGGCCCGTCGGTGCAGGGGCAGGATCTGCAGTGTGAGCACCTGAGGCACCGTCAGGCCCAGAAGTATGATCGGCAGGAGGCGCGGAAGGTTCAGCGGTTTGAGCAACACCAAATGTAACGATAGACACTTCCTTGTCCCTGAGGGTACTAAAGGACCAGGTATGATCTTGAAAGTTCCATCTCACGGTGCCAGTGAATCCGATTCTCCCTAGAACAGAGCGAAACATAAGAAGCATCTCATTTTGTGGAAGAAGTTGCTCCAGGCAGATCTGCATCGCTGCTTTCCACCCTTCTGGTCCCTTTGGTAAACATGGCGCGAACGGTCCCTTAATCTTCTGCGTAAGTACCTCCCCTTGGAATGCGAATTCGCCAGAAGGTTTGCTGGTATCTTTAAATTGAATAGCCTGTCTGGCTGAGCTGTCTATTACAATTGCAGACGTCCCACTAATCTCCCATCCGGCCCTGTGTACACTGGCCAGCTTCCCATTTCGTTTTTTTGTCTGGTTGCCGTACTGGATGCCGGCCACTTTGGCCTCGGTTGCAACTTTAATGGTAAAAGAAGTACACAGACCGCTCTTACCGTTCCAGAGCGCCTGGTCTCTGTCCGTAGGTGCTGCGACGGTCCTCAGCCCCGCTTCTGCAAGGTTAGGTTTGTGAGAAGCCAGGAAAGTGCCCCAATTCCCAAGGGTACCCGCTGGAGCGGTCTTCAGGAGATAGTCAAACATCACAAAGCTCGTGTACGGAGTTACACTCCAAATTTGTTTATATGTGTTTGAGACTGTTGCAAAGTCGGTTCCGGATGGTGCTGGTTCTACTGATGACCCTGTCGCCTTCTTTCCACCAGCCACAGTGGAGGCAGTATTGGTCTTCGACCCAGCGGGGACTGGCGCCGGTGCCCTTTTGGAAGCCGGCGCGGGTGCAGGTTGTCTGGACATGGCTCGACCTGAGACAAAAAGATGAAGTGAAGCAATGCTTCTGCACAAATCCTAGATACTAAATAGTGTATATAGTGTCAAGCGTAATTCATCAGCTTATATATATGTATATAGTGAGGTGCTAAGCCCACACTCGCGTAACAGGTGCTAGAAAGGCATCAGTGCTGACCCCGTGGCCTAGTGGCCAGAAAAATGCCATCAAAGCAGGGAGAACAGCGTTGGCCAACGCGCTTGGCCGATGCATGGTGATGAGTAAGGATAAGAAACATGGAAGTTGTATGGGAGGCGTCCCCATTTCGGCGTATCGAGCAGGCATGGCATCCTACTCTAGACCCTTAGGACAAGTGCTCATGGCATCTTGTGGCTTAGTCAAGAGCTGAACAGATAGTTGGGATGGCGTTGATATTGTTGCTGAGTGTGCAGATTTCGACAATATCTGGGGGCTTCCCGTGGGGAGAATTGGGCCCTACAAGGGCAATTTCTCGGCTAAACTCGGCTGAACTGGGGGCCAGGTCCCGGCCGAACCTCACAAGAGCGGCCTCATTTGTGGGCTTACAGCTCAGCTATGGTTAAGGAAAGCTCCGTTATGGTAAGAATCTGGTATTTTGTCCGCGACTAGTCCAGGCCGACAGCTTAAGTCCCAGGGTCAATACCGCAAGTTCTAAGGGCCGACACCCCTAAGTTCTAGGGCCAAAACCTCCAAAGGACCTGTATATACTCAGTATATCTTGAGCATATACCAAGCATATACAATCCTCCGGGGGTATCAACCCTAGAATCTAAAGGTGTCGGCCTTAGAGGTCCTTTAAACTACATAAATACCAAGACTGTGCATATATCGTATAGATCCTCCGGGGGTACGAGGTCCTTAAATAGGCTCAATCTACGCTTAACACATACTGAGTATATACAAGTCCTCCAGGGGTGTCGACCCTAGAACTTAGGAAAAGGCCTCTACTTCTAAACAGGCTTAGTCTATGCGGACTAGTTGCGGACAAAATACCAAGTTTCCACCACAACGGAGCTTTTTTCTACCATAGCCGAGCTGCAATGAGCGGCCGCCCTTCTTACAGCTTGAATAGGCTTATATAGATACTTGGAGTACAAGCTGACCAATACTTTGAGTTACAGTAGGCATAATATTAGCTTGAGAACCGGGAGCATTTTGTGAGATACTAAGTAAGCAGCAGGGTGCATGTAAGACGCCACTGGCTGGCGTCTTACAAACTCTTACATACCCTCAACATTCCAGTGCCCAACCTTCTTAGGTAGATTCCAACAAAGTTTTCTTACTGCTCAAGCGAGCTACTTAGAAAAGCACCAACAGCTTTACTCCGGCCTTCAGGTATTCAAATTCTTATATCCTATTGCCCTAACTTTACAGCATTCTCAGCACAAGACTCGTACAGCGGCAGAATTCTTCGGACAAGTACCACAAACTTTGAACAAAGAGTAATCATTGAAAACAACTCTCTGCCAGTAGACACTTACTTCGTCCAATCAATCGACAATGTCAGCCCCTCCACGACAGCCATTCGGCAATATCACGAATAACCCAGCGTCCAACTCTCCAGCATCCGGCCCAGCAAAAGCGAATAACGTCAGGGGCGCCACGCAAGCGGGTCCTACAACTGGGCCCACCGCTGGTTCTACAACTGGTGCTGCATCGGCAGCGTCTGGTAGCAACAGTTACGAAGCTGCCGCCGCAGCCTGGGAGAAGACTACCCAGGCGGAGAAGGAAGCAGTCTTCATGAAGACCTTTGGAAGCAAGCAACGTGAGTAATGATTTTTCTAATGGCAGGCAGGTGATCTAGCTGACGTGTTATCATCACAGCTCCGTGGGCAAATGATACAGGTGAGGCCGTGGACGATGGCGAGGATCTAGACTACGAGTATGGACCGGAGTAGCTGTGTTATGGGGAGTACTCTGTTGCACGCAGTATGCAGTCTTGATCGTTAGATAAGGTGTGGAAAGACCACAGCAAATGGTCTCGCCAGTAATATTGTTTCTTTGGCTCCTTGCTATTCTTATTCATTAAGCTTATTGAATTTTCGTTGCTTAATCGCGGACAATATAGCTTGAAAATTACTTAACCATTGAGAGTTGGCATCTTTGTGGGGAGGCTCCTCTGTCTAGAAGGCATCGCGCCTTCATATTGTCATTGAAGGTGTAGATTTGTATCTACAGACCCAGCTATTTCGCAGCCCGGGTGTTCTTCGATGTCAAGAGTTTATAAGAATAGCTGGACAGTTGAGCGAGAAAAGTCGCCTTCTTTCAATGGATACTGGCTTCAACATTCGCAAGCCTTTAAATTCGTTGGATTGTGGGTGAGGCTGGGCACTAGGATATCCTCTCAGACATCAATTCAGGTACGAGAAGATCCTCAGACCCACTAGAAAAATTATCCGAAAGCTCACTGATCCGAAATGAAAGAGTACCGGAGGGCCCTTAAAGATCAACTATCAAGCCAAACTACCCTCTGGCGCATTTTAAACCTTCTCTGCGCGTATGCTGGTGTCCGTGAAACGGCTATGCGGTCGTTGCGATCCGAACATTGATTCGGCACGTGGATGGGAGGCCACGCCAGCTTGTCTTCGCAGCCAATGGGCATGCTCGGTTTTAGTATGGTCCCACATGTCGGGTCTGGCTTAGGGAGAAAGCTCCTGGTGGAGCCTCCTAGTGGAGCCTCCTAGGGCCTTGAGAAATCGGACGGCACGGGAGCTTGGTACTCGTGGTGAGACACGTTGATGATACTTGATATGTAAGAGGATACGACGCCGGTCAGGAAAATAATGTCAAGGCTGCGAAATACAGGGGTTGGTTCGAGGGAATGGTATTGAGTTGCCAAGAGGTATCGGCAGTGGGATCCGAATTCTGATATCTCCGATTGGATTGGAACGAAAGGGACCCTAGTAAGATCTCTGTTTGATTGGGCTAGAAGTATAATACGGCTACGAAACACGTACCCCTCATCAGCCTAGTGAAGCTCTGGACACTATGCTTGGTTCTAAGAGAAAGTTCGGGGTCTATGCGGCATGACTCGTACGATACGTGACATATTGCTGTACTGATCACATTAGCAGATCTTGAAACCTCATTAACACCGGATAGACATTAATTGCAGTATTCAAGCATGGTAGATGTGAGGGAAAGAGCTTCTCCTAAGTATGCTAAGCCTGAGCTGTGGAATATCTCCTGACTTGATTAGGCGAAGAGTGTGTGCATCCAATGCATCAAAATGTAAAATTATATCAGGATATCTCCTGATGTGAGAAAGAGAATACCTCCAGTCACCACCAATTAACCCTCAGGGACTTCCAAAAAGCATACCCTCAAGAAAGACTGCTTCAACCTCAATAAAGTCCCATCTTCGGCCCCCTCTTCACCTTACTCGTAGCCGTACTGCCAGTATTAGTAGAATTCCCACAAACCTGCCCCAATACCTGCAACACCGTCGTCGGATTCCCGTTCACATCTGTCAAACTCGGATTACAAGCCGCCGGGGCAGCGTTAATTGGCGTACTATCCCACTCCCCGCTATTCCAGAAGATTCTCTCTACATATCCCAGCGCCAGGATTTGCAGTATCAGCGTGTTGATATACTCGCCCATACTTCCTGTTCCACTCGCAGCGTTCGTTAATGTGCAATCGTCCCTCGCTGGGCTCAATTCGGTGATCCAGATTGGCCAGTTCGGCCAAGTGGAGTGGAATTGTTGGATTTCGCTGATTATGTTTGCAGGGTCAGGGTCGTAGATATGCATCGGTATGACATCGATTTGGGAGAAACAGCCGTTGCAGGAGGCGTTGAAGGAGGGGAGCCAGTTGCTGTTAGGGAATGCGACGGCGGGGGCGAGAAACTTTGTGTTTGGGTGGGGTGTTGTGAATACGGCGCCGAGGGATGAGGCGGCATCTTGGGGGGAGGTTAGGGGGGTGACACCATCGAAAGAGTAGTCGGGTTCGTTGAAGAGACCGAGATAAGGAGGAGGAGAGGCGCCTTGAAGCATGGCAACGGCGGCAGTGACGTCAGTGGGGTCCATGGCTAGGTGGATTTGGGCAGAGTCGAGGCTGGGAGTTGTAGGGGCCGGGGCGCCATTGACGTCGTAGGTTTGTTTAGTGTCGAGGGTATTGATGGAGAATCCAACTATGAGAAGGGTTGTGTTAGTTGCTTGATATAGATAGATAAGGTGGAGGACTAGGTTCACGTACTCCAATCATTGATACCGTTGGAGGTTAGCGAGCCCCAAACCGTATTAGGCCAACCAATTTGGTCGGGGGCATTCGTGTTAAAGACCGTATTGATGAAGTCTGGGGGACAGGCTCTGGAGCCAGAGCCAGATCCAGCAATGGGTTGAGCAATGTTCGCTTGGTCTGGATTAGTGGTGAGTTGCGTCGAAGCAGTGCCTGGAGCTGCCAACTCCTTGGTCCCTGGAGGCTCTCCAGTCTGGGCGACCCCAAGACTAGAGCTTGTTGAGCTACTAGCGGATGCTTTGCATGGTGATGCGTTGCTGCCAGCAGCAATTGACAAGACAACCAAAAAGAATGACAACATCTTCTTCTAGATGATGTGAGAAAAACGAGAGCACTAACACATCATCCAAATATGGAGAATAGAGAAGAGGAAAGGAGAAGGGAGTACACGCAGATATGAATGCCGAGAAATGAGAGGCCATCCCTTGTCCGTCATGCCGTGCGAACGTCCCACTCCCGCGCAGTGGGTTTCATGGACATGGGAAACATGCAATTGCTGCTTCATGTTCAACCCTATCAAGCGGGAACAGGTTCAAGGAAGGTTCATGGGTTGTATCGAGCAGCAGTGGGGGGAAAATGTAGCCAGGATGTCGAGCTCTTCGAAACTTGAGGCATAAGCGCTTAACATGGAAAAAAGGTGAAACGAAGCGCGGACTCCAACTTTTTTGGCGCGCCTATTGCGAGGCAAAATTTATGGTGGTCGGGCCAGCGAAAGATAGAGGGTAGATCATGGCCAATTGTAAATGACACCGTTGCGGCAACTCAATCTGGCTGGCTTGAGATGGTGGTGGGTACCTGCAGAAAGCTTGTGTTGGGGGCGCCTGGCTGTGAAGAAAGATGGAACATCATAAGGTGTGGACAGCGAGATGTATACGCACTTATCTTCCTATGCACCTTCAATATGAGGACTTACCTAGAGCCATTTGAGGGATCCAGGCGTTTTATGGAGGATTAATGGGGTGGGATTCTGTGATGAAACGAAGGGAAGGCTTGCCGGGAGCCGGAGCGAAAGCCTTTTCCTTGAGCTTAACCCATTAGTCTCTGGGACAAACCACGTGCTTGTCACACATCTTCCTGATCTTATATGCGCCAGAAGAATGTCGCTTAGTTCTCCATTTTTTAAAGGTGCTCCCTTGTTCTGAGCGTTTCCAAGCAATGGTATTACGAACTCTTGACCAACCTTTTCGGTAAAGGTAGAGCTTCCGGGTATCTAAAAATCAAACCAACGCCCTTGCTATGCAATGCCAACGGCATGGGATATAAATTTTCCGAGTCATAGCTCAAGCCAATCCTGAAAGTACTCGCAGGTCCTTGCATTGACTGGTCCATCATCTTCACAGATGTCGAAGACAGGGCATCGTCCACAGGGTGATTCTGTAAGGCCGTTTTCGAGCATTGCCCCATCCTCGCCTGCAACTCGCCGTACAGCCTTGTAGGATCTGCCACCTCTGATCTTCTCCAGCCGACCATCCCAGCAAAGGATATCGAGTAATTGGCCGACTTCTGACTCCCTCATAACAACTCCAGACAGTTCGGATGCATTGACGGCTCTTGTAACCTCCGCAAGTGTCGGGTACCCGTTATATGCTGCGGGGTATGGTAACATAGCCTCGCTCCTAGGCCTTCCATGAACGCGTCGTGAGACATCTCTGGCCCTTAACTCTTCCGCTTGTTCTTGTGTCAATTTGGAATTTGATTTTCTTTTTGATGGCTCATGCAGAGGAGGGTGCCACCAACTTCGCCCGATGATGTACCTTTCTATCCAGTATGACATCTGATGGACAAATTCCTCATCCAATATGCCGTCTGTGTAGAATGGTCCACCAGTCACGTCCTCTGAAGGTTGTAACCTAGACAACATGAATGTCTTTCTGTTGGGCCACTTGACAGTCTTGATCGACTTTATATAATTTTTACTTTCCAGAGACTTGATAGCACGGTTCATGGTCGTCATGTGTAAGTTCGTCTTGTTACGAAGCAGCTTGCTCCATATACCCTCACGTTGGGAAGCTTCGATATAGGAGTAGACGATAGCCTCATCTTGAGTGAGCGTCTTGTACCTGGCCATTGATCATGTTAGTCTTCCAATCCATCGCCTATCAATGGCAGATTATGTACTTGGCAGCATCAGCCCTCTTAACGACCTTCCAGCAAGCCTTACCATCTCTACTCATAAGCTTGAACAGACCTTCTTTGGTCAAGTACTTTGTATGTACAGATAGTTGTTCGACGGTGTTCTCAGGAAGTATTTTGAAAGACAGGAGCTCGTTCTGGTCAAATACGTGGTCCTCTGGAAAAGTAGCACATCGTGCATACAACACGTTCCTCAGTTCTTTTGGACTAGAGGCAACACTCGTTTCTGCCATGGTGACATCTTCATCTTTTCCCGGGTCTTCTTTGGCTGTAGTTGCCATAGTCAGAAGATCAAGCAGTGTTTGGGCCCCAGCTTCTCAAAATTATCCGTATAGCGAAGCTGCAGACACCGGAGCTTGTGGGACCATTTAGTTCCGGAAGTAATTCCGCGTAGTGGAGCTTTCGGTGTTTAGACTCTAGAACATTCGACTCACGAAGAACAACTTTGTACAAGGCTTCCTACGGCGAAAATACATTTCTCCAGCGATCCCACCACTTCACCTTCTTGTCTCAATTCACTACTTGATTACCCAAGTCGTCATGGCCGATGCTCTGAAAGCTGAGGGCAACAAGGCGTTTGCTGAGAAAAACTACGACGAAGCCATGTAGGTATTTGTTTGGGACGGTCAGTTTCGCTCCGCCAAATTGCTAATTAAATCCAGTGAGAAATTCACGCAAGCCATAGAACTCGAACCAGAAAATCATGTCCTTTACTCCAATCGATCAGGTGCTTGGGCATCGAAGAAAGACTTCGACAAGGCTCTGGAAGACGCGAACAAAACCACGGAGTTAAAGCCCGACTGGGCCAAAGGTTGGGGGCGTAAGGGCGCTGCATTACATGGCACTGGCGATCTAGGTATGTTCTACTTTTATCATTTCGAATAGATCTGCTGACCGCCACAATTTAGTCGGAGCTCTCGATGCGTATGAGGAAGCTTTGAAGCATGACCCCAATAACGCGCAAAGCAAGTCTGGACTTGCAGCTGTTAAGCGTGCTATTGATGCTGAAGCACAGGCGGACGGTGCGAGTCCTGGTGCTGGGTTAGGGAATATCTTCAATGACCCTCAAATGATCCAAAAGCTTGCCAACAACCCCAAGACACGTGGACTGTTAGCCGACCCTCAATTCATGCAAAAATTACAGCGCTTAAGGCAAAACCCGAACGACATTGGAACCGAGATGCAGGATCCGAGATTCTTGCAAGTCATGAGTGTGCTATTGGGCATTGACATGTCATTTGCGAACCCATCCGGCGAAGGAAGTGGAGCACCAGACGTCAATGGCACCAAGGAAGCAGAAGAGGATGTCCCAATGCCTGACGCTCGACCTGCGACGGACCAGTCGGCAGAGCCAGCAAAAGCTCATGAGCCAGAGCCAAAAGCCGAGCCCGAGGGAGAAGATGAGGATGCTGTTGCGGCAAAGAAGGCCAAGGAAGAGGCTGAAGCGGAGAAGAAGCTCGGTACAGAGAACTACAAGAAGCGACAATTCGACGCCGCTATCGAACACTACGATAAAGCATGGTCCCTGCATCAGGACATAACATACCTTACAAATAAGAGCGCAGCTCAGTTTGAGAAAGGCAATTATGCAGGAGCCATCGAGACCTGCCAACTGGCTATAGAGAAGGGAAGAGAGGTCCTTGCAGATTTCAAGATCATTGCAAAGTATGTGCCAATCTACTAATCTTGCAGAAGGCTTGACTAACGTTCAATAGGGCATTCGGCCGCATCGGCTCCTCCTACGAGAAGATGGGCGAGCTACCACAAGCTATCACCAACTATCAGAAGTCACTTACCGAGCACCGCACACCAGATATCCTAAATAAACTTCGTAACGCGGAGAAGGCACAGATAAAAGCAGAGACGGAGGCCTACATCAATCCTGAAGAGGCTGAGAAAGCACGAGAGCTGGGAGGCCAGAAATTCAAAGAAGCAGACTGGCCTGGCGCGGTCGAAGCCTATACCGAGATGATCAAACGAGCGCCCGATGACCCTCGAGGATACTCTAACCGTGCCGCTGCTCTTATCAAACTGATGACTTTCCCCAGTGCTGTAGCCGATTGCGACATTGCCATACAGAAGGATCCTAAATTCATTAGAGCATATCTACGGAAAGCACAAGCATATTATGCGATGAAAGAGTACAGCAAATGTACTGATACTTGTGCGGAGGCCATGGAGCATGACGTTGGGGGTGCGAACCGAAGAGAGATTGAGCAACAACAGCAGAAAGCGTTGCAAGCACAGTATGCAGGCAGGGCTGGGGAGACTGAAGAGCAGACTATGGAGAGGATACAAAAAGATCCAGAGGTAAGTCTACCGTTCAACGACTCGTTGTTGCTATTAAGCTAAGATCCCGTACAGATTATGGGTATACTACAAGATCCAGTCATGCAGAGTATCCTGCAACAAGCCAAAGGCGATCCGGCTGCCCTGCAAGATCATATGAAGAACGCTGATATCAGAAATAAAATCACCAAGCTGGTAGCGGCAGGTGTGATTAGGACTCGCTGAGCAATATCGTATCGACTCCAGTGACTCAATGGCTAGAGTCGTGAAGATGCTTATTTTATTTTGTATGAAGCCGATTATTTGTCGAGGCACTTTAGCGAGGTCTGCATTTAAGCGTTGTAAAAGTTAATTCATGAACATAGCTGTGAATGTCTTCATGAGGAACGCGGTGCTTGTGAAATGTCTTAAAGATCGAACGATTCCCATTCATGACTCCTATTAGCCCGACTTATAGGACTGGCAGCACATGGTATAAGCCCGATCTATGGGCGCTGTACGCCTTCAGCCTTGAATAACTGGAGACAGTTCGCCCCGTTTTCGCCACCCCCAAAAGCCATGGCTTGGAGTGGCAAGAAGCCTTCAGCTGTGCAGGTAGCATCTTTAAGCATAGCGCCGCGCTATCGACTGAGCATATTTACCTTACATGTAGATACAACCGTATTCCATATTTCGATGGTTCAGGTTCTAGAGCCTTAGTATTCCTAGGCTTCTCATCATGAATACTCGCAGCTATCTCACCCCCAGCGCAAATACATGAGGCATAGAAGTCGGGTAAGAAAAGGCCGCAAAAAAAGCTTATGTCCCAGAGGTGCTTTTTAGGGGTATTGCCCGAAGGCCTCTGCCCGTTCCAGGCGAAGGAATGGCCTGTTTTCGGAGGAATTCAACCCCCTTCCGGTACAAGCACCCCAGAGAGCCATATTTCTGATCCCTAGATCGGCACATCCCGGGCACCAATTGTGGCCTTTCAAAAAACTGCCTCTGGGCTGTCACTAAGGGCTCTTCCGCTTCCTCTGGGTTTGAACCCGATCGGCCATACGGTTGGAGGTTCATACAGTCAAGGGGTTGAAATTGCATTACGGAACTACCCACAAGGAAATTCGTTTCGCTCACATCATGTCTCAAATCCATGTCTGGATCTCATTATATCCTGACCTCAATGTGATGTAAGATGGTACTGATGGCCATTCTGCCCCACATAGCAGAGGAGCCCCGGTAGCGCGGTATCCAGCTTGTATGGTGGCCCCCATAGTCGCTGGATTTGGACACTATCGAAGGATTGGATCTATCACGATTATGGTGAGGAGAAGATCATTCATAATCAGCCACACATAGTGGTAAACGAGGCATGAGAGGTTCTTGCTAACAGAGGATATGCTAAAGCGCTGTAGAGCTGTTGGGGAAGCCGAAGGTAATCATAACGTTTGACAAAACGACGCTTCTAGCAGCATGTGAATATACAGAAATCTACCTACCTAATCCAGTGATTTGTGGCGCGCTAAGCTCAGGGAGGGGAAGTACCTAGGTACGGTAGGTCCCATCTTCCCATGCCACCATATCACGCTGCGGAATGCAGCTCTGTTGGCAGTCTACGATAGAACCGGTTTGATGCTCTTCAAACGCCGAGGATTTCCAAGAGTTGACGGACTGTAATTGGTGTCAATTGCGTTTTTTCGCGATACGCTAAGATCTGCTCGCATGGCTGGACGGGCTGAGCGAGGGTTGTTGCGCATGGCTACTTGCATTTAGGATAAGGGTAAGGCATCTTTGTTCCGGGTTCGTGGGGAGTCGCCAACTTTTGCCGGCTCTTCTGTGGTCGGTCTCCGCATACCTTAGTACTATTGTAGCTGTGTATAGTATCAACCAAAGCAGATACCTTTGCATGTGGCCTCGATCTCCACTCTCGGCCGGGGGCAGATAGCGTCGGACAGTCGGCGTTAATTTAAGCTTAGGAGGCTTTCCGCTACAGGAAGATCCAGAGCAAATAGATCGAGAGCTGCTGAATCGCTTCACCACTTCCTTGGAACGAACACGCAACGAAGGCAAGAACAAGGCAACCACGAGCTCTTGCCGCCTCGGGCTCCAGCTGAGCTACAAGGTCTTTCATAAGGTCTTTCAGCCTCTCAATTGGACTGATTGAGTCAACCTTGGTCAATTATCCCCATGATGATGTCCAATCCTACTTCGCATGCCGCCGAGCTTAAGTCCCAGGGCGCTGCCGAAGCAGCACGAAATCCCGACAGCAAAGTAACTCCAGAGGATGCTGAGGCTGTCATGACAGAGGAATCAAAGAAAGCTGGTGTCGCTGCTTTTCAATTCGACCCCGATGCTTCACCAGAAGAGAAAGCAGCTCAGGCTCGATCCGTAAGCTGTGGCCCCCATTTTCTGAATATGTGATGAATTTGATCGGCTGACTATGAATAGCATGTACCTCCAGGCTTCCATCATGATAAGAAACCCAAAGCTGTTGGGCTCGCTACAGATATCGTACGTGAACATAGCTTTGTGTTGTACAAAGTCCTGACATGAATCCTCTAGGATGACGGCACGCCTGCTCAATACGATCTCCCCCCACCGTCTAAGGAGGGCGCAATCCCAGCCTCACCGCCTCCAGATGGAAAATCGGACTTGCAGAATGGCCATATACCTCAAGATGAGGCCGATCGGTACGTTAAGCAGACCGGTTGGGCACCGAGATTTGGCCAGGGAAGCATAACCTCAGAGGAGGCTGGAGAGAGTCTTCTGGACCACGCAACGTTGCTAGAAAGCAAGCTAGACGATAAGTTCTTTGGCGGTGTGTTAATCTCAGTCTAAGCAACTCCATTTACATGGGAAGAAATTGCTAATACGCATGGCAGACTGGTATCACAACGCTGCAGTTATTGTATTTGCATGCTTAGGATCGTGGGTCGTCGCGCTACTGGGAGGCGGTCTTGCGTGGGTTTTCATTATCATGGCTATTTGCGCAACGTATTATCGAACTTCAATTCGACGGACGCGACGGAATTTTCGTGACGATGTCAACAGAGAGATGGCCAAAACCCGTCTGGAAACGGACACTGAGAGCTTGGAATGGATCAACAGCTTTTTGGTCAAGTTCTGGCCAATCTACGCTCCTGTGCTTTGTGAGACCATCATCAACTCCGTAGATCAGGTTTTGAGCACTTCAACGCCAGCTTTTCTCGACAGTATGCGCATGAAGGTCTTCACCTTAGGATCGAAGCCGCCACGGATGGACCACGTGAAGACGTATCCCAAAGCGGAGGATGACACGGTCTTGATGGATTGGAAATTTAGCTTTACTCCAAACGATACTATGGATCTCACCGCTCGACAGCTGAAGAACAAGATCAATCCTAAGGTTGTACTGGAGGTTCGAATCGGTAAAGGGGTTATCAGCCATGGCATGGACATCATCGTTGAAGACTTCGCCTTCTCTGGTCTGATGAGGGTCAAGATCAAGCTTCAAATTCCGTTCCCACATATCGAGAAGGTTGATATATGTTTCCTTGGAGAACCAGACATTGACTATGTTTGCAAGCCTTTGGGTGGTGAGACACTGGGCTTCGACATTAACTTCATTCCGGGGCTTGAGGGCTTCATTAAAGAGCAGATCCATGGGAACTTGCGTCCGATAATGTACGATCCGAATGTGTTCCCAATTGAGATAGCCAAAATGCTTGCTGGTAATCCCGTGGACCAAGCCATTGGGGTGTTGGCCATAACCATGCATGGTGCCCAGGGGCTCAAGAATCCAGACAAGATGGCAGGGACTCCGGATCCTTACGCTGTTGTATCACTGAATAGCCGCGACCCCCTTGGCAAGACTAAAACGGTCAGAGGGAACGCCAATCCTCGTTGGAATGACACATTGCATCTCATCATCACCTCCCTTGCTGATTCTCTTACGCTTCAGGTATACGACTGGAATGAATTTCGCAAGGACAAAGAGCTTGGCACTGCGACATTCCCACTGGATCAATTGGAATCTATCACGGAACATGAGAATCTGCAGCTGGAGGTACTCGGCAACGGAAAGAATCGAGGTATCATCCAGGCCGATATTCGTTTCTTCCCTGTGCTCGAAGGAATGAAGAAGGAGGACGGAACCGTGGACCCACCGCCTGAGTCGAATACCGGCATTGCTAGATTTACTGTCGAACAAGCAAAGGATTTGGATGGTACTAAGAGCTTGATCGGCCAGTTGAATCCGTATGCGATTCTTCTCCTTAATAGTAAAGAGGTTCATGAGACACGTAAACTCAAGAGAACCAATAACCCTATATGGGACAATGGATCGAAAGAGTTCTTGATAACCGACCGGAAATCAGCAAAGCTAGGCTTGGTGATCAAAGACGATCGTGATCTTGGAGAGGACCCAACTCTTGGTACTTATCAGATTAAGCTTGATGACATGCTGCAGTTGATGGAGAAAGGCCAAGAATGGTACAATCTTGCAGGGGCAACGACTGGTCGCGCCAAGATGATGCTTCAATGGAAGCCTGTAGCTTTGAAAGATGCACTTGGCGGCTCCGGTGGCTACATCACCCCTATCGGGGTCATGCGGTTCCACTTTATGAGTGCCAAAGACTTACGGAACCTCGAGACCATGGGCAAGTCTGATCCCTACGCTCGCGTGCTCTTATCTGGTGTGGAAAAGGGCAAAACCGTCGCCTTTCAGAATAATCTCAATCCTGAATGGGATGAAGTTATTTATGTGCCAATTCATTCGCCTCGCGAGAAATTGATTGTTGAAATTATGGACCAGGAGACTAACGGAAGGGACCGTTCGCTGGGCATGGTAGAGGTACCAACTGCGGACTACGTGCATCAAGCTGAAAACGGAGAGTATGAAATCCACGATGACAAGCAACAACTATCGAAGCTCCTTCGTGCCAGTGGGAAAGGGTCGCCAAAAGGAACACTCAACTACAACGTCTCCTTTTTCCCAGCTCTCAATATTATTGATCCTGAAGAAGAGGAAGCAGAGAAAAAGAAGGCTGAAGAGGCTACTCCAAAACCTTCATTGAACGGCACACCTGGTAGCACTGACGGGAGGTCGAGAAGTAGCACTGTCAATTCGACCATGGTTGAACCAAGCTCCAACGGGAAAGGTGGAGAGCGTGGGAAACTTGATACAAGTCTTGCTAAGCAGCTCTCAAAGAATGAAAAGGAGCAGGAAGAGACACAACAGGACGGAGTAAAGATCCCACCGAAATTGCGTATTAGCCCTGAGGAACTCTTGAAACATGGTGAGCATATCTTTTCGCACAACCTGGAATTGCGGTTGCAATTATCTACAATTGGTTTTATCAAGGCTGACATCGAACTGTTTCAGAGTCCGGACTCCTCATATTCAAAATTATCGAAGGGACACTCTCACATACCGATGTACGGATTGAAGTCCTGATGGACGATTACGTGTTTCCTGCATATTCCACAGCAAAAGCCAGATCGACGCACACCGTTTTTGGTGAAAGTAAGTTACACTCGTGTTTCACCCTTCGTCGATGCTGACTTTTCGGCACACAGCTGGTGATGCGTTCGTGCGAGAGCTTGAGTTCTCGAAAGTCACTTTACGGTTGAAGCACAAAGAAGACAAGAAAGGTGACGGCGATGTTGAAGACCACACAATCGCGAAGTTGCAGGGGAACACTATAGATGTATTACAGAGATGCTTGGTAAGTCCATCTTACTTAAGCTAAGACCAAGCTATTACTGACGGCTTTTCCCACAGTACAAAGACACGGAGCTTATTTTGAAGAGCTCCGAGGGTACTATAAGCAGAGTCACTATTAACATGAAGTATATACCCGTCAAGATGGACCTTGACCCAAGTGAGAGTATGAATAATATGGGTACTCTACGTGTGGATATCTTGGACGCGGACGACTTACCAGCCGCTGACCGAAATGGCTTCAGCGATCCGTACTGCAAATTTGTTCTAAATGGTAAAGATATCTACAAGACAAAGGTGCAGAAGAAGACCCTTCATCCCGCTTGGAACGAATTCTTTGAGTGTCCAGTAAAGTCTCGAACAGCAGCCAACTTTAAGGTCACTGTCATGGATTGGGACATGGGCGACAAGGATGATCTTCTAGGGGAAGCAGCTATAAATCTCAATCTCCTTGAACCTTTCAAGGCACAGGAAGTTGTGCTAAATTTGAATGGCAAGTCTGGCGTACTTCGGCTTAAAATGCTCTTCAAGCCAGACTACGTCACCAGATCAAGACAGGGCTCATCGACATTCTCTGGCACATTCGCTACGCCAGGCAAGATCGTCGGTGCACCCGTCAAAGGAGTCGGCAAGGTTGGCGGTGCGGTGGGGGGAGGAGTTGTCAAAGGCGCATCCTTCCTGCGGCATGGCTTCAAAAGTCACAAAAACAGCCAAGATATCAGCAATGGGAACGTCGAGATCCCTGAGGATCTGACCGTCAATGGTGACCCTGCTATGGACACGCCGCATGGCACAGCTCCAATGACCGACCAAAGCCCTTCTGTCCCTCAAACCCCAACGCCCAAGCGAGCTACAAGCTTCGGTGCCGCGTCTGCTGTGAGCGGTGCAGGTGGAACACCGAGCAAGCCAGACGCTGGTACTGCTATGTTTATGATCCAATCGGCCTCCGGATATCCAACTTCGTCGAAGATCCAAGTTCACGTAAAACAACTGTCTGCCAAAGGTGCTAAGGAGGTATACAAAACTAAGGCCATCAAGAATACCAGTGGCCAGGTTGAGTGGGACGCTGAGATGTTTAAAGTCACGTGCTCACCCGACACCCAATTCCAGATTCAAGTGGAGGACGACAAACTTTTAGGAGGCCACAAGCTCGGTGAAGCGCTCTTCTTTATCGATGACTCTCCTTCTGGTAGCGAGAAGACTGTCAAGGTAGGCGAAGGTAATGTTCTGGTCAAAACAACTTTCATGCCTGCGGAAGACGTCATGGCCGAAAGTCCGAGAAGTCGGAGGAGCTTCTTGAGTAAGAGACCGCGAGATGTCAGTGGTGCAAAGACACCTACGCCAAGCTGAGCGGATCTTCCAAAAGCGATTGTTGCTGTGATATTGTTACTAGCGCGTTGATACCATTGTGCGTTTTCTTTGGACATGGCTATTGATAGGTCCAATGTGAACATTCTTCCCGGAGGGGCGTTGTTGCGTCAAGCCTTTCAGTGCCTACATTTAATCTGTGGCTAGTATCTTAAGCCGAAATGACCACTTCCATTCTACAAGAACATACGCATGCAAGGGATATTATGTTAGGGATATCGATACATTGGAGGACGCATATCTTCAGTTACAAATGTACATTCAACCAATTATCCAAGGCCGCAAATACAATACATATCGGGCAAGTTACTATCTATGGTCGGGGATATATTTAGCTGAGTACCTACCCGCATCCCCTTCCATCATCCGATTCCCAAATTCCCTTTCATAAACACAAAATGGGTTCCATGATGTGTAGCCTCTTCCAACTCCATCTCCAATCCATCACAATCTCAAGTTTCAGGCCCTCATACTCCTCCCTTGTTCTCTCTCCGCATCTATACAAAACGCCACCCATATCTTCTTCTTCACCATCTCCTAAAATTGTCTCTACATCATCGTTATCATCATCGTCATCCTTTCGCTTCTCGAGCATCACATTCTCGGAAGCGTGACGCGTGTTGCTTTGGGGTCCGGCCCTTGGTGTCTCTTTTTCGGCGCGGCGTTGGGTATGGATTGTGAGCAGTTTGTGGTTGAGATTTTGGGGGAAGGGAGTGGTAGGATTGTTTGAGTTGTTGTTATGGGGGATTGGTTGCGGTGGTAAGGAGCCGTTGGGAGGATGGGGTGAGGGGGTTTGCGGGGGTTGTTGTTTGTTTTGTTGGCATTTTTTTTGCTCTGAGTCTAAACCTTCCCGGCCGTTGGCGTCGGCGTCGTTGGTAGAGGCAAGGCGGACGTGTTTCGTTATCTTTAGGTTTTTTTCGAGTCTCGGGTTTGCCAGGACTCCAGGTATTGGCTTGCTCGGGGGTGCAGCAGAGCCATTGCTGGTGCCGTAACGAGGCCTGAAGGCGTGATAGTGCTGGTGATGGTAGTCGTTGAGATCCTGGACATGGAGGAGTCTGTGGATCTGGATTTGATAACGTGGAATTTGTCTCTTTGATGACAGAAGGCGAGAGGCCGTTAGCGAGGCTAGGAAGTGTTTGGGGCAGTTCTGAGAGGGAATCGGGGATGTTGCTGGGGATAAGGGATTCTGGGTTGGAATGTTCGGGCGTCATGTTTCTGATTTCGGCGCTGGCTATATTCCTTTCAGCCATGGACATGAATTGGCGGTGCATGACTGGTGTGATGTGGTCTCTCATGGTTGCTTTCGTTCGAGCTGCGCGCTCAGCCGTTCGATTGATAATGTGACTTGATGTGGAGGACGCAAGATCGATGAAGCATTAGATAGAGGAAGGGAGAAAAGGATAGCAGGAGCGTATGCATAATTGAGAATCAGAAAGTGTATGCTGAAATAAAGGACTTTCCTGGATTTCTTGCATGTGAAATGTAATGTGGGAAAAGTGCATGTGAAAATAAAGAAATTTCTTGGAGTTTCCTTGGGCAATAAAGTTTAGATACTATTCCCAGAGAGAGGGTTTCACCCTTTTACAAGATTGGATAGTTGCCAATTGCAAAACATTTAGAGAGCTTGAATATGAGAACAGGTAAGAGAATAGAGCATAAGTCATGCATATAGAGCTAATACCTGATAAGTCGATCCTAATAGTATCTTTAGCAATTGTAGTTCTAAAGGTCTCTAATCCTTTATTATATCGTTTTCGCACTTAACAAGTGAGTGATAAAGAAACTTGCTGCTTTAAAGGAGCTTAACAAGTGTTGAAACCAGCTTAAACATTCCCGTTATATGCATGACTTATGCCCTAGAATATGATGACGACCATTTCGGAGTGATCTTGAACTGCAACCTGCTTTGGACATGGCATAGTCCACCGCCTTCGTGTGCTCGTGTGAGAGCGTCATGTTCTCATAATCGACTTCATGAACGCATTTCGCACCATTACTCTCGCCGATCACGATGTTTTACTGTAGCGTCGCATATGGGCCATCTAGAATTTGCAAGCTGCGGGCATTGGCACCTATGTGTTTATGGTTCTTCATGCCAGATTTGTGAGAACTCCGTGCTCTTTTTTGCGGTACCTGCCAAGCCGTAAATGACGACACCGAACAAGGGGTTTGCCTTGCTGAAATTGGGCCTCGGTTGCTTCAACCGAAGGCAAGATTTAGGTAGGGTGAGGACGAAAACTGCAACTTGATGAATAATTTGGGTGCTGCTATATGGTCCTTTTTATGCATGCTGAGTGTGCTATACAATTATCAGTTGAAATCTAACCAAAGGACTTAATGCAGGCTTTTTGAATTGGAGACATATCATTCAATGGGCAGAGATAACGAATATCAAGATTTCTAGCATGTCGGCATAACCTCAGCGAGGAGAGGTGTAGTCTCGACGCATTCTCGTCTGCCGTAAAACTCACTTCCGTCTATGGCTGTATAAGACTGGGTGAAAGGATGAGAAATATGATGGATGCTCAATCATCCATTCACGGAAAATGGAGTCATCTGATGGCACGACAGCCCGTCATTGAGGATCATAAGCCAGAGGATGACTTGCAGGGACACAGGAAAGTGTAGAGATCTGTATCTAAACGCTAAGAGAGTCTGGCAGTCATTGACACTGCAAGAGCTCTACCTCTGCGATGCACCTGATAAGGGCCAACATGGTTTCTCTGCTAGTTCTCCAGTGCTGAAGCAAGAGGCGGCCGAGAGACCATGTAGACACTGAGCGGGGCCCTGCGACCCGCTAGGAGATCAGGAACACCTCATGGAGACCACACGCTGTATACGAGGAATTCATAAGATCTCTAGGAAGCCCCACTCAGTCCTCCGTGTGATCCACAATAACTCTCCCAGCGTCGAAGAAGACCTCGCTGTCTCTCGGAGAATGAGGCCGGAAGGCAAGGGCGTCAGCGATACCTCGATCGATGTCTCATTGCTATCCCCCGAGTATACGAACGGACACAACCACATGGGTGCATAGTTAGCTTGCTAACGCCGGACCATCGACATTGAAACTTGGAAAAGCTCATCCATTGAAGGTCGAAATTGTTGACATGTGGAGCGAAAGAAAAGCGGGCGGTGGCGGAAGCGTGCGATACTGAAGGTCATACGATACTGAAGGTCATGCAATTCTTTATCAGAGGGCCAGACGGACAAAAGGTGGATTTCCCCTTGCATCGGTCTGAGGCGACGCCTCTGTACGGATCCTTGGTCCAACAATTACGGGTACAATGCCCATATCCCTATGTCGAATTGATAGTCAAATTTTAATGGCCTTCAGCAGAGGGCTGGAACTTTTAGATGCCACACCTCCATCATCTCCTGTACGGAGAAGCTCGCAGGTTTGCCGGCGTTGTAAGTCGAGGTCATTCTTGTCACAACCTCTCACTTTCGCCTGGCACCTATCGGAGTACATGATGTCAAAGCAAGTACCTAGCAAATGCCGATCCCCTGTCCAAGGTTCTATTGTCCCTTAGTAAAGGATACTGAAAGTGGATCTTAGTCACGTAACGCAATCAACTAGCTGGCTATGACGCCTCCGGCCAGGTGAGAAAGCGAAGATGTGTTCGATACTTAACGTTACGACCTTCCTTCCGCATTGACCGTTAGATCAGCAGAGATGAACTCGTATAGATGAGGGATCTACTTCGAATTAAGGATGAGATCAACAAGAATTTCCCTCCATCCAAAATGCCTAGGATAAGTAGAGCTGGTACGACTCGTGACTCCGGGCTTCCAGAAAATGAGGCTGTCATAGTTCCTAAGCTTCAATAAGGCTACGGATGCTCTGCATGCAACCTTCTTTCTATGCACTGAAAGCACGAAGGAGGTCATGCGTCTAACGGGTCAGCTATCTCGCCAACAGGCTGCAAGATATGATGCTCCTTCCCGCCTGGCATATCAATTATGCGGCCTTCCCGTGTTGAAACCTGGTAGATGGTAGCGCAGCCGTGGCACGGATGGGACGAACCGAGTTCTGGAACAGCGAGCATGACCGTACACCCATACATCCCCTGCTTCCCCACATTCTGGATTTTTTGGGCGCTGCACTCGTGATCGATCTAGTGTTTGCCCCTCAACGGTCTAACGGTCGTATTCAATCATCTATTGGAGTTGCAAAATCGCTCTGAACGGCTCATCCGTATCAAGGGTCCTCCCTTACATCGGGACCTACCGAACCATTACGGCATTCTTATCGACAGTTGGCTGATCTTGCAGGATTTCAATTTATGTGGCTGGCGTACAATGGTCCAGACTTTCAGACTTTTTTCCACGAGGAAAGACGCATCCATGCACTGTAAGGATAACATTAGCTACGCGCGATCTTGCATACACCATATGATGAAGAATGCTCTAAAAGAAACGTCAGCACGCCATTGGCGCTTGGAAACCCGTACATTATCCGCTATACGATGTTGTGCATCGGGCGGGATAGGAAAGTTGGCCTCAGCATGATTAATGAGGCGAGATCAAGGAATTAGACTTCCGGCAAACTTGATGTAACCAGATCCCCCAGATCTGTGATGTAGAGAAGATGTGAGACGCGCTGGTACGTCACCGCGTGCATTGCGTGCATTGCAGATGCGGGTACCAGATGGTGATAGATAGGCTACCCCTTCAAAACCGGGTAATGCGGGAGCCCAAAGAAAGGCAGCAGATCTAGTCCTAGCCCAAGAGATTCAGGGTTGGGGCCTGCTGCTGCACGTTTCGATGGATCGTCTCTCCTCAACTAGGCCCTATCCCGGCGGTTCGGCGACTTAGGCTAGAATACACGGGACGTAGCATGAAGTGTTGCATGCACCCAGCTTCTCGCCCCAAACAGCGTACAGGCTCCACGAGTAGAAAAGCTTTGCGAAGCGAGGGAAAAATGATTGGTGTCGGACTGACCGTGAAAGCAAAGGACCCTTTTTCTCTCGCGAAGGGAAAATGAGAGGGGATGGCTTAATGGCTAAGTCGCCAAGGTGCCAATTTGCCACAGCGGGCACGCGAGGGCTTGTCACAAAGGTATGTGGGGGTGAATCGCTTGGTTCAGGTTCGATGGAGTTTCGGAGCAACAATATCCCGAGACGCATGAGTGAGCCCCTCGCGCAGCTCGGCGCTTCAGCATGTGAGATGGCAATGGCAATGGCAAAAGTCGAGCTGAAATGAGTGGCAAGATAACGAAAAGGTGGCGGAGGCGGCTGGTTGGAAGTCACATCCGACCTGAAATGCAATCTGATACACAGTATGCGATTAATCTCACAGCAGTCAGCAGCTTTCATCATTCAGCATATTCGTTGTCCGCTTATTACGTCGGTTTTGACAGCGTTATTTTTGGTGGCGCGACGTCAGTGGGGACATGGACCGTGGTCTGGATTGATGCGAGAGGAAATGTGGCTTGCCAGCCGTGGGAAGCCAAGGGGAAGCCATGGCCTTGGGAAGTCCTTAGCAGTCGCTGGGGAGCTTTGAGCCGTCTGAGGCGTCGACGCCAAAATGTCCACTTCAAGAAGCCTCTGCATCGCGTTTGGGAATAGTCGCCGGACCAGGATAGCGAATCGAGTATAAAACATTGTCTGGCTTGTACCACTGTACCCCAACAGGCAGGGCGTCCTGTGATTGACAAATACTAACGACTTAGCAACTTAGCAGCAGTCGGATGGCGCTCATAAAACATTCCTTTTCGCTTAATGCCCTTGATGCGAAAAAAGAAGAAAATTGTCGTGGAGATCTAGATCGGAGGGGTGACAAATTGCGAGACAAGGCCATTGGTGTTCAAAGCTGTGCAGTTGCAGTTGCAGTTTGCAGTTGCATCTTGCGTGGAGAAAAGCCCCCAGCTAATTTTACCCAACCCCACCTCACCCATATCGGATAGGCTTACTTTTATCCTATGGGCCTATGGGGATTAGCAGGCATCAGGAATGCAGCGTACATGAGAGGTGGTTACCAGTTAGGTAGGGATGGTCAGTGTGGTCAGTGGGGAGCACTGCGACACGACCTGCCCGCTGATCTCATGGAGTCATTATGGAGGGATGGTGAATTGGAGGGCATGCGAAGGCGAGCAGCTCGTCAGGTGTTTGGGGTACCTTTGATGACTGGTGGAATGCTTGTGCGCTGTGCGCTGGGCGCTGGGGTGGGTTACTAAAGTTCCCTACTGGCGCTGATCCTTTGGGGCTACCCTGGCCACGCTGAGTACGAAGACAGACTACCTTTTGGTCGAAGCACGCCCTAAAGGGGCCTAAGCTTTAGGGACTGCCTGCTCCCTGGACCAATCCCGGAGTCAGGCTCCGACGGGTCATCACGGGATCTGCACGGCCGCTAACGGGACACGATTCGTTACCAAACTTGCTCTCTCTAGCGATCGGTCTATGAAGTACTCGTGCTATGAACGAAGCTACTCTATGATGAGCTATGATGAGCTATGATGAGCTATGATGAGCTATGATGAGCTATGATCCCTGCTCACCTGATCTTATCCCAATTCCCTCCCTACTTCTAAATTATTGACGAATTGACGGCCACTCAGTCCCTCAGCTCAAAGCCTTGGACCGACCTCCACTGCGCGTGGCCAAATTCCCCATTCCCCAATTTCCATTCAGAGAAGGTAAGCAACAGAGGCCCCAAAGTATGATCCAGTGAACCCCGGGGGGAGGGGGGCAAATTAATCAGCCCCCTTCAGCCCTGAGCCCTTTCAGCTCCTTGAAAGTAAGGAAAGGCACCGAGGCGTCGGAGATGGCCTATGTCCTATGCGAATAGGAGCTACCGTTTACACTCAATTCAAATTATGACTGTGAATGGTTGATAATCTCCCGCACAGGGCACCTCCCCCAACACCGTCTAAGGGATCAATGAGCCAATGACGACTACTAATTGACCTAAATCAGGCCATTGATCCGCTGTCACACACTGAATGGCTTCGAACTGGCTTCACTCTATCTCAATTGCGCCTTCCCCCTTGTATCATTTGCTCGGAAATCGAGTCTACGATAGTACAACGGATTGACGCCCCCCGGCGGGTGTGGACTCTTTCTTGGTGTCTTGGTCTTTTAAGATCTTGATCCTTCCATATTGCCCTCCCCCTTAGACGCTTGAGGTATTATCTAGCCTCCTAGCCTTTTGTAATCCTTGCGACGATAGGCAAGGTACCTTAATTGCTTCTTTGTTCGTACCCGATATGATTTCAGGGCCAGCCTACTTTTAACTATTATTTGCAAGTTACGGTGAAATGGGAAGGCTAATGGACATGGGTTCGTTCTGATGTAAGTGACTAAAGGTCGAACCAATGCAAGCCACCCTGGACCATACCCAGGCATCTTCTCGTGTCAATGCCCGAAACATGGACGAAAGATGATGCAGTACACAGCGCTAAGTCTATGCCAGCCAATAGGATACTGCGGTTTGTGGGGCATGGTGCAGAAGACTGCATCAAACAATGCAATTTAGGTATGGCAAGATCGAGGCAAAAGCTGCTCGGCAATCTACAATAACCCAAAAACTAAGTCATCGGGGTCCATTAGGGCTCCTCACGGGCTCCATGAATGTACCTCACGCCTCCGTGGCTGCTTTGTTAATAACCTTTTCTACTCCACATTAGGCTGCCTAAGTGCCCCCCTCCGTATGCACGACGTCAAGGACGCTCTATCACCCAGTTGATCCACCGCAATCGCACCTCTGAGCTGCATACCCATCCCCCCCAGCCTGCATAAAGTGGCTCTCCGACGTCCAAGGGCCTAGATCTGCCACTTACACTCTGTCGCATAACGTTGAAGCCCTAAGCTATTCGAGTTTGGCGTCTGAATCACTCGACTTGCCATTTGATATCAACCCTACTCAAGCAAATCATCAAAACCACTATGCGAGAACAAGTTTCAGGTATCATGGAATGCTCTAACCTCCCATTCGTATACCCTCCTCACCCCCTCTTAGATGATGGAAGCTTCCAATATCACCTTCCCAACTAACGACGCTACCAACAATATGCACCAAGTGCCTATTCAACAGCAGGCCGTTCGGCCTCGAGAGAAGTCGAAACGGCCTCAACTGTCCTGTAACCCGTGCAGAGCTCGTAAAGTCAAGGTCCGTGCTCATTTTGCCTAAACATCCGGCTTTCATCACTTACGAAGAATTGCTTGCAGTGTGATCGTATACAGCCGTGTACAGCATGTTCATTGCATCAAATTGCTGAGTTATGTCAATTCGATCTTTCTGAAGCCGAGCGCCAACCCATTCTTCAAGCCGAGGCTCTGAAGGATAGAGACAAGACTATTGCTCAGCTTCGCAGTGAGGTTGCTATCTTGCGAGGGGAGCCCATCAAGTTGGAGCCCATGGATGATGTTCCCTTCCAAAGCGGGCAGAAGATGAAATTGCCCCCAAGAATACCCCGCAAACCAACCAATCTGGCTCAGAAACGCTCCTACACCAGCGAGATGCACGACAACATTTATTTTGGTAGTCCAGGAATGACAAGTGTTGTTGAAGAGGTACGCGAGTACTCATTTCCTGCGCTGTCCAATCATTTGGCTGAAGGACCAAAGTTCGCACATCTAGCATTTGACCGCAAAAGTGCCAACCTAACTCACACCATCCCCCGGGGAACTGACATCTTTGCTTTTCAACTTGCGACATCACATCCATTTCCCACTCTCTGGTCTGCTAAAGACGACACCTCAACTCTCATCAAGTTGCTACCGCCTGAACAAGACTTATTCTTCTATCTCGATGTCTTCCAACGACGAGCTCAATCCTGCTCGTTTCCTCATGTTCCTGACGAGTGCACTGCTAATGAAGTCCGGAGATTCCTGGAGAATGTGGAGCACAACGCCGCTCTCCATCCTGACATGCTTGCTTTGCTCTTTGCGACGCTAGCGCAGGGGTTGCAGGATGGCGTGTATGATAAGTTTGGCGGAAAATGGCTGGCTGGCAGCGTTGAAGCAGAATCAAAGAAAGGCGATGTGTACAGTCAGTTCTGCAGCCCCAAATTAATTTGCCCTGTCGCTCATCGTAATAGTTGCTGCTTCCATGCAATGTTTAAGGCTGGCTTCATTCATGAACCGTCCAACCTTGCTTGTCATAGAGGCACTGGTCATGATGGGTCCCTACCTCACCAACAGCGGCAAATTTCTTGACGCATCAGCTCTCTATGGTGGGACTGTCAGGCTGGCTCAAAGCATTGGCTGTAAGTCGAGTACCCTATGGTATTTTATTATTTTGTAACCTGACAATCGTAGTGCATCGTGATCCACATCTGCTGAATCCGCCCGCACCTTTCAAAGAGGTGAAGGTTCGCAAGAATCTATGGTGGTGGATCCTACACATGGATCAACAGTACTCTATGACGTTGGGCAGACCTCTAGCAATCTCTAGCATGGGTGACTGCCCACCTCCGGAACCGATTGTGCCTGATCCAGTAATTCAGAGTCTGTCGAATTATATCACTCAATTCACTATTTTAGGTCGTCGAATTCTATCCACTGCGTACCTGAGCAATGAACAGATCGACACATATTCAGACGAATTGCTGGAACTGTCAGCGACTCTGCCTGCCATGATGCAATTTGACGGGACTTGGCTGCAGAAAGATAAGCCGCTTCCTGCATGGCCATTAGACGCTCAAGCAGGAGTACTGCATGCAAAGACGCACAATTTTCTTATATTGCTTAACCGCCAGCGAATTGAGAACATTCGACGTAACTCGGACCCTCCATCGATCGACATCAGGACGTTCCCAAAAGCCAGTGATCCCAATGCCGTACCGCGAGGTCGGGATCGGGTCCTCGCATCCAGTCGGGCACTTCTCGTTGCGTTCGAATATTTTCAGACCAGGGTACGCTCTGCGTTGATTTGCTGGACTATGGGTCAAATGGCTTTCAACGCGGCTATGATTCTTCTCCTATCGATGCTCGAGACAGGGGATACGCAGGATCTCACAGCGGTACAACACACGTACAGCACGTTCCTTGAGATGAATAAGCTTGGCATCCACAAACTCGCGGGCGCAGCAGTCGAACGGCTTGGGATGATAATGAAGGAATTTCGGACAGGTGATCCGGAAAACGAGACTGTCATGGGTTCGCAAGGGATGATGCTTCTAGAAGATCCAGGGCTTCAAGGAGCACTACCTGACAGCTACTCACCGCTCAGCTTTGAGATGGCTGGTGGTCAAGATACTCCAGGCATGGAAAGGTCATCCACTGATATAGGACATCGCACGGAGCCCTCGCAATTTGCGAGGAAAAAGGCTACGCGAAGGCCATTATCTGGTCGAGACATCAAGGGTCGGCCTTTGAAGAAGGTCATGACAACAGCTCACCGCCCATTAAGTGATCGTCGCTTTTCTGATGGTGCAGCACCTCGACCTCACAAGAAGAAGCGGACTAATCGAAGCACACCGAACCTCTCGCTACTCACCAGTCTTCCCGGCCAGCACCAATTTTCAATCACACCACAACCAACCATAAAGCCCGAAACGCTTTTCTCACCCATCGAATCATCCTTCCAATCCTTCCAGCCCATCAACTCCCCAAATCCTCCACCCCTGGACCGCAACCGCGACTTTGAATCCACACCCCGCCCTCAATTCCCACAACCTCACGAGCACATGCCCGGCCTAAATAACCAGCAACAACAACCACAACAACCACAACACCCTCACTATCATGCAGCCTCCGACCCCGGCCACGACACCTTCAACTTCAGCAACGCAACCACTCCTGGCGCGTCGACCGATTTTTTCGACGAGAGTTTCCAGAACGCGAGCCAGCATTTCGCAGACTTCGATCTCAATGCTCCCAACATCGCACCATATGACCATCCTCCGTACTCGGCGCCGCCTTTCAGCTTGCCGGACGAGCCATCATCCGCGTATCATCGTCACTTCTAGCGAAGCACATCCGTTCATTATTTCCAGCGATAAGAGAGTGCGAGGATTTTATCAAAAAATTCCATACCAATACCCTACCAGTACACGACGGGCGTTTCGCTGCGAAATGGTTTCTTCATTATAGAGCACACAGGGACTACAATCGATGATGTGGGACGTCACCGAATTTCAACGGCCATGTTGAGCTACGTTTAATATTGATCTACTGCACAAAGAAACACAGTATACGGCGTGGATATCTTCATCAACCATCCTTTATTTATCACCCAAAAGCATTCTTATGACACAAGCATAGCCCGGCGTTGTGCTTTACAATACTTCAGTGTTAGCGACTCATTTGTTCTATTCGTACGACTCTCGTTTCGTTCACTTCTACATCCTTCTTCAACATTACAACGCTTTATTACACCCATCAATCTACTCACCCCTACACCTTTTATCCCACACCTTTCACTTCAATTCGATCCGACCCCGGACAGGGTGGAACGCGTGTCTAGCAACATCTGTACCACTATTCCCTCTGCACCGACATGGGATTCTGGCATACCATGGCATGGAATGGAACACAAGGAGACAATATTTCGCACTACATATCATCCTAATCCATCCATCCGGAGCCGGGCGTTCTATGTGTCTGTCTGTCTGGCTACACATGTACCACCATCCTCCAACAGGGCTTTTGGTACATCAAAGAATTAATCTGCACGACCGACAGCCACAGGCGACCCATCATCATCATCAATCCGACTCTCCTCCTTCCATTTCGATCTCACTATCCGGTCCTCGACCCAATTTCCTCCATCATTATCATTATAGCGTGGGCGGCTTTCCTGGCTATCTAAATTCCCCCTTAACAATCAATCTAGACTGGAAACGAAAATCTATGCGCATAGCATTTGCATTGCACCGGGGCGGCTTATTTTATTTGTCCGAAGTATTTGTGTAAACTTGCAGCATAGTTAGCAGAGATAGGAATAGGAATGAAAATGCAAATCATTGAAATCAAAGGCGCGCGTATATTGCGATATAAACTTTATCCTCCTCCTACTAATATGTATACGTATACGTAATGTATTTAAAATCAGGGAAATAAACGTACACGCGACGGTAGTATGTATGTAGCAGATCGTGTGGATGAACTACCTACGGCGCCTGACTGACTGGGGTTGTTCGGAGGTTTAAACGATATCTAGCATCGTATCTAGCAGAATCGGATCGGTAGATTGACTAGATGTTAGATGCAGGATGTACGATTTTTTGTCGGAGCGCTTGATGATTCGATCTCTGGTACCGAGTGTCAAACGCTGGGAGATCGACTGGGGCGCTATGCGTGGCGCTGTTGATGGGAGGGCAAGATTAGGCACTTTAGGTAGGTAGGCAGATTCAAGTTTTTAGACGGATGGATAAGTGAGAGGGTGGATGGCTGGGGGGATGATGATGATGATGATGGAGGGTATGTTCACCTCTATGTACAATTGTTAATGATGGCTTCGAAGGCGCAGAGGAGATTGCGAATGTATAGTATACAATCCCACATGGCCTTCCTGCTCGTGCTCGTGTGCCATGCACACCAAGACACTTCCTGCTATGCTGTATTGCCCTTTTCCCCTGTCCTCCAACTAATAATCCCAATTCTGCTATCGTACCTTCGCCTCGTAGAGTAGAGTATTCGTAGAGTAGACCGATTCCCCATCTCATTTAGTAGTCAATTTTTATACCCTGCCCTCCCCCAGCGCATCAGCCATCCATACCTAACATCTCGCGGAGCAGGAGACATACGGGTTAAGGTAGAAAAGAAAGGGTAGAACTCACGGCACCATAGCAACCGCAAAATCGCTGTAACTCGAGGCGAAAAATGCCACTGCGACCTAGAATTTTCACCACAATCAGCACTCGTCTTCTCCCTTCTATCCCTCCGCCTCCCCCTCCTCCATCACCCCTTCTTCCCTCCTCCCCTCTCTTCCTCCCACTCTCCTCCCCCATCCTCCTCCCCCTCTCCACCCACATCTTCTTCCTCTTCCTCCTCCATCTTCCTCCCCTTCTTCCCCTCTCCTCACCCTTTTCCCACCTCTCCCCATCTCCCCCCATCACAAACCCTCCCCCCTCAAAGAAATTTTACACACTCACCCCAAACATCCCCACAGCTCTAACCGCACTCTGGTTCTCCCTCGCCGTCAGCGTCTCATACGTATTTCTAAGCGCTTGGCCGACCGTACTCGCAGCTCCTTGGGCTTGGTGTTGTTGAGGTCGCTTAGATGATGAGGAGGAGATGGCGGCGGAGGAGGAGGGGGGGGAGCGTTTGGGTGGCATTTTTTGGGTAGGGGGGAGGGGTGGATGGGGTGGATTTGGTTGTTTGGGGGGAGAGGGTGTGGTGGATGGTGGATGGTGGATGATGGATGGGTGAAGAGGGATGGGAGAATTGTTATGGGCGAATGACGCTAGGCTACTTTGGGATTGGGGGGGTATGAGAGGGCGGAATGAGGTGGGCTGGGAGAAGGGTGTCTAAGGTGGTGGGATTGTATGATTCGGAGAATGATGGAGATAGAAGGGGGTATTAGGTTGGGGTTTTAAGGGAGTTGGATAAGCCTGTCTTGGTTGGAGGGGGTCTGCGTTACTACTGCACCGAGTTTGGAAGTTTTTTGTGCAGATATAGAGGCCTGTAGGAGCTTCCGTATCGCGTAGAGTCTTGGAGACAAAGGAATCTTCCCATAATACATCACTTTCCAAAGACCTAGGCGTTTCAGTAACCGCACGAGATATCACAACAACTCGCGTCCTCCTGCGAACCAAAGATACAAAGAACTGGCCCAAAGCGGCAAAATCTCTCTGACTACTCAAACAACACCCCCATGCTCTTGACAGCACCACAGAAAGCAGGTATGGCTTAATGCTGTTCACTCCACTAAGTCTCACTTTAAACTGGCAGGTGCTAGAGATTCCATTGCGATTCGAAGGATGCAGCCGACCATGACACCAGAGAGCCATCCTGGAAGAAATACGAGAACGCTTGATTCTCGAGCGATTTGATGTACGTTATGCACCCATTCAATTTCCTAATGCGTTCATTATAAGGAAGCCGTTTCCGTACTAGGCCGTCCGAGAGCTGTGTTCGTTACACCTGCCCAATAAGCTGTGGTATATCGTGACCAATCAACCTCTTCTTTATCCGCTGAACCCCGTCAGCCTTTCGGCATAAAGAATCACTTCTATATCAAGCCAATCTTCGCTATGATCGCTTGGCACATACCCACTAGAATTCTTGACAGCGAGCGTAGGTTCTGCTCTTATACATGCCTGGACTTGCGCATTTGGTGACCCAGGATGCCAGGACATCCTTGTTCGAAAAGGAGATGCCGTAGACCTGATGCCTATTCAAGTGGCTGGGGCCCGTTTTTCTAGGAATGAAAAGCGGAAAATTATCATAAGGTGGGCGAGTTCCAGCCTCTTAAGGATTGGCACACCAGTGGATCGCAAACGCAGTCTCTGCAGAAGTGGTGGATGTCTTGCCGGTTCTTTCCTTTATTGACCGAGCATAACCGCCCAATGTTACTCCGTAAGACGGTCGACACCAGCGAGGACTAGCGAGCCCCAGACGTAAGACCTTGGAATACTGGAATGTAGTCCACAATAATCTGGGTAATGCATAGACAGAACAACCTGAGATCCTACGTAGTCTGGCAAGCGTTCATATCGAGCGTTCATGGCCTTGGCGTGTGCCCAAAGTTTAGGAGTCCTGGCTCCAAGTGCCTTTTCGGCTCGTTGCAATAGTTGTCACATCATCCTCTATTGCGCTGTTAATGCAGTTTTTCAATAAGGTCCAGATGCATCGTAATACATATCCTTAGGGACTTCTAGATGTCACGGAACGACAAGAGAGCGACGGTAATTGAGTTCGCCTTGGCCTTGAGAGTTCGACGTGTCGGACCATCCGCTAGAGCGTTCATCCTTGCCACAGTTCTCTCCAACTCGTGGCTTTGTTGATGATATTCTTCCCTGACCTTCTCAATACTACTTCGTAGCTCCATGCATTGCTGTTTCATTTCTTCTCGATTCAGCTCTCCCACGGTGTTCATATGAGAGAGCAAGCTCTCACTGGCTATATCAATTTCGGCATAGATGCTTTGAGCATTATTGAACGGGTTTGGTCCTAGGCAGAGGCAATATCTGTAAGGGCGTGGAGAAGTGTCTTGTTTACCCTTTGATTCTCATCGGCAACGATGGTACGTATCTCCTTATGTTATTCTTCGGAGTGGAGGGTAGCCGATCTGTTCTGCCCAGTCAACGTACGTGCGGTACCCGTATGCAGTATCCGATTCTACTCACTCTGATCTTCGGTAACTTTCCTGGTCTGGTCCATTAACTCCGACAACGCCTCCAGAATATGATCGTTTTCATGCTTCGTAGCCTCACTAAGTTGCTGGAATTGCTCTTTCTGTCCCACACCTAAGAGATCGATACGAGCTCCAGACATGCACAACATCAGCCACGTATGTCTGGGGAGCTTCTAAATACCTAGATCAATTACCCTAAGTTCACAATAACATGACTCCTGGCGGAAGCCTGCCACTCGTCTCTCCAGAGCCTGGAGCTTCTCTTTGCTCCATACACTTCTGATCGCTGCTCTCCATGTCTGAGTCCTAGAGCAGTTCTTCTTAATGATCAAAGCTTCCAGGGCCGCCCTCAACTCGCCCGCCACTTCGGCACAGCGCGGACACAGACTGTTTAGGACAAGATCTGTCAGACCCTCCGACAATTGTAGCCTCCCACTCGATATGCTCAAATCAATTGTGATCTTCTCCTAGTCGTTGTACTCCGCAAGGGCACCAGAGGCAGACTGGCGAAGCTCAGGCACCTTCGAGAGACGAGGCTCTCGACAAGTTTGATGAATTGGAAGGCGTTGGCGACGTCGCCAACACCACCACCAAATGATGACATTTTTGGAGCCTGTCCCAGGGATGGTATGGACACGGGGAGGAGCCGTCCTTCAAAGGACTCTCGAACAGATAATGATGCAATTTGTGGCTGCGAAAGACTGGAAAGCAGCTCACCTCACCGTCCACTGCAGACGGGTGGTTGCATATCACCATAGGTCCGCGTAGTATTTGTGAAGACGGGTCTTGGCGGATAACCCCGGCTTAGACCCTCCGAGTGGTTGCCCCGGCGGCCATCCGCGCAGCTTCGGGTCTGAGTTTCTGAGGCTTCCAAATATCTTACACTTCACCTGCCTGAACAACTTGATGTTGCTCAAACTAACTTTAACCGGTCGACAGCTTTGCTATGATTCTGTAGAAGTGTCATATCTAATCCCACCATCATCTCTGCTGTACTATTAATTTTATGGGATGGTGTCTAGGCGTGCTGACTCCGCAAACGCCTCAATTTTGTTGACACTGCTCCCTTCACGAACTTATCCGGAATTTTCCAGCGCTGTCAGTGATGAAGCCTTCTGGGGAAGAACGGAATAATTATGAAATTTGATGACTTCGTGACTTAAAATGATGCTGACCAGGCACCTCATTAATGAGCAGGAGGCAAATACTGATCGCCCCTAAAAGCCATCGATGCGAGAGCGAGGGGGATTGGAAGACTGATGATATTTCGATAGATCCTGCTACGACTGCGGTCATAATCGTTGAAAGAGCTTCGTATCCTTACAAGGTTGGTGACCACTGAAATTTTACACTTGGTGCGTGTGCCGTTTGTTCAGCACTACTAAGCGTCATCAATTAATCATCCAGGAGTGTCAGAAATAATACCCTATGCGCTAATATTCATCCCAGGCTGGGTCTTCGAAATGCCCATAGTCTAGCCCATATCTCCGC
Source organism: Cladonia borealis (assembly GCA_018257855.2). Lineage (NCBI taxonomy): Eukaryota > Fungi > Ascomycota > Lecanoromycetes > Lecanorales > Cladoniaceae > Cladonia > Cladonia borealis. Next base: position 921,498 of record JAFEKC020000019.1, read on the forward strand.
CTTCAGAGCTGCTCTAGTACCCTTTGCTCGGGTTACAGCATCACGGTTCTCCTCAGCTCGTCTAACGAGATATTTCGCACATTCGCCAACAGAACCCCACACAGCATATTTGTACGCCTTAGGCCCAACACTCTCGCTTTTCTCGAAAGGAACCATGCCCCTTGCCTTTGCTGTCATCACCAACTCACAGCTCACCTCGTCTGCCATGCCCATCAGCTGGCCGTACGCCATCTCGATCTTTGGTTCACCTTTCTTAACCTGCTCCATTCTCAGTGCTGTGGCCTTCTTTACCGTTTCATGATTATGGCTCGCCAGCACAAACGCAGTCTCAGGGACCTTGTCGAGATTTGCTTCGGCCAATGGCTTCAATACATTGTTCCACCTCCTTGTAATCAAAGCTTCGGCGATACCGTTATAGGCTCTATCTGTTTCTTCCTTGGAACTCCAAAACAAATGGCGTGGATCACTAGACATGTAAGCACCCCTGACGAGCTTCACGCCTAGCGTAAAGCCCTCTTGCTGGGCATACATGAGATGCCGTGCAAGGTTCGCTGGAGTGGAACGTAAGTATGCTTGATAGGTTCCGTACACAGTGGCTTGATCAAGGCTTGTTTCATTGTACCGTCTTTGGAACCGAAGAGTCCAAGCATCGATACCGCGCTGGACAGCATCTTGTTCTGCATCAAACAGCAATCGAACGCCTCTGGCTTTCGCAAGCTCGCATATCTCAGTTATTGCTTCTTCAATGCTTTTGCTTGGTGGCAAGGTGGCGGCAAGCTGATGTATAGCATCGCAGCCGGCACCAGAGAACTTCAAGGCAATGAAGTCACCCCCTTCAGCCATCTCTACTGTCTTCAAGTTGCCTTCTTTCCATGCTTGCACGACGTCCTCATTGCGTTGTACCTCTACTTCTGTTGCTGCTGCACATGCCTCTAATTTGCTTTCTTTCTTGAGTACAATCTCTCTCCCATATCCCAGAATCACACCCTTATATCCCATCTCCTTGAGCCCCTTGACTGTTCTTTTTACTTCATCAATTGTCTCTCCGGCGCAGAATTGTGCGTAGAATGTCTTTTTCAGAAGGTAACGGATTATGGGATTGCGATCTGGATTCAGGAGAGCGGATGACGAATTGGCGACGTATGAGAGGACACGAAGGGAGGGCGACAAGAGCAGCGGATAGGTTGACACCGCTGTGAGAGCATAGGAACGGAGGAGTACGGGGAAGGGAAGCAGAGAAAGTGGACGTCGGGGGTGAGATCTGGTAGGTGATGCTGTCAGGGTGGAAACTGATGCTATCTCATCTGTTGGGACTGAGGCTGTGGTGCTGACTTTCCGAAGTGATTGGGTATGAATATGCCGGGCCTGAGTGGTAATAGGCGACAAGCCTTTGAAACCATGCAGCAGCCATCTGGGCTGCCGCGGTTGCATCATATCCTGAGGGAGACTTTGATCAGTATAGAGGATGGCTGATCCGATAGAGGCTTGTGAATCTCAGCAATGCGTGTGCAATTTAAGAAGGAAATTGAGGGGGGGGGGAGAGAGAAAAGCCGCAGGCAATACAAAATAATAAGACGCAAGATAGGGTTCGTGCTTGATGCATGTGCGACAGAAACAGCTATCGTGGTTTGCGGGGCTCTGTTGAGCATCAATGAGGCTCAACTGGAGCAAATCAAGCTGCGGTTACTCGCGGCTTGATAACGGCACTTCAGATTAAAGCTGCCCGGGGATCGACTTTCCTCCCGCCGTTCCCGCTTCCTCCTTCCCCACACTACAAGGTACCTTGGGGACAGTCCTACTCCTAAGTACAGCATACGAGCCACAATCTCAAATGCCGGCATAGACTGGTATGAAACGTCACAGCCACAGTCACAGCCTTATGATAAGAGACAAATTTCTCCCAACGGAGAAGCCACAAGGTGGCGCCTCAAAGATTACGCCTTTCATAGTGCTGGCCCGATCAATGAGTCGACCGCGCTGACATGTTATCAGAGAACAACAACAAGGTCCATTCGCAACTTATAAAACCACTAACAAACAAATCCAATCACCCGAGGCCCTCTTCCTACCTCTTCTAATCTACCCCACCCGGTTCCTCATACCCCACCACGCCCATTTCGCCCTCCCCTCAATCATCCAACATCGACTTCTTTCTCACAGTCCTCAAACGCCATAAAAGATCCTCCACCGTATACCACGGACTAACCAAGCTCTCTATCTCCTCGATCTGCGCCTGCGTGAGCTTATTATTGAACGGCGGCCCTTGTATGTTGTGTTCGGGATGGCTGTATAGGTAGTAGCTACCGGGAGATAAGCTGCGCTCTCGGGTGCTTAATTGTTTGGCGGCCTTTTGTTTTCTTGTCTTGGGAGATAAGGGAGGAGGGGGAGGGATGGTGGGGGTTTTTTTCTTGGACTTTGATGTTTTGTGAGAGGGTTTGGTGATTTTCTTGGGCGGTGTTGGTTTCTTTTTTTTAGACGTAACTTTCCCTTTGGGGGATGTTTTCTTTTTCTTCTTTGGCGTGCGTTTGTGCGTGCGGGAAGAAGGGGGAAAGGTGGTGGTTGTTGGAGAGGGAGAGTAGCGTTTTGGTGCCTTACGGACGCGGGGGCCTTTAACGATAAGGGATGAGGAGGCCATAACGGGGGGTGTGACTCTCTTTTTGGTGGAGGTTTCCTCCTTTTTCTTCTTTGGCGCGCGTTTCTGGATGCAGGAGGAAGAATTGGTGGTGGTGGTTGGGGAAGAAGAGTAGCGGCTTGGAGTACGGCGGGCGCGGGTGCCTTTGACGATGAGGGATGAGGCGGTCATGGTGGGTTGTTTGATTAGGTTGATTTGGGGATCAGAGATGAGGATGAGGGGGTTGAAGAAGGGAGGAGGGAAGTGACAGGGGAGGTGGTGTTAACTCATGGTGGGTGGTTCAGTGATTCCTTTGTTTTAAATTTTCCGTTCTCGGCCATGGGGATGGTGAATGGAGTCTTTTTCTAAGGAGGTGGATTGAGGGGTGGTGATAGCTAGCCGTTTGGATTCTTTGTGAAGAAAGAGGAGGTACCTGATTTATTGTTGGTGGTGCCGCTTGCGGCATGATTATCAGACGAAAGGCACATCCAGCTGTAGATTGTAGTGCGATAGTCTGGATTTAGAGATTTCCTGTCTCTATGGATGCCCGACTTGCGTATGCACGTAAAAGCGAGAGTGATAATGCAGATCAGAAATTGTATTAGATACCTTATGATACAGGATACATACAGAGCTAAACCACTTCTCTTCTCTGTCCAGCGCCAAGGAAATACCTACACTGCATATAACGCATCTGGCCCAAAAAGTACTGTCTTTCCGCCAACACCTCCAAATACCCTGTTTGTATCTATATGGCTCGCATAAGAAAATGCAATGGTGGGGTTCTGACAGAAGGCTGCACGCTCGGTAATAGACCGGGTGACCACCTGCATTGCTTCCCCGGATTTTCCCCTTCCCCGGATTTTTCCCTTTCCAAAGCTGGCGATCTGTGATGTGATGCATTGAAGAGAGCTAGCGGGCCGCGGTATTACCTAGTTGCCTGAAGAACCAGTTCGCGATCAAGCTTCTGGGTAAGATGGCGTGCATGAAGCAACCTGCCTACCTATATTTGGAGTGGCAAATGTGATGTGGCAAAAGGGTGAGGCGTCAGCAGACCATGGGAAACGTTGGAGAAAAGTATCGGACGATCACACTCTCCCATCCCATACCTAGTAATGCAGCACATGATGTTTTAGAGTCCCCTCCTCTATGTAAATACGATCGCAAACGCAAAGTATGCAACAGCCATATATCCGGAACACATGATGATAATAATAATAATGGACTTTTTCCGTCTATGTAAAACAAGGAAGCGAATTCCATCTCATATACCTAACAGATCGATCGTCAAGTGATCTGTCGATTACCCGTGGGCCCTGAGCCTGTTTCTCAATGCCTTGGCAAACTTCTAATTGGTCTGTCGTTTACTGACAATCATCTCGACAAGCTTCAATATGGACAATGAAAAAGCCTTCCTCTCACATCAAAAGCGAATATTAAGAATTATTTCTTCCCCCTAATGCCGTACCGTGAGCCGTAGCATCATCCCTTCGTAAAACCCAAACTCCAGGCTGAACTTTTGTCTAATTCGGATTACCGAGTAGGTAGTAGAGCACTGTTAAAAGACTTGAAATAAAATTATATTAACCGAGGTCGCCAGAGAGTCGAATAGTGTAACGTCCAGCGCAAGTACGATCGTCGAAGCCGGAGTTCTGGGGTAGCGGCCAGAGTACTGTTAAGATGGACGCAAGGAGTGGCCAAATGAAATTAGTTGTTGTGGAAAGTACGTCAAGGGTGACCAGGAGGTAGCTCAGCAGATTCCCCATCCCGAGAATCTGTCATCAAAGCCCCTGAGGCTCGACCGCGCTGGTTGGCAGCGTTTCTCTCGTCCTCGCTCTGGCTCGCACTGTCCTCGCCCCGGACTTCATTGCGCAGTCGCTCCGCCTTATCGGAAAGCTGCTGCACTTTAATTTGCTTTCGCCACATGCTGTTGTAGCGCCCTTTCATTGCAAGCAACTCCTCGTGAGTACCGCGCTCTACGACCTGGCCCTTGTTCAAAACCAAGATCTGATCGGCTGTAGTGATGGTTGATAAGCGGTGAGCAATTACTAACGTCGTACGGCCTTGAGAAAGCTTGTCAAGGGCTAGCTGGATATGCTGCTCAGTCTCAGTATCTAAGGCTGCAGTTGCTTCGTCCAGAAGAATGATGCGGGGGTTTTTGAGTATGGTTCTCGCAATTGCGACCCGCTGTTTTTCACCCCCAGACAGCTTCAGTCCACGTTCTCCCACTCGTGAGCTGTACCCATCGGGAAAGTCCAAGATCTTTTCGTGAATGCTGGCCGCACGGCAGGCGGCGTAAACCTCTTCATCAGAGGCATCCGGGTTGGCATATTTAAGATTATACATTATATCTTCATTGAAGAGCACTGTATCTTGAGGAACAACTCCAATATGACGACGTAATGAATCAATGGTGATTTCCTTGACGTCATGGCCGTCAACCTGGATGCTGCCTCCATTCAGGTTGTAAAAGCGGAAGAGCAACCGGAACACGGTGGATTTGCCCCCACCGGATTCTCCGACGAGTGCTGTAGTAGTGCCTGGAGCGCACGTAAAGCTCAGGCCGTCCAGTGCGGGTCTTCGAGGATCGTAGGAAAATTTTACCTCGTCGAACCGAATTTCACCCTGGCAGGAAGGCAGATCCTCAGCAGTCGGTCCGTCCACTACGGTGGGGCGTTCCTTGAATAATTCCAGCATACGCTCTGAATTGATCATCGCTGACTGAATAGAACGATAGAAGGTGCCAAAAAAGTTTAGTGGTTGTTGGAGTTGCGCCATATATGTAAGAAGGGTAACGAAAGCTCCTACCTTACGCTGGCCAGTTGTGACTTGATAAGCAGCGATGAAGCATGTGACCATAAGACCCAGTGTGAAGACCAGGTTTTGTGAGACATTCATGATGTTCAGCGAGAAAAGAACCTTGTATTCTGCCTTCTGGTAGTCGAACACGGCGTTCCGGTAGCGATTGAATTCGTATGTTTCTGCATTGAAGTACTTCACAGTCTCGTAGGACATCATTGAGTCGTTTCTGTAAAGCTCGTTAGCACCACTTTAGAAAATGCATGTAGGATAGACTCACTTCACCGCATCTTGTCGTCGATCCAAGTTTGTCATCTGCCTTCGAATATTCGCACGCCATTGTGCCAAGCGTACGGTTAGATAAAGATAGACACATGTGACGACAGACACGACCAGAGCGTAGTAGGCATCAAACTTGATGAGGAAATACCCTATTGCAACCCCTAAGTCGATGAGCATGGGAAGGACCTGGAAGGTGATTTGTTCGAGGAAGGAGTTGATTGAACTGCCTTTGCTCATAGCTGAAAGAACTTCTCCGGTTTTTTTACCAAGATGGAAATCCAAGCTTAGGCTATGAACATGTTCAAACGATGCCGTGGAGAGCTCTTTGTAGGAATATTGGCTAATGGGTAGCCACAAGACTGAGCGCAGAGCGCCGAGGAGGCCATTATTCCCTTGTAACAACCGGTAGAGAATGTACAGACATATTTGAAGCCATACAGCTCCTGGACCATCCTCGCTTTCGCCTGAAAGTGTATTTGTGATAGTGCCAGCCTGAATTGGGACCATGAGGTTGACATATCTCTGGACCATAAGAATGGCAAAACAAAAAATAACAACCAGCTGCAGCCTGCGCGATTTGGCGGGCCATAAGTAGGGAAAGAAGAGACTATAACCACGGATATACTCCCACCAACTCTTTGATTTGACTTTGTCTGGTCTCACCCATCCTGGAGCATCTTGTTCCGCTTTATCTGACCTGGTACTACCATATGCACTGCCATTGGCATTGGCATTTTCTCTTGCGTGGCCGTTGAGCAGGCCAGTAGTCTCTTCTGAGCTTCCATTCTCCCGATGACGCGCTGCTCGCGCTTTAGACCAACGGAGTGTGACGAACAGTGCATAGAAAGCGGTCAAGGCACAAAGGAATACGATCCGGAGGAGATCTAGGAGAATCTCAACAGCTTCCCATGTGGTAATTCCGTGTCTGAGTTGACCTCTGCTTTTCTTGCCTGCCGTGGGTTCGCGGTGATCGGATGTATAGATAGCCAGAGAGGCGCCAAAGAGGACCAATTCTAAAATGAGACCAACGATCCATGTATAGCAATGGGCCGCGGTTGGTGAAGGTTTTGTGTCGAGTATTGAGATGAGAAAAAGGGCGTACACGAAGAAGGAGGCAACAAGATAGATCTGGAATTCTGACGTCAGTCTGAACACCATTGAAATGGACGAGAGTTTGCATACCACGGCAGATTGACCACACCACCACTCATGCTTTTTGTCCAACAAAGCATGTACTATAACAGTCACCGTGTTACCCAAAAAGGTGAGAATGACTCCAATTGAGAGCCAATCGAAGACCAGCTTCCTCGCCGGACTGAAGTCAAGAACCTCTTGCTTCCCTCGCTTCGCTGACGGAGAGATGTTTCTAGGCAAAGGCTTGCCTCCTGGTCCTGTCTGGTCCGGAACGGGCTCAACAATGTCATCCTTGGAAGCGGTCAAAACGCTGTGGACGGTGAAAGCCAGAAGGAATAAAACAAGGAGAACAATAGGATAGGCATAATGGACATAGGTCAGGATAGCCTGAGCCGTATTATTGGAGACCCATGGCTCTGGTGGAGCCATGGTGATGAGAGAAGATTGGTTCTGAGGTGTTGAGAAAAGACTGAAGGAGAAGCACCCAGAACGCCCCTCCGAAGCAGTAGGAGACTAGAAAAGGAAAGGCCCTGGATGATGTGCGGGGGGTCTATGGATATTATGTTATGGATGAGTGGAGGCGAGCATGATTAATATTGTGGTGGCGGTGGAATGAGTGGAGGGGATTTTCTAGTCGCGTGAGGTACTGGCCCGTACTTGGTCGAGGTGAATGTTGACTAGTCGGGGTGCTTCACAAGGTCGAAAATCTGGAGAATATAGTGGGACAAGAGAGTTGATTGAGTGCACGAGATACTTCCCGTGCTGCCCTGACGAAGTCAAGGCGACTACGTTAGGTACCTTACCGTTCGAGGTAGTGAGTAGTGAGTGAGGTAGTCGTGCTAAGTAGGTAGGTACTTTCGCAGCTTGCACTACCCGTAGTAACATCCTCTCACCATCTCTCGACACTTTGAATTTCCGGGGGCGCAAAGAGGTTAAACAGGCCCGATGGCTCCGGTACTTGCTCTTCCAATGATCACCACCTTACCGCGAACCCTTACTGGTAGTAGAGCCCTCTAACGTTATACTTTGCCCGTAAGCAGTTAACACCTCCCGTAGGCCTCGCAAAGGCCTACGTCCAGGCGACTTTCGATAGCGAGGTGAGCATCTGCCAAGATTACTCTACATATCCACCGGATGCGATCGAGCTAAAAGTGCGCAGTTGCATTCGCTACTGCACGTCCAAATGTACCTACGGCAATGTCACTGATGTCGGCTGGGGCCACCATGCCGTGTGACAGATCTGCATCAGCCTCTTAAACCCATCCATGCTCTTCACCTGCGACATACTATCCTGACTCGCCCAACAACATGCAAGCCAATGAATCTAATAACGCAGCCGATTTAACATCCTAGCTGACAATGTCTGTAGAGGGTCTAGCCATCGGGCTGTCCCAGTGCTCAATCTCACCGCTTCCTCTAGCTCTGACGTTCGATGTCGAATTATTTCCTCGATGATACACGACCTCCTTCTCCTCCACCCGCCCCTCCTCTTCCTCCGCAAAGATACGGTGGCTTTGCAGCGACTGCTCTCGCACGCTTAGCCCAGCCGTTCGGCTATGGCTCACGTCCTCCTAGTGCCAATGGTCACCGTTCACCAGAACCAAGACCCTCTCGATTGACTGTGCGAAGAAGCTCTAGGTAGGCATCCATTTCCTCTTTTACGAAAGCTCACTCTGCATACCGCAGAAGTCCTGTGGAAGCCAAGACACCCTCCACTAACACATCGTTGATAGTCCAGTATCATCCAGAAGTGCCACCCACAAGACCGGACTTCCTATCAATTCCCTCGACATCTCTCCGGACCGAACCCACGCAGTTTTAGCAGGGCGTGATATTCTCAAAACTATCCAAGTGTCAGATGCTGGATGCGCTGAAGACTTCAACCTCCGAACGAAGATAATCGCTTACGCGTCGACCCACGATGCGTCCGGAGGAGCAATATCTGCCAAGCACAAAGATCAGCTGGCAGCAAATGATGTCAAGTGGTCACATGGGGGTTTCAGCACCACCATAGCCACGGCAGCTGCAAATGGGCAAATAGTTGTATACGATATCAATCGAGCTGGGGTAGAGATCGCGCGTCTACACGAGCATGTCCGGCAAGTCCACAGATTGGGATTTAATCCTCATCGAGCGGCGTATATGCTGTCTGGTAGTCAAGATGGTACAGTCAGAATGTGGGACTTGCGAGATCTGTCTGGCGATCGGAGTGTCATGACTTGCCAGAGCCGTCAAAAATACATAGGCAACAGCGATGGTATCCGAGATCTGAGATGGTCTCCTACAGATGGGACTGAATTCGCAGTTGGTACTGACAATGGTATTGTCCAGTGTTGGGATATTCGGAAACCAGTTGCCCCCTCCCTCAAGATTTCAGCCCATGATAATAAGAGCTGTCATTCTATCGACTGGCACCCAGACGGCAAGTATCTTGTGAGTGGCGGTGCAGACAAAAACATCAGGGTCTGGGATACTTCATCGTCGAATCGTAGAATAAAACCCTCTTGGGAGATCCGTGCCCCTCAAGCGGTTCTTAACGTGCGCTGGCGCCCCGCTTGTTGGCTTTCTGATAGAGAAAGTCCTGCAGCCTGGAGATGTACACAAGTAGCAGCATCATATGACCAACAGGATCCAAGGATGCATATCTGGGACTTCCGCTCTCCTTATGTACCCTTACGTGTTTTAGATAAGTACGATACACCGGCGACAGCAATGCTTTGGCATTCGGAGAGTCTTCTTTGGTCCGTTGGTTCTGTTGGCATGTTTACGCAGACAGATGTGAAATTTACCCCGAAGACTATGGACCAAATAAGTCCTAACACGCTGGATGTTGCACCCAACGGCAAGATTCTCTTTTTCTCGCAGAAAAGGGAACGAAGAAGAACATCCATCGAAGATGTGCTTGATAATTTGAGCAAGCAAAACCAGAGACGAAGCAGTACTGGCGAACGCCTCAGTGGCAGTCATAGTACTCTACTGGGCAGCTCTGAGGGCTTACCTGTCAAGAACCGTCAACGCAAAGGTCCGAGCTCCTTACGTTCTACAAAATCTTCGGCTGATACACCACCCTCAATCGGATCCGGGGGACCGATCCTTGGCCTAGACTTAAGTTTGGAAAATGGCGTGCATTTATCATCTCAAGTAGCCGGAATCGGCTATATAGAAGGACTTTTCGATGCTGAGGCTTTCAGATATATTGCCCGTCATCAGAGGGCTCCCTCGCCCATATCAGCCAGCGATAAGACTTGTGACTTGCATCATGTACTGAGTGACGCCTTTCGCGCGAATTCGACTATTTCAGCAAATACAGGGCAATACCGGCTGTCACAGAGTTGGCAGATTCTAGCATTGGCTGTGGATAATGAATTGTACTCTAGGGCAGTGCATAGCTATCAGCAGCGTAAAACGCTCTCTTCGCCGAAAAATACGGTCAAGCGACGAGCCTTATACGCCACCTACAAAGCGTCAAATGAGGCTACGGACTATCAGGAGGGCACAACGACTCTGTCAGAGAACGAACAGCCTCCAACGCAGCTGACAACAACATCAAGCGGTCTTGAGGACGCATCCAATATGACAACACCTTTGGTCAGACCGGTGCCCGACGGCCGCTCCGAGCACGATATGCCGATGAACATGGAATCTCTTCAATTATTGGATCCGACCTGGACCAAACAGCCGCCGAAACCGCTGACACCCATCTCAGGATTAGCTAATATGGCCAGCCCTGAGGCATTCCAGACTGATAAGAATCACAGTCCCGATGATAGTGAAGGGTCGTCGAAAACAGACGCCGAGAGCCAGGATCCATCTTACCCCCGTCAGCTACCACCGGATACCGGATTCGTCGATATGGACCGCCAAATGGCCGAACGGCGAGCGGCAATCGGAAACTATCGAGCGATACCACGCCCATTGCTCAGGCTCGATGATCCGACATCAATGGTCGGCTCGGGTCTGAATGTGCCTACGTTTGGTCATGAGTCTGAGGAGAGCTTTCAATTATTGTCAGCTTCCACAGACAGTTCGCATCGTGGTCGATCGGTAATAGGATCTTTCGAGAGCAACCCCGATTCTCAAAAGTCGACATCCACTCCAGAACGCGAATTGCCATCAATCGATCAGTTATATGATAATACAGACCAGGAAGATGCATTAGTCTTCGACGACGAAGCCCAAATGCGGGTGCCCGGATCTCCACCAACTTCGCCCCCTATGGCAGTTTCCCTTCAACGAGGAGAACGAGCTGTTGATTACACTGAATCTGTCGCTTTAGGGGTAAGCCAACGTCCTGCTCATTCGCAGCAGCCAATTGTTCATCTAGAGGACATGGAAGAATGGCCAAGTGCTCCCATAACGAAGATCGACGAGCGAAAACCCGAGTCTGATGCATACTTAATCTCAGACTTTCTACCACCTGAGGAAGAACCAGACTATTTTCCTCCGTGGACTGCAACAGCTATGTTCGCACCACTAACCAATTTTCATACCTACAAGCTTCATGATGCACAGCTACCGGCCTATCTCCTAGTACATCTCGCCCCTTATCTCAGCCAACGATTTCCTTACGAACGGGCTATGCTGATACTGCTCCAGTATCATAGTCAGCTCGTATCGCTTGAGCTTTACGCTCAGGCGGCTGAGTTGCGCAAACTTGCGCATCCTGACTATGTAGAGGTGGCTGAACATGGACTATATCAGATCGTCCCAGGAGGCCCCTGGTGCACAGTCTGTCGCAAGCCCAGCAAAGGCACCAAGCGTGGATATTGCGAACGCTGCAAGCAGCCTTGGGCTCAATGCCCAATTTGTAATGGTGAAGGGTTCAGCTCAATCAGGCATTCTCTAGGCGGGCTTGATCAAGCCGCAGAATCAACGTCCAAGTATTCAAATGGTGCCGACAATCTCTGGGGGTGGTGTCAAGAATGTGGACATGGCGGCCACTCGGGATGCTTGCGGATTTGGTGGGGTCTGGAAGAAAGCGAAGGTGCTTGCCCCACCGCTGCTTGCTTGTGTGATTGTATGCCTGGGACGAGGCGTGACGAGATCGTCAAGAAACTTGAAGAGGAATGGAAGCCTCCGCCCGTGAGTAAAGACGACAGGAAAGTCGGACCAAGTCCTGCTGTACAGAAGGCTAGAGGTCTACTGGGAGGTCCAGGGACGAATGCGGTCTCGACACAAGGAATAGGTGCTGGTCGAGGGGCACTGAGTCTGGGCGCTGCGGGGAGAACTGCCAGTGGTGGGAAGAAGGTAAGGATCGTGGCTCCCGAAGAGGAGGGCAGGAATGGCGGCAACGACAGTAAAGACAACGATAAGACAAGTGTATCAGTACCTTAACAACAGGAAGGAGTTGTATAACATGGCAGTGGTATTTGGAGTTCGATACCCAGGTTTAATTTTTGGAGATATTCTAGCAGCAACTCTTGGAAAATTTAGCCTACATGCCGGCGTCCGTAGCGAAGATGCAAATGGATTCATTGCTGATTACACCCATGTTGGACATTGGTACGAACTGAGGGTGTATCATATTGCGATGTTTTGATCCAATTAATCAAGACTCGAGTAATCCACGCTACGCTTCCAGTACGATACACCAGGCAATCCCCCCACCATCCGCAGCACACCTTCCTCTTCCCCAAACCCACTTTATTCTAACAGCCAGATACTCTTAAGTATCTTACCAAACATCTGACAGACCGTCGCGCAATAGAAACATTCATGCTTTAAATAGCTCGTTAACAGCCACCATTCGCTTCAGCTAACCACTCATCCTCAGAATCCTCACGTACGTCAACGAGGTGCATCATGCTACATAGCATAGCTAGGACCCACGCATCGTTGATAAAGAGACTAATGTGAATAACTCGATATTATCACTGGTGTTATAATCACAGGTGTTACAATCATTTCGCGTTATTTGTTATAATAACTGGTGTAACACCAGGTCTTGCTTCCGCGCCGCCTCAAAAACCGTCCACCACCAAAATCGGTACTCATGAGGAGGACAACTTCTTATCAGTCCCAACTCGACCGATAAGCGAAGTCCAAAGGACAAGTGAAGGAAACCTCAAACAAGTTAGTGCACTTTAAGTGGCGATATTCATTCACTTTGCAGAAAAACACCAGCATATCCATTTCAATATAATTCCCACGTGGAGCGAGCGCATTTCCAGTCCTGCACCGAGACCTGGGATTGAGAGGCTCTGTAGGTATACTAAAAGCACACATCGTCAATTAGAGTTATCTTACATTCATCAGAAGAGCTGCTGGGCACGCATGTTCGAAACAACAATTCTATTGGACGGTATGGGGATCCTTCTTAGTAATTTAGACGGTATGATGGAGACAGAATCATGGCAGTTTGCCCCAGAATTAGGCGGTTTTCTACTAATGGTGTAAGATCAAAATGATTAAGAGTGTCCATAACCTCCCTTGGCTGCCCCGCCCTTACATGTCCTAGTGTGCATGTTCCTCCCTGTTCGTTACAGGTTAGCTGACGTGAACTTATTGTGCGAGAAACATGAATTTTGTCTTTTCTTTTCGTTCAGATGGGAAGGAAAGCATGTCTTGGTTTTCTCTTGCAAGGTTTTGGCCACTCCTCTTCCACCAAACTTTTATTGGGGCACTTCACAGCCATAGCCATATCTTGTGCACATCTTATTTTCCACTCTACAGACTTTTGCCGTGGCATTACTCATTTCTGGGAATGGTAACGCCATAAATCGCACAATAGCACCATGAAAACTGAATGATAGATAGTATTGGTCTTCGATATGCCAATTGTGGCGTCTACCTTGAGACATGCTCCCCGCGGTCATATTCAAGGGCATTTGGTTGGATGAATAGAAGGTGAGGTAGGTCGAAAGATAATTACTGTCCGTGGGTATGAAGAGGGATGGGTCTTCTAGTGTGAGGAAGAAGGATAAAAGGGTGGGAGTCCTTTAATTCCATATCCGCCTATGTGTATCTTTTAATACTCCCGGCTCCTCGTATCACGTATCATGTATCTTTAGAGCCCAAATCCAAGCACAAGAATTCATATCAATTCCCTAGCCCAAAGCACACAATCTCAGGCTTCCTTGACAACATAGGGCATTCCTCCGTAGAATCCAACGTCACCTCCCGTTCGTCGCGGCGAATTGAGTCGCAGTAGGCCAGCTTGATAAGTCAAGGCACTGTTCGCGGCGGCAGCATCTCATCTCGACTCCAGAAGCGTTGCTGTGGTATGTTCCATAGCATGCTACGAGGCTTTGGTCGCCCTTTGCGTCCCGGCATTTGTGGAAGATTTGGTTGATAAGGTAAAATGCGGTTGCATCAACAGCGCAAAGGGCGACAATAAGGGTCGAGGTTCACATTTTGGTAGCTGAAGAAGTTGGACACGAAGCTTGAAACGAATGAGGGAAGGGACTCGTCCGGATATTTGATGGCCGTAATACTATGTTAGGGATAGATCATGTTCAAGCTGGATAGATCTGGGATTGCGATTCGAAGGCTCGGAGGAGTTGCGAGTGGAGCGAATATGAGTCGGAGTGAAAGCCCACTTTTGTTGGGAAAAGTGGCTCATGGCTTCAGTAACCTAGGGATGTGGAGCATGGCAGAGCGCCACGCAAGAGCTAGAAAGAGGGTAGTAACGCCTTGAGCACCATAGAGCACAATCACCTTATATATATGTCTTGCAAGTAATATCTCATCATAACACTTCATATCACAAGGTCAACCTGAAAGCAAAGATCATTGAGTCCAAAATGTTCAAACCCCTTGCCGCAGGTTTCAATAGGTGTTCTGAAAACAAGAAGAACTCAGCCTATCGCCAAATAGACTCACCTACCAATCCCGAACCGCCTACCTATTCAGAGAAAGATAAGCCCGAGGAAAAAGCAACGACACAGGCCATGCAACAACATGAGAGTTATGTCCAAGTCTGCCCCCACGAACGGTTGTCATTTGAACGCTTTCAACGTATTCAAGATTTGATGCGCGACGAAAAGGATCGTAGGCTGGATGCTCTTTCTGCTATGCCAAAAAACCATGAGAATATGCAATGTGTTCAGTCTTTTGAATCTAGGATGAACGACCCATCTATGTATGATTTCTACCAGATATGCAGACCGAAGGTAGCGACTTCAGAAACTACCTGTGTTCAAGGCCAAGCAGCATACAAACCCACTTGCACTCGGGATGGTCTAGACCTGCTTTCGTTCTGGAAGATAGACTTCAATCATCACCAGTACAATGGCGAGGCTTTCACGGGGATCCAGGACCTCCTTGAATTCTTTCATGTGTGGTTGTGCCCGCACAGGAGATTACATGACGCCGATATTGTATCAAAGCTTGTCTCAATGATGCTTCCCAGACAAAGAGATCCGGACCCTGTTAGGAGGCTGGAAAAAAACATAGAGTTGAGGCAATGCCAATCTTGCAAGTCAATGTTCGAGTTTCGAATGGAAACAAAGAGTTGTATCGTCGTCGGGGTGAAGCGGATAATCAAGGCAAAGACAGCAGAAGACGCATCATGGCTTGCCCATTGCAGCAGAACCGAAGACAAAAAGTGAATGGAGACAGTCCTTGGAGATAGGTGGATCTTGAAAAGGTCTCTGTAATAGGGATAGACCACTGATATTTCTCGGGTGACATTAAATCAGTCGGAGTAACACATTAAAGATGAAGATAGTTCATGCAATATAACTGTAACACAAGAAAACCAATACACAGTACCAATTAACAAGTACCTATAATACTTCCACCTCATAAAACTTGCAAGCCCTTGAGCCTGCATTTCCATAAGGCTGAATCCGCCAAGCCACTAAGCGACCACCACACACAGAAATCAACCCATGCCCTAAACATCTCACACGCATCTACAACCACAACAACACCCACCCCAATCCTCCTCCTCCACCCACCCACAAAAATGGAAAACGAAAAAGGCGAGCTCGTCGACCTGTACGTAAATCCCCCCTGCCGCCTCCCCCTCCCTCCCTTTCTCCCCCCTCCCATTTCCCCCCCATTAACCCCCTCCCAGCTACGTCCCCCGCAAATGCTCCGCCACCAACCGCATCATCAAAGCCAAAGACCACGCCTCCGTACAAATCTCCGTCGGAAAAGTCGATGAAAACGGCCGCTACACCGGTGAAAACCAGGTATATGCTTTATGTGGTTTTGTCAGGGCGATGGGAGAGGGGGATGATAGTTTGAATAGACTGGCGCAGAGGGACGGGCTGTTGAAGAATGTTTGGAGTGGGAGCTCGCAGAGATGAGATAGGAGGTGAGTAATGGGTGGGAACGGATTTGGGAGAGGAGGATGGCTAATGGATTATAGGTGGAGGGTTTGGTGAGATGTGACGAGGCGAGGGATGGAATGAGGGACATAGACGAAGCATGCTATAAAAACAAACATCAAAAAGCTTCACATTGCCCATCCAGCTACCCAAAGATCTCATACTTCCACTCCTGCACTTCTCATTTTGCTCCACCTACATACACCCCTCCCCCCACCTCCTTACTCCTTCCCCAACTCACCCAACGGCCACAACAACACAGAGATAGATCCTCGAACCGCGCCCCTCGCGCCGGTTCGTTTATCTCTCATCAATTTCACTTCCCCTTCCCCTCCATGGGATTTGAAACCTCCACTTTCTCAGGCCGCAGATGACATTGCATTGCACACAGCAGCAGGCAGGTCGCCTATGAAGAGACAGGATCGTAAAGGTTATTGGTTTTGTCACAGATACGGGCGGGAAATATATATTCATATTTATATCAATGAAATGGATTTCGATCAAGGTTAAGATGTCTTCGAGATAGGTCTATATTGAATTGAAGTGGTGGAAATATATGTATGGTGATTTGATTGAGATTTGTACAGTGGTATCTAAAACGCTCCCAAGAAATTGTCTTATTCATAACTACAAGCCATTGATACTCAAGTTCCAAAATCACGCAGTATCCCTCCCCAACCCCTCCTTATACCTAGCCAACGCGCGATTCCTCGCCTCCTTATGCTCCACACACATCTTCGGATATCCCTTTACCCTCACCCCCCTCCCCCACGGATCATGTATCGCCTTCCCCTTCACCTCCCTCAACTCCGGCACCCATTTCCGAATATACTCCCCTTCCTCATCAAATTTCTCGCTTTGCAAAATCGGATTAAAGATCCGGAAATATGGCTGCGGATCCACGCCCGTGCTGGCACTGAAACCCCAACCGCCGTTGTTGGACGCAAAGTCCCCGTCAATGAGATGCTCCATGAAGTAGCGCTCGCCCATACGCCAGTCGATGAGAAGGTCTTTGGCGAGGAAGGAGGCGACGGCCATGCGGGCGCGGTTGTGCATGTAGCCGGTGTGGTTTAGTTGGCGCATGGCGGCGTCAATGAAGGGGTATCCGGTTTGGCCTTGGGTCCATTTGGTGAAGAGGTCGGTGTTGTATTCCCATTCTATGTTGGTATATTCGGGCTTAAAGGGTTTATTCATGCTAGGGTGAGGGGAGTTAGCTGGGTGTGGGGTTGATGAGGTTGATGCGAGGACTTACCACACGTATGGCCAGTGTGCAAGGACATGCTTGTAGAAGTCTCGCCAGGCAACCTCTGATATCCATGTCATAATACCCAGATCACCTCCATCGAGCTTCTTTACCTTGTTCGCAGCTCTTGCAGTGGCAATGGCTGTTCTTGCGCTAAGAGTGCCAGCAGCCAAGTGCACGCTGACTATAGCTGTACTGTTCGCTGCAGGGAAATTCCTCTTGTCTTTGTAAACTTGAACTTTCTCTTTGATGAATTTGGCTAATCGCTCCTTGGCTTCATATTCGCCCGGTGGCCACATACTTCTAAATCGCTGCTTCTCTTCATCTGTCAGCCGCTTGTTCTCCGGCGCTTCGGGAATATGGCACTCGAACAATTCTTTATAGGTTTGTCGTGCGCTGGCTGGATTCTGGCTCGGAGGGTCAAAGATATCGAGTTGGTGAGGGTGTGTATGTAAATGCGCTATCCATGCTCGAAACCAAGGACTATAGACCGCGTATTGATTGCCACTGCCCGTTGAAAGCTCACCTGGAGCCACGACACATGTATCATGAACCGCAGTAACGGCAACGCCCTTCTTTGATCCTTCTCTTGTCATCAAAGCCTCCCTCCGCAACTCATCTACCTCGTATTCAATGTTGGTGTATAAATGACTTGCGCCCCATTGCTTGCAAAGCTCGAATATACGATCTGGAATCTTCTTGCGTTTTTCAACAGTCTCGACCCAGAGAGGTATGTCCAGCTTGGCTAGGTCTTCTTTAAGCACCTCCAAAGTCCTAAGCACAAAATCCACCCGGACAGCGCTGGTCATGTGTGCTTTGTAGTCTTGTGGCGAGATGATATGCAGACATATTAGGGGAATGCCTTTGCTCTTTGCCTTCTCCGAAGCTAGGTGCAAAGCTTTGTTGTCTGCAGTCCGTAGATCGCATTTGTACCAGTGCACAACGGCATCTTTTACTTCGATTGCATCTCGCTCGGACTGCGTTTCCCGCTGTGCTTTATAGAGTGTTTCTATGGGCCGTTCGAGCCCATTGGCCTTGTATTGATTACATCTCTCGTTTGTCATCTCCGGGGGGTAGAACTCGCGGTCCACAATGCCATGCTCTTCCTCCAGCGTTGAGTCTCTGAAAGCGGGTACATTGCTTTTGGCCTTCTTGCTAGGGATTTCTGGTACGCCGTTCGCCTTACGTTTAAGGCCATTGACAGCCAGGACTTGGGAAGGCATCTTAGAGATCGATGAGGCTTGGTATATGGGTATGATGCGCAGATGTCGGAAGAGAGGTGCGTGTTCAGACCTGGACAAAGAATGAAGTCGCGTCGCTGCGAAAAGTGAGTGGCGTATATTCATGCGCCGGAAAAAAGGGAACAACAGTTGACGAACCTTAGAATTGCAGATACAGCTAAGCAATGGCAATGCACTACCTTATAGGGAAACCCCAAGAGCTCTACAAGGCATCGTGACGTACTACACGCTGGCGATCTTAGATCCAATGAGATACCCGAGATCTGATCTTCGCTAGCGCCGATTGCCTCTTAGCCTACCTAGTCATCCCTTTAATTGATACACATCACCTTCTCTGCTGTTTCTAAAGCAGATTCCTTAAGGAAACTGACTATACATTTGCAAATTGGTAGGATGTTTAGTACTGCAAGCTATAAAGAAATAAAACTGCCACGATCAGGACACATAAGATTAAATAAGAGGAAGTCCATCATGGAGAGATAGAATTTTGTTTATTGACGTCGAAGAAGATTTAATTCGCTAACATCTATGTGCTAACATCCCACACTATATAATGCTATGTGCATTTACCATACACGCCGTTCGCTATGCAAGTGATACAATCAGAAGGGTATACTCCACCCGACCCTTTGCATATCAATGGAATCTTCGTTTATTTACATGGATTCGTACATATCGTAAGAAGTATCGTCCAGACCGCTAATGCTCAGATTGAAGGGAGGTTGACGCGTTGGAAGAAGCGGATGCTCAATGATGGTGGACGTGGTTATCCAAGAGCAGCGACCGCTTCTTGAGTTTGCATTTGTTGGGGCAGCTACTTGATGGTGAAGTGGTGTTCTGATAGGGAGCTGGGAACCCAGATGATGCGGCTGCGTTTTGGTAGGTGGAGGAAGGAGTAGGCGCAAGAGGGATGGCGCTTGCGGTGCCACTGAAGCTGATCGCATTGGCTATGCTTAGAGACACTGAGGATGTCGCTGCACTCGTAGGGCCAGTAAAGCTGAGCTCATTGGCCATGTTTGAAGCCACTGACGGTATCAAAGGAGTTGGAGATGCTGCTGAGCTCGCTGATACTACGGGCGTTAATGGTGGAGGGGTTCCTGACGTGACTGGTGGCGCGAAGACGAGAACTGTTGGAGGTATTGAGGGGGTTGATGATGTTGTAGAAGAAGTCACAGGATGGGATTGTGCGGGGGCTTGTGCCGGTGATGAAGCGACGGTGTTAGGAGATGGCGAGGCGACTTGAGAGCCTATTTGAACCGGGGTCGAGGCCATATAAACGGTTGAAGATGAGGTGGTCAAGGCTGCAATTGGCGAGGAGATTTGAGCTCCTGCTTGGACTGTGGGTGCGGGCACAGGAATAATCGAAGTCGAGAAAATAGTAACGATTGAGGTAGGCTGGGCAGGGGCAGAGGCTTGGGCAGGTGATGAAGCGACAGGGGCAGGAGCTTGTGCGGCAGCTTGAGTACCTGCTGGTACTGAGATTGAGGCTACGTTCGAGGTAGTCACCCTGGATAAATGAAATGTAAGCTTTTGTCCTATGATATGTGTTATGTATATTTTGGAGTAGTAACAGACGATACACTTGCAGGATTGGGCTCTTGAATGAAATGAAGGTACGAACTGAGAGAAAGCAGAGGAGTTACTTACGTTACTGTTACTGTGGGCAACACCACAGTAGCCATTGTCGTGGGACTCTCTGCGCTTGCATAGACGGTGACCGCTGGCGGCGTTACAGTAACCGTGACCGGGACCGCAGCTGCAGCTGAACACGCGCCCACACTAGGTTCCGCCCCAACAGCTGTACTCAAATAAGACATAAAGCCGGAGGCCGCCTGGGCGTCGGTAGCAGATTGAGCAGCGTTGGTTGGAGCCATGGGTGAGGCTGGAGTAGCTTGTGCAGGTTGTGCGGATTGTGCACCAGGAGTAGCGAGCTGTGCCAAGTATTTGGGGATAGCGTAATTGTTGAGGTCTACTCCAGATGCGGCCGACGCAGGGGCTGCTGGTGGTGCTTGTCTTTCATTCAGGTCCCTCCGGGCACTGGTGGCATTGGTGCCTTGGATGTCGACATCCATACATGTGGTATAGATCTCAGCCTTGCCGTTAGGCAGATTTGGGTCGACACCTGGCATGGTTGGCCAATTCCAGACCCAGTAAAGAGTATATGGCTGGCCAGACGGAGCGTCTGCTGGGATTTGAATGTCATTTTGACACCAGAGATTGGCGCCCATGAGCTGACTTGCTTGATGAGGATACTGAGCTTGACGCGCAGTAGAGATATTGCCGCTGTTGGTCTGGTAACATTGACCATCATCGAATGGCTGGGTTGCAAGAAGTACGCCTCGCTTGTCACCGCCAGTGCCTGCTGCGTTCCACTGCTTGAACACGTCGAGAAATATTTCATCGGGTTTTGGCTGCGTGGTACCATATATGTATACAGTACCGCGGTTTGCTTGCTTTCCAGGTTGATTTTGCGGAAGAGTGACGTGACCATTTTCTTGGTAGCGTAGTGCAATGTTTGCACCTGGAGCTGCTTGTAACCTTGGACTGCCGTTAGACTGCATCTGTGTCTGCTGCGTCTTCTTGCACATCGGGTCTGTTGGTAGGATGCTCATAGTGTCGCTAAAAGCAGTGCTCGTGCCGGCTGCTGGAGCAGAAATAGAAGGAGAAGGAGCTTGCCTCTCTTCGATCGAGGGCTGACCTTGACCGGGTAGGATATGGACCATGAGTAGATCGCTGAAGCCTGGTACTGTTCTCATGGTATTATTTCGGCAGTAGCCTGGGTTGCCTGTGAAGCTCCCGTTTGGTGCGATAACCATCATCTGCTCGACCCATGAGTGTGCGGAGGATGGTGTGATGATGAGGGCAAGTGCCATCAAGGCACATGCTGCCGACTTTTGCATGATAGACTGTGTAGGAGTTGCTGTGTCGATCTATTCGTACAAGGTGATGTGAGGGTACGGCCTGCGTAGCTCTTGTACGGACTTGGTCTGATAGATTTGGTGTAGGTAGTGCCGATGGGTTTTTGGAGGTATTAGGTGAAAAAAGGAAACAATTATGGAGATTTTGAATAAGTCACGGTCAACGTGTCAAAAGAATGTAAGACAAGAAGGAAATCCGTGATTGTAGAAGAGTTAACGTCTACAATGCATCGTGAGGCCGATGTCACTTACACAACAATGAATGATGTGAGGCAAGACAAAAGGGATTCTGTGAATAAGTGAATGACGAGGGTGGCATTGTTTTTGATGGTACCGGGTGGGCCAAAGGCATTATTCACGTATCGTTTGACAAAAGCACAAAGAGCTTCACATGATGATTGACAGCCAATAGCAACCCAGTCTGGTGAGATCCATCAAACGCTGTTTTAACTTCTGCCATCTGGAACACGTACACAGGAGTCTCGTAACCCAATCTTGGAGCGTGCGTAGTAGAGACGCCCATTTTTATCTATATCTGGTGAGCCCAGATTGTCCTACGACTGGCCGTCGCAGCTTCTGAGTGGCAAAAAGCCATGAAGCCACAAAGCACGCGACAAGCTTCGAGGTTCAGATGGTCCAGTCAGCAAGCGTGCCTTGCACAATCTGCAACCAACATGAAGAGGCTATCAAAGTGGTCTTTGCATAGACTGAAGAGTTTTGAGCCTCAGCGGCCAGTGGAGTCGTCAAGGTGAGGAGTGAAGGAACGTTTCAGAATTGGCATTGTTTCAGAACTGCCTCAGCGCTACCAACCACTAAAAATGGCCAGTCGGAATCCACCAATCAACACTGCGAACCCCAGCTTTGTTCTGTGACTGCACCACGCTCTATGATACAAATGAAGGCCTATTTTTCCTGCTCTCGATTGAACTCTTCTACCTTCCTCATCGTCGAGAGCGACCAGTTTGGAGAATATCCTTTCATCTATGTCAAGCTCTGTGACGACCCTCCACTTGTCGTATTATCTGATACAGGCTGTGGAGGTGGTACAGGTCGTGAAAAGAATTCCGCCAATCTGAAAGACTTCATCGAGACATACCCAATTCCTGAAAATGGTGGAAAGCCTCTGAACCCCCGCGACTCTGATGGAAAACCCTTGAGGACCTACTCAATCGTCTGCAGCCACTGCCATTATGACCATATCCTTGGTCTTGCGCACTTCCCAGCATCTTCTTCCCACATAGTGGCATCCTCTTTTGACAAGGCATTCATAGAAGACAATCTTCCTGAACACTCCTTATGCCAATCTCTCGGTATTTCCGTACCCGACTACAAAATTTCCCAATGGGCGGAAGACTATGAAAAGGTGTACAGCGGCCCTCACTTGAACATACAGATCCTGCATACTCCCGGCCACACACCAGACGAGCTGGCGTATTATGACAAAGACGAGCGCCATTTATTCGTCGGCGACACCCTCTATGAGCGAGTCGCAAAGGACAAATCCTACGAGCAGCCGATCATGTTCCCGAAAGAAGGCAATCTGATGCACTACATGCAGTCTTTGGAGAAGCTCATCACATTCGTGAACGAGAAAAATGCTGAGCCTGATGAAGCTCGAGTCAAGATTGGGTGCGGGCATATCACATCTTCAGTAGATGCTAGTGAGATATTGCTGGCCGTTAAGCAACTCTTCTTGGATATATTTGCCGGAAAAGTGCCAATTGTGCAGTCAGAAGAGAGGAGGGGCGAAGAGTATGTACTATACAGAGCAGAAGGAGAGCCAAGGTTCTCTGTGAATGGGCCTAAGAGGCTTGTACTCGATGCTAGGAAGGCCTTTGTAAATAGTTGACCTGCAATAGCGGCAAGAGATGGGACTTCTTGCAGATGTATATAGCTCGGCGGAATGTAAATACATAAACCACACCTCATAGGACATTATTGAATGCCACTTTTCTTCATCAATTTCCGTAAAAAGCTCATGGGGAGTATCTAAACAGACTTGATATTCCTGCGGAGCTTCCTCCGCAGCCCACTCCATCACGCCCCCGTTCCACACCTCACCACACAACCATAACCATTCCTCCCAATCCTTCAATTACCATACCTCACCTCGCCCATCCCCCCAACCCTCTTCTCCCCTAAACAACCACACTCATACGAACAGTCCGCTTGGGCCCCCACCTCCCCCACCACACCATTAACAAACCCACCCCAAAAGAAAAAGAGACTCAAATTCAACCACAATGCCCCTCCCCCCCTCAATCTACCACCTCTCCTCCTCCCACCTCCGCCTCGACGGCCGCCGCTGGAACGAACTCCGCCGCCTCACCGCTCAAATATCCACCCAAGCATCCGCCGACGGCTCCTCATACTTGGAAATGGGGAATACAAAAGTTTTATGCACGGTTACCGGACCCAGTGAAGGGAAAGGTGGTGGTAGGAGAGGGGATGAGGATAGCATGAGTGTGGATGTAAGGGTGAATGTGGCAGGGTTTGCGGGGATGGATAGGAAGAGAGTGGGGAGGGGGGATCGGTGAGTTTCATATCTCAAATTTTTGTGCACCGGAGGGGTTGTTGCTATATATCCCATCCCCTCCCCGGCCCTTTCCCTCCTCATCCCCTCCTCACCTCCCCATCAATCCACCTACCTAACACCCACACAGACGAATCACCGAATTACAAAACACCATCTCCTCCGCCTTCTCCTCCACCCTCTTCACCCACCTCTACCCGCACTCCACTATCTCCCTACAGATCCACATCCTAAGTCTCGACGGCTCCCTCCTCGCTGCCTCTTTAAACGCCGCTACGCTCGCGCTGATAGATGCGGGAGTGCCGATGAGGGATTATTTGGTGGCGTGTACGGCTGGACTGACACCTCCATCAGGGAGGGGGGATGGAGACGATATGGATCCATTACTAGATCTGAACGGGTCCGAGGAGACCGAAGTACCGTTTCTAACTGTGGGAACGGTAGGAGCGGGGGAAAGGGTGAGTGTTTGTGTAATGGAGAGTAGGGTTAGGGTGGAGCGGGTGGAGGGGATGTTGGCGGTGGGGGTGGATGGGTGTAAGCAGGTTAGGGAGGTGTTGGATGGGGTTGTGAGGGAGAGGGGGAGGAGGGTTTTGGGGTTGGGGGGTGGGGGTGGGTAGATGATGGGATGGGATGGGGGGAGCAGGTAGATTGGAGGGGATAGAGGGGGTGAAAAGCAGCATGCGATGGTTAACTGAGGCGAGAGTGGAGTGTGGTATGATTGATAGAGGGATGGATCGGTTCTCGGATATATCAAAGCTCGCTTTTGTCAGAATCCATGCTTAAGCAAGATATGCCATCCTCCGAGAGAGAGAGATTGTCAGATAGCCGCCAAGTTGATACCCTGCCCACATGCCAATAGTGATCGTCTTGTGCTATTATATCCTATCCTTGGTAAATGGGCCACCGTCTTGGTTTATTACAATTCACCAGCTCCGGTAATGGTGGGTTCATTCTTGTAAGAGATCTTGCCGGACTGGCTACCAGTGGCTTCAATGGCTTGCACAACTCTCAGTGATTCGTCGTCTGCGACTTCGCCAAAGACAACGTGCTTGCCGTCGAGCCAGCCGGTGACGACGGTGGTGATGAAGAATTGGGAACCGTTGCTGGATGGAAGGATGAGGTTTAGCATATGATTTGATTGATTGGTTGATTGGGATAATTGATATTGGGTAACAACTTACGTGTTGGGGCCTGCGTTGGCCATTGACAAGAGACCGGGCTTCGTGTGCTTGTGTTTGAAGTTCTCATCGGCGAACTTCTCGCCGTAGATTGACTTGCCACCAGTGCCCTGTTGCAGAATCGTTAGTGCAAATGTTTTCATTCGTATGGGATGTCAATTGTAGTGGTTACTGACGTTGCCACGGGTGAAGTCACCGCCTTGAAGCATGAATTGAGGGATCACACGATGGAATTTGGAGCCAGCGTAGCCAAAGCCCTTCTCACCAGTGCAAAGAGCACGGAAGTTTTCAGCAGTCTTTGGGACCACATCATCGTAGAGTTGGAATTTAATGCGGCCCTGTTGGTCTGTGAAAATGTTAGCGAAAAGATGGAAATTGGGAGGCCGTCAACGGTATTGCAATCAAGAATATTCGGATGTTGGCGAAGGTGGGGCAATTGATCTTACCTTTAACCTCCTTGGTGGGCTTGCCGTTGTGGTCCAAGACAGGACCTTGCCAGGATACGTCGAAATAGGTCTTTATTGCCATAGCTGCTTGAGAGGTGCTAAAATGCTTGATTGATGGATGTATGATGGGTCGAAGTGGTTGGTGAGAGAGTTTGAGAGATGTTCGTGTGAGGAGTGTTTTTGTGAGAAAAAAGGCGGGGTGGGGCATGGTGGGGCACGTAGGGCAGATACTCCAGGTAGGCACTCGTAATGCAAAAACACACCGCAGGATTTTTCAATGCGGGACTGGTGCGGCGAGTCTTAGGACCTTGCTTTCTTGCCCCCTCTTCGTCCAATGGCTTAGCGATATCACTCTAGCACTAGAGAGGAAGTTCTTATTATTGCTCTCTGGGTGTAATCGTATTCACTGCGATTCGTTCGCTATTTGCGCAACAGCCGTGCAATCTATAGGAGCACTTTAGCACTCTCCTACTCGCTCGAAACAATTCACTCCGCCGAACAAAGCCTGGCACCAAGAGAAGAATCCGGAAAGCAAGGGACGGTCATACCGGTTAGAGTGTTGTTTTATCTTACTTACAGCTGGAAATGGCGCAGATGCGTGGATCGCTCGACGCTTGGGGGTAAATCTGGTTTATCTCTTAAGGGTTGCGAGATTCCCGGCGTGAAGTCTGCTTATATAAGCATCAAACATCATCATCGCCAGGGATCGCCGAGGTCCCTCTACCTTACAAAGTCCACGTTCATGAAACCTAAGCTGTGGGCTCTGTCAAGATCTTCTGATGTATATAATTTCTTCTACCGTTTCTAAGCCGTATCCTTCATCTTCTTTCAAAGAAAGAGATCTAATGAAGCCTCTATCTTCTACGACCACCAACGATCTAGCATGCAGCGACATGCAATAACGCCTTCTTTCAACCATGCAATCCGCTGCAATCCACTCAAGCCGTAGCTGCAAATGTCTGTATG
Organism: Cladonia borealis; assembly: GCA_018257855.2. Taxonomy (NCBI): domain Eukaryota; kingdom Fungi; phylum Ascomycota; class Lecanoromycetes; order Lecanorales; family Cladoniaceae; genus Cladonia; species Cladonia borealis. The sequence continues at coordinate 948,124 of JAFEKC020000019.1, forward strand.
TGTAAGAATGGAAGGTTAACGAGTGCAAAAAGTGCCCCAATAGCTTATATACAGTCGTAAGAATAAGGAAGGTGGTCCGTTCGGAAACGAGATTTATCGTGTAGATGAGGTCATTGTCAATCCCTCGACCATTTGCCCCCTACTGGGCGCTGCATTCAGGGCAGCAGACACGGGTGTGCTCGCTCTTGTCGGTACTGCACTTCTGTTGTGTGCCATATGTGCCCGGACAAGGTGACCAGCAGCTAAGGCACTGCAGAGACTAAGTTCGCCCGCCAATGTTGTGGCCGCCACGATCCGAGCCAGTTGCCTTGCATTATCTCCTGGGTTTGTTGGATGTGAACCTCGGACCCCAAGCATATCGAGACAAGCACTTTGGGGCTCAAGGACCGTGCCCCCGCCGATGGTGCCAACTTCTATGCATGGCATGGAGACGGATATCTGTAGATTACCGTTCAAGCTATCTTGGATTAGTATAAATCACCATATATGAACGTAGCTGTACTCACTTTCGCATCACCGTGATACAATTACTACTCTCCACATTCTGCGCCGGGTCCTGTCCGGTGGCTAGGAAGATTGCGGTGACAATGTTCGAAGCGTGTGCATTAAATCCACCAATGCTTCCAGCCATAGCGCTCCCAATCAGGTTTTTGCTCATATTGAGCTCGACCAACGCGTTCACGTCACTCTTTAGGACACTTTTAACGACATCAGCCGGAATGATGGCTTCTGCCACAACACTTTTACCCCTCCCATCAATCCAGTTGATGGCAGCTGCTTTCTTATCTGTGCAGTAATTACCCGAAACCGAGATAGTTGCCATGTCATCGAACCCGCTTTCCTGGGCCATAACCCTCAAAGCCTCTTCAACCCCTTTCGAAATCATGTTCATTCCCATTGCATCGCCTGTAGTAGTCTTGAACCTGATGTACAGATAAGTGCCTGCGAGTGCCGTCTTCATAGATTGTAAACGAGCAAACCGGCTAGTGGAATTGAAAGCATTTTTCATGACCTTCTGTCCCTCGGGCGAGTCCAGCCAAAGTTTTGCAGCGCCAGCTCTTGACAGAGTTTGGAATCCGACACATGGGCCACGGGTCATTCCGTCGCCAGTGAGCACGGTGGTGGCTCCGCCAGCAGCATTGATGGCTTTGCAGCCTCTGTTTGTACTGGCTACAAGCACGCCTTCTGTAGTTGCCATTGGGATATAGTAAGTCTGCCCATCAATGACGAATGGCCCAGCCACGCCGACTGGAATCGGCATGTACCCTATAACGTTCTCGCAACAGGCGCCGTGAACATTCTCGTAGTTGTAATCTTGATACGGTAGTTTCGAGTATTCCAGCGAATTTGAGAATTCTGCCGTTGCTGGCGTCCTCGCCACCATGGCCCGCCGAACCTTGACCGCTCGAGTTAATGAAGCAAGTCTGGTCATAACGCTTTGGTCTTCTAAGGTCTTCTCCAGTGCATAGCCTGGGATTTTGCCCCGCACAGCCAAATCGATTAACTCTGTGTCATTGAGACGTGCAGCTTGCTTATTCTTCAACATCTGTTCGCACTGTTTCATGTCTCGAGGCTCTGATCCTTGAGTGCTATCTACGGACGCGGCGTCTTCAGGGGCAGCAACGTGACCATTGGCTAAATTCGTATCAACCTGCAAATGTTGCACAGGCTCGACACGAGTTTCAGGCCGTACCTTCTCAGCGGTCTGAGATTCGGGCTGACCATCCGTAGACACTCGGGGCTCTTTAATGGTCCATCTTGCTGCATTGAAGAGGTACCCGTTGAGGGCGATGCTGACAGTCAATGCCACGATGATCCATTTGCTCACGACTGGGTCCTCCAAACTCATGAGTACGCCCTCAACAACCCTTCCTCCAACCACATAATCTAGATAGTCCCTGTAATCGCCTTCAGATATCGAACCGTCAATGTCTTCAGAAGCGGTTGCATCCAATGCTGAATGGAAGTCGTACTTGATCGGCGGCAGAACGGTGACAATGATATCAGATTTCTTTTCGAATGACTCATGGTAAATCTCATCGAGGCCGTTTTGCGCCACCTTGAAAGGATCCATGGAAGGGGGTGTGAGGACGTTGGATAATCCGGAGACAGAAGTGGGTGCCGCATTTCTGTTGCCGGCTCGGAATGGTATAGTACACAGGTTCAACGCATTGATTAAGAGAAAACCCGTGACCATGAGGACCTTGAACTTTGGAATACTACTGTCACGTGCTTTCTTGCCGAAAACAGCAGGAGCACCGCCATTTGTTTCTCCGTTTAGACCTTGGCCTCCAGCCTTAGACCTTGACAGCTCGTCACTTGAAGCCACATTCTCGGCAACCCGTTTGCTGATACCGTCTTCTTGCAGAGCTCTACTCAAAGCTACATGGCGCTTTATCCGATTTATTTCGAGTTTGACACTCAGTATGGCCGTGTAGAATGTAAAAAGCAAGATGGCGTCGAATAACAATATCCAAGCTGCAAGGAAGCAGAATTGTGTGAGCCCTCCCTGCACGCCAGATGCAGCTCCAGCAACTAATATGGCAATTTCGATACAATAGTCCCTAATGATGTCGAAGCCTTTTTCCTGTACTGCAACCTGTAGAGCAGACTGGATATTGCTTGGAGCGCTTGCCCCCTTGGAGACTTCTGAACCAGTGCTAGCTTCTTGACGTCGCGGATTCGTTGCGGCCGACAATACAGCTTTGGTAAGTATGATCGGTTTTTCGAAGCCAATAGTGACCACAAGGAACGGCAGTCCCTCGGAGAGCAACACTAGGTTGATAGGTACTCCAAATTTTGTGGTTACGATGATGCCAAAAAGGAACGCAAACACAGATGAGATTAGCACCGACGTAGCCAGCCAGAAGTTTGAGCCCATATCCCGCATCGACATGAAAAGAGAGACGAATGTCAGATGCATAGAGAGATAACCTAGAACCATAATAACAATGTCGAGCGACTCCGCGTTCTACGTCTCCTTAGCACCATTCCTGTTGGAAATAGGATTCTCCAACTAACCTTGATTAGATCTACGAAGCCAATCCAGGTACTGGCAGCTGAGTGACGTAGTGTACCCCGAGAGTGATGACCATTCTTTGCAGCTTTCATGACCCACGATCTCCTGTCCGCAGGCGTGTCTCCGGCGTCCTTATCATCTATCTCTTGTGGGTCTGCTATGTTCGGTAGCTCTTGAATAGAAGTTAAAAATCCAGGTGCTTCGTCATAAGGCACTGCAAAAGCCAAGGCCGTGTCCTGCGAGATTGGCGATAGTGGATTCCAGGTCGTAGGCAAGGTCTTCACAGAACTGTTGCTTGGTATCGATACCTCGCGCGCTACAGGAGCATTTCGGGGGAAGGTGTTGGACAAAGAGTCAGGAAATACCAAAGTCATTAGCATTGTATGTTGGGAATTCTAGTCAGCTGTCAATGAAGTCCAGGGGCCATTCATTCGAGGCCAACTTACATTAGCAACCTCATCGATTCCACCATTATCGGATTGCCACTTCCAAGAGGTGTGTTCACCCAACTGCAATCTTCTCCCGCCATCCACAAGCGATTTGAGATCGGTGCTGCCAACATCGTTGCCCAAGCTTGTGTGATCGAAAAGACTGCCTTCGAGTAGGCCAACGTAAGATGTGCTAGCAAGCAATGCCACGAAGACAATTGTGTGTATCGGGTGAGTAAAAGCGTTACGAGAGACGGACTGAAGTATCCGTGTGATTTGCCGGTTTAGGTAGCCAGGATTCGAAGGCACCGCATGATTGTGTTCATGGCGCAGCCGGGCTGGGAGGAATGAGGCTCCCAGCATGTTCAATGCTTGAGGATATATAGTAGAGAGGCGTGGATTCGGAAGGGGATCAAAAATTCAACATCTGAGCTGCACGGTGCACACTAATCAGTCGAAGGTGTCAGCGAACGTTCGTAATGATTATACAAGGAGGCGGCAGCCCAATAACATCAGGCCTTGTCACACCGCAGCTTGCCTCACCTCGTCGGCATGTCCTACAGTTGAGCGATCAACCTGAAGGGTACCAGACCAGGTTGGGTCTCGTCCGAGGCCGAGCTCAATTTGGCAATTCACAGTCCGCAGTCCGCAAACACTCGCACAAGAGCTTGCAAAAAACTCTAGCGCCAAGTCTACAGTGTCATAGGATTGCAGGTAAGGAATGAACGCTCATTCGAGCAGCGACAGAAAAAAAGATTGGCAGGTCGCCCTAAACTAATCATTTCCAATTCAGCTAAGGAAGGAGGGTACGGTAAAAAAGCTGACCGTCCAAGGTCCGTTCTGGGGTAAATTTGCGAGCCAAGAATGGGCTGCAGTTGCCGACATACATCCGGCGGAACAAAGCCAATCGACGCCTTATCATGGTGATACCAACGGCACGCTTGCTGTTTAGGCTGTCTGCATTGTAAGGGCCTTCGGCCGAGTGATCTCTACATTTCTGCCGGACAAAGGTAGGTTTCCTCTCCTCCTATGCTGTCATCTGTTGGTTTACACGGGCTGCAGTCACCCAATGCACGATTAAATCACCGCGTTCACACAGAGAGTGGCTGTGGGAAATAGTCTGCGTGATAGATATCTACATGTTTTGCTCAGGTCTCCAGCCCTCTCTGCCTTGTAGTGAGCTCCGTCTATTGATATACATGATTGGTCGAAGGCATGCTTGCCGAATACCCTTGGTAGAAGCACACTGATAATACTTATTTTCGGACCCTAGCTTTTGGTTCAGAAATGAGCAGTCGCAGTGGTAAAGAAATTTTATTATTGATACAGGTTGGTAATACACAGAAATGTCCACTGTTTTAAGTCGAAACGCCCTGGGCGAATCCGTTGCTGGTCTCTCGTCGATCTAGACGGAAGGAGGCAAAAGAAGTAATGGGATACGAGTATTACGGGAATCTGACCAGTATCTGCTATAGGGACCACACAGAGATATCAGAGATACTTAAAAAAAATTGGATGAAAACTCTCATTTCTTTCCAGTCTTGGCCTTCTTAGCAGGCGCCTTCTCTTCCTTCTCTTCTTCGGGGGCGCTACGCTTGTTGCCAACCCGAGAGCTCTTCCTCGTCCCCTCTCGCGGTGCTTTCTTTTCTTTCTTTTCTTTCTTCTCCTTAGGGGCTTTGGCTTTTGTTTCGGACTTCTTGCCAGTTGCTTTCTTGCCACTATTAGCTTTAGGCTTCTCTTCTTCCTTCTCATCCTCTTTCTCGCCGTTCTCCTTGACTTCTTCCTCCTTCTTTTCGTCAGACTTAGGCTGGGGCGCGCCCTTGGTGGGTTCGTTTTTGGATCCGGGCTCATTCTCATAGCCCCCGCCTCGTTTTTCGTACTCTTGGGAGATCTTGCCAGCCTGTAGGATGTTAGATTGTTAGCATTGCGCCGCTCTATTACGATGATGACTATATTGTTTCGCAAGCGACATATATTGATCTCTCCTCGACGATCATTTTAATAGATTGACGGCGACTGACCTTCCAAGCTGCCATCTGGCCTTTACCGCCTCCATCCTTATTCGGCATTTGTTTTACATCTGTGCAAACATCATGTATTAGCTCAAGAATGCAATATCACGCAGTCTTAGGCGCTTTATGGAAGGAAACCAACCTTCTTTCACTTCTTCACGAAGCTTAGGATCCGTTGGCTTGCCCTTTGAAGATGGCATCGCGATTGCTATGGCACAGGTTTTGGAAGGTGGCAAATGGGAAATGGGATTGTTGTGAGGTGTCAAGAGCGCGCCCAAATCAGATGCATGACGAGCTACTGCGGGACGATCCTAAACTCAATCTTGGTTGGAAACATGCTAGTGGAGGAATGTTGTTCCACTTCCGGTTGATTGGAGCAACAGCCAGACAAAGAGATTCGGGCGATAACCAGAGCATATGCTTTCTTGGCCGAATCCAGCAAATTTAGTCAGTCGGTGACTCGTATCAAATGGTACTCGCTCAGTTGTGAACCGTATGTTCCTAGGAATCAAATACTAGGGAAGCATCCTGAGAGTGCTTCTTGTTGTGTGCTTTGCATGTCATATTTGGCGTCCTTACAGGTCCGATACCTGAAAATGTCACGGACATAGGTCATTGGTAGGGCAGAAGATGCGCACATCATCCGCATGAGAGATGAGATACGCTTCCACGGATTCAGGCAGGGAAGTTAGAGTCCCTTTCGCCTTTTGCAGGCCCAAAACCTCACCAGGGCATCTGGAGACCAGCAGCATGTCGTTTGTCAAGAACGACTTTTGACTCTTTCCACTTCAGGTCCATCAAACCTGATGATCCTGATCCCCATCTTCTCCATCTTTTTCTTATATTCTCCCCAGCCTCTCTCCCCAGCATCGACACTTCTCGTCGCATCTTCAATAACATAGACCTCAAATCCTTCTTTCTTCGCATCAATAGCAGTGCATCCAACACAGTAGTCTCCAGCCAGACCTACAACGTAGACGTGCGTGATACCAGCGTCTTTGAGTGTATCTGCAAGATCAATGCTAGCCGCTTCTGATGACTTGTTCCCAAACACATCTGCGAATGCGGAAAACATTTCGAGTCTCTTGTCTCTTCCCTTCTCCACTATCATATCGAATTTCGAAACGTCTATCTCGGGGATGATGTCGGCGCCCTTGGTTCCTTGCACACAGTGTACCGGCCATATTGGTATTTCATGCGTTCGCGACTCGTTGCCGGGGTCATGGATATTCACGGAAGACTCGAAGGGTTTGTTATTCGGTGGGGCGTGGGAGGTATGGAAGGATATGTGATCCTGAGGATGGAAGTCTCTGGTGGCGACTTTGAGAGCGAAGGGCATCGAAAGGAGGGTATTGATTAGTGGTGCTATGTCCCGGCCTCCAGGTATTGCGAGGGACCCATCCTACAACGTTAATGAGTAATTTTCATCAGCTCAAAGCAATTTGATGCGAGTTTTCTCACAGGTGGACAGAAGTCTTCTTGCATATCCACCACCAATAATGCAGGCTTGAAGGAGACTTGGGCGTTTGAGGCGGCCATCCCATCAGACTCCTGAGCTCGTCCTGCTGAGCAAGGAATACTGTCGTCTCCGAGAGAGTCCGATAGCCAGTTCCCGTTTCAAAGCCCCGCATTTGGCTCTGCCCGGAACGCTTTCCGCGCCAACTACACATATATTTCTATAAACGGTCTGATTTGAATGGCCTTAAGATCGATGACAGCGACATAAATCTACCTATATCTAGGTTATCGACTATGTTAGGTTCTAACACTTTCTCAGGTAGCTTCAACTGATCTCAATACTTCGCAGGTAACCATAATACTAGGCCAACGGATCCTTAACGTTCACTCCGCAGTATTGTTTAACCCGAATATGTACATCACCAAATGCCGCTCCCGTTCTAGAGGGTGAGCAGCGCCGCTATATCACCCACAATGGGTAAGGCGAGGGTGAAGCGAGGGTGAGCCGTAGCTGAAGGGACCCATTCAAGATCCACAGCCTTTGGTTAGACTTGCTTCAAGCCATGAAGACTAATTTCGACCCCTTTCAATAATCTTGTTGCCTTCAGCTGCGCCTTCCCTCCACTTCAGCTTTTACCTCACCAAGACGGCTGTTAGATTGACTCGTTGTACTGCGTGATCTCCAGGCGACTTTTGCCTTTTATCTATAATCTGTGTCGATTTCTACCTCGATACCACACCATACCAGACCAAACCCATGGCCCCTCCAAGCAAGATAGCCAGGGGTACGTGCAACCCGAACCAGTAACCACCGACGTAGCTCGTCGCCGTGACCACCACCCACCACGGATCTCTGCCCAAACTTGTTCCAGAGGTAAAGTTCTCATCCACGTACCCAATCTCCCAAAGTCGATACACGGCTGTATATATAAGGCCCACTGCCGCGGCATTCACGCCGCGTAGGCCAGATCTCACCCAGCGGTAATTGCGCAGCGTTCGCCAGAGACCCATGGTACCGTGTACAAGGATCAGGCCGGGAGCAAAAATGGCAACATAGCCAATCAAACCCCCCGCGACGCTTGACTGGGAAGCGGAGAGTGCGGTGAGAGACCCAAGATAAACGGCAACTGGTGTGGCAAAATTCAGCTTCAATATAATTTTGGTGGGATAGAGATGCTCACAATTAAAGTTCGGTCCTGGAAATGCCTGAATGATCGCCAAACCCAAGAGAAAGTCGCGCGATGACACCCATCCTTCTGCGACAACGTACCTAGGTTGCTCAGGTCAGCTGGCTCCTCGGTAGGCAGACCTGAGGTGGTTGGATATTGAACTGACTCTCGAAGCAGCGGAATTACCACAGGCCCACCCCCAAAGATAATAGTCCCGGCAAGGTAAAGGTTAGCGAAAAGGCTGAATAGCAACGGTCGATTCTTCAAGACACCACGCAATACCATGACTGTTGCAAACGTCATAAAGAACCCTGTGATAAGAATACCGCCAAACTGCCAGGAGATGTTGAAATTACGATCCACCGGAAGGACTCTTTCCTCAATTCGCTGACTTGGATCCAATCTGGAAGTTTGAGCTTGGTTTTCTGTAACGGGGAGTTCCGAGTGCTGTCTTCCTTTACCTTTACTCGTTGAACGAGTGAATCCCCCCACTCTAGGTTTTGATGACGTAGCTCCCAGCGAAGCAGACGTGTCGACGGACATATTAATTACGAGGTCTCCGGTCATCCCTGGCGTCTCATCCTGTGACTGATCTTGCATAGGGTATACGTCGGCCTCCTCGCTCTCGTCTGCCGTCCGGCACCTCACCATTCCTAACAGCTTCTCCACAGGACGATGCAGCCAGCGAAAGTCCCAAACGACAGTCATGAACCCCGCTAGGACCATCAACAACGGAAAGTACCAGAGCGCGTTGTACAACATCCCGGCAGTGGCCCCTAAGAATACCAGTATTCGTGTTACTTTATCCGTGATCGCCTTCTGCGCCAGCTGCACCGCTGCCACCGCAATAATACCCACGGTGGCGGAATTGAGGCCGGAGAGAAGGGCATACGCCGGGCCAGGGAGGATTTCATTGACTCTAGAGACACCAATAGACAGTCCATACATTCCAATCGCGCCAGGAAGACTGATTACAGACAGTACAGCGTTAGTAATCGTAGTACATAGCGCTCAAAGAGCGACGGAGGATAGCAAACCCACCTCCATATCAGAAATGCTGTAAAGGCAGAAATAAAGCCGCTATGGATGAGATTAATGGAGTAGTGCATTTTAGTGCTGCCGGGACCAGAGAGGGCCTGACAAACTGCAAAAAGCTCCTGATACTGGACTCCGTATAAATAGTGACATTTAGTAAATTTTTTCTCCACGTCCTTGGTGGTACGAATCATAATCAGACTTTAGAAAAGATAGGTTTACCATTTGCTCATCGATCCAGTGGAGCTTGTTCACGAATCTTTCATGGAACTGTCTAATCGTCAGTATTAATTTCCCAGATCATGTTGACTGCTCACAATTTGAAAATGGACAGGTGGCCCGCCGAAGCTTGTGAATCCTAAATACCAATTGTTCTTTACCGTTGGCAGTGATCCTTGGGCAAACCGCCATTCCTTCCGACCCTGGGAACGAACGATACCACTGAACGCCTTTAGCAATCCACTGAACACTGCTTGAGCCATGAGTCGTAATATCCACTTGGCTCGTTGGACAGGTTACATGCAATGAACATGTCGGAAGGAATCAGTTTATGGCGGGGCGGAGCGTGCGTGCAAAAGCCCTCGGCCTGATTGGCTAGAGTACTAGTGAATTATCGCGGTATTTGACCCTTCGCTCCGGTCCTAGGGAGAGCCGAGTTTTACCCGTGTTGGGTAGACTGTCTAGTTATTAAATAGTAGGGATAGAGGAAAAGTAGGATATAATTTAGGTCCCTAAGGGTCCTTTTTGAGATGCCCTCACCCTAGCTCACCTCGGACGGGTAAGCCGGGGTGAGTGCACGTGACGCTGCTCACCCAAAAAGCGGCGAACTCACTTGCTAGAATGGAGGAGGGCGAGGGGCCTGCCCACGTACATATTCGGATTAAAATACATCTGAAAACCAAATAATCTTTAGACGTCAACCAGTCGCGCCTGTCTCTTCTCGCGCATACCACCGTTCGTACTTTTCGCCAAATCCGCATCGATGGAGTCCTCAGGCTTTCCAGAACAGTCATCATGCGCTCGTGCACGAAGTGTGTAACTTATACTGTCAAATCCAGTCTAGTGAAGACTCTGGAGGCGGTGGAACCGGGTTATTCGGCTGAAAGCAGTCGAAGAAATGATCAGGCGAAATGCCTGCCTCTCCTGTCCTCTTTCTCCACGGCCGCCAAACGTGGCGACCACCGTTGGGCGATTCGAACTCCACTTTGTCGGAGACACCTAGAATCTCGTCTTTCGACGCAAAAATAGTCCTATTTCTCAAGTCGAAGCGTACTCTCGCAGTGTGCGGATAGTATGCCTTCATTTTGAAGAAAAGCACTAGGCCTTCCTCTCCAGTATTCTTCCGCGCTGCCAACCTTGGTCCGATGAATCTTCGGACCTGTAGAACTTCGTTTTTCTCAAATGACAGGTAAAAGGGTGAAAAAGATGGTGCTTTGTAAGGTTGAATTGCTATCGCACGACATGGATACTCTGAAGCTTCAAAGAAGAATTGTAATTGTTCTGGATTATCGGAAGGCTTTGTGCTTGCATTAGCCTGGACAGCCCATCGTTTGTTGACGGCATTTGAAGCGACTTTCCCAGGCAGGAGATCATCATCCAGATGCTCGTCAATGATTCTCGATACTTGTGAATAGTCGGCCTGCAATTCTAGATCCATAGCAAAAGATCCTTCATGGGGGTCCAGGATTTCTTGATAGTACGAGGAATGCCCATATAAGCTAAGAATAGAATCCCGGGTGGACCGTGCCAAGTCCGCTGTATCGACAACTCTTATAGACATCCTGTTTACGGCCGCATCGTTGCTGGAGTCGATGGGTATCATCATTTCTTTCTCCAGTGTTTCTAATCGCTTGACCCATCCGTCGCTTTGGATCGAGAGCTCTTGTATCGTTCGATCATTTCTAGAGCTGTATATCATCTCTGTTAGCCTCTTATTTCCACTGAAATGACTGCCCATTAAGATTACCGATCAGAATTATGCAGGCATTGCATAGTCATCATCAGTAGCATGTTTGTCTTCACGCTCTCCAGCCTCGTGCGTATATAGTCCAATTCCACTGCAGTGAATACCCATTTGGTCTTCCCTCGAAAGGCCAGACTCCGCACTGACCCGGGTCTACTATATAGTGCGTCCTTGTAGGTTTCAAGCTCAGAGAAGAGCTCAGCGCATTGGCCCAGTATAGTCATGGTCACCGATCGGATCCTATCATCTGCTTCCATATAGTCTTTCTCCTGGAGGCGTTGCAGTTGGTTCAGGACGCTCCCTAAGACACCAACCTCGCGCCCGAAAGACTCGATCTGGTTTCTGGCATTCTTGTATTTGCTGGCAATGTCAACCACGGCCTTTGACAGCGTGGCAGCGGTGCCTATTAAACTGACAATTGCAGAAGCTTCGCCTCCGCCATTACAATACTGCTGGTTGGCATGAGTCGTTCCTTTCGACGCTCGCTTTCATGAACCAGGTTAGGTAGCAATGGCTATACTCGGTCGCTCTTCGTGAACAGGGGCCTGGGCCATCAGGCCCCTGGAAAGCCGAGCCGAGGAGTGCATTAGTCGTGTGGCTGTGTCCCCGAGCTGGCATTTTGCCGGCATCAGCGACATAACATGTCCAAGGCGACCTGGTCGGGGGACAGACGGAAGTTCCAGCAGACACTACTCCAGCGATAGAGTACTCATAGTAAGTTTTGGTTGTAATTTGTGAAATACAACTTCCGGACGGCTGAAACTTAGGTAGCGCAAAACGTTGACATTGGTAGGTACCTTATCTTAGGTACCTCCGTAGCGGTGCGGAGATTGTTCCGCAAGTTTCGGTCGGTCAACTTTAATTGAGCTCTGGCAACGGCCAACCATCATCACGACCCTCCATTATTCCAGATTGGTAAGGATCGGAACCCTGGCCTGGCTATCATGGAATCCAAAACATAAGCTGCAATTAAAGATAATGTCAGAGATACGAAGTAAATTAGCTTTATGAGATCATCCAGACCATGGCGCTACCCTTGCCACAGGTGTTGTGTATGTGTCCTAAAGACTATCAGAGAAGCATGTTGCCCACCATAAACACCCATACCCCATAACCCCACCAACCAGCAGTGAAAGCTGGACGCGGGTTGCAGAGAGAATTGTCGCATTCCCGTGGCAAGCCGAAACAATTCCATATGTGACGTGTTCCTATCGATTGTGAATTGCGGGACGTGGCTGTAATAACCATTTACGTCACAAATTCCATGCCTGCTAATGCACAATTTTTTTTTTTGCAGGCCTCACAATTCCCATGCGGCGGAACAAGGATGACAAGGATGACAGCTCTTGGGATCGACACAAGCGTTCCTGTCTGTTGGGCCTTAGCTAGACCATGCTCGGCTTTGATTGGACTCCTTGATTCACGTCACTCACATAACTTAAGTCATAACAAGTCATAAATCTTTCTTAAACTTGCTCACCTCCCTCAATTACATACTGCCACTGCAACACTCTTCATACAAGACCCCCGGGGCCCCGTGCCTACTGCCCGTTGCACACTGTACGAGGCTCTCCGCTTACTGCATTGTCAACACTTCCAGCTTCGAATTATCTGCACACTTTACGACTAAGGTAGTCAAGAACGTTGGAGCAAAAATGCCTCACCAAGACATTATTGAGCTTGCTCGGATCAAGCATCGCTGCCTGAATATCTTACCCTTCACCTCTCTCCTTTCTATGATCACATTGGTTGTTTACCTTGGCTACCGTGTGAACTATCTCCTCATCTCCAACCCACCGACTAACAATCCATACGAACACTGGAACTCATGGGTATATCTCGTCGCTGAACTGGGTCTATTCTGTGAGTTGCACTTTCTAGACGACAGTGTCTCTGTTGTGTGAATGATCGCACTAATCAATCCATTCATCAGTGCCCAATTTCTTTAACCACTTCTTGAGATGCCTCGCGTTCGGAGGTCCTGCGAGTTCTCAGCATCTTCGTCTATTGGACGAGAAAGATTCCCCTCGAGTTGATCTCTTTGTCACATGCGCTGGTGAAGATGTCGAAACCATTATGAATACTACAGAAGCTGCCTGTGCACTCGATTACCCAAACCATTGCTTAAGGGTCATCGTTCTTGATGACGCCGGTTCGGATGAGTTGGCCCAGAGGATTGAAAAGCTGAAAGAGACCCGGGGAAACGTACACTACACTGCACGCCACAAACCTATCGACCACCATTTCAAGGCCGGTAATCTCAACCATGGGTATAAGTTTGTCGAGACCCTTCCTGGTGGCCCCGCTGAGTTCATGGCCGCCCTCGATGCGGACATGATTCCGGATCCAAATTTGCTACGTGCACTGCTCCCACATCTGCTGAAGGACGACAAGTTGGCCTTAGCCCAGCCTCCTCAGGTTTGTGTTTTACTTTCTATGGGCGATTGGCTTATACTGCCCCTGCATAGAATAGTGGGCTGACGGTGATACAGCGATTCTACGACGTACCAAGCCATGATCCATTGTTACAAGGCCTTGATGTCAACTTTAAAGTGACGGAACCTGTAAAAGAAATGATGGGGTCTACTTGGTGCGGGGGATCAGGCTATCTGATACGACGTGCCGCTCTTGACGACATTGGAGGCTATCCTGTCGGTTCGGTTGGGGAAGACATGTACTGCAGCAATATTCTTCTTGGGAAAGGTTGGAAAGCCATTTACGTGGATGAAGTATTGCAGCACGGCCGAGTCCCCGAATCCTACAAAGCACATGTGAAGCAACAGGGCCGATGGGTATGTCGTTAACGAAGGTCTTAATCTACCATGGACTCGTACTGACTATGGTGTTATAGCACGTGGGTCGTGTGCAGACCGCAATAGCTATGCAGTTCTACCTTTTCGGCGATCCTAGCCGCAAAATGGGCTTTCGTCAACGTGGCGCTGGCCTCGTCTATGTTCTTCTTTCATTCTCCCATATATTGACCACCATAGCCCTTTTGGCAATCCCTGTCTCCTTGTGGTCCGGAAGTCCTCTGGTTGTGTGTCCGAACGAAGACAGCTTGCGTAATCTCCTCGCCCTGGCAATTGCAAGCATTATGAGTGAATGGGTGGACGATTTGGTTGTCTCTCTTGTGACAGGTTACAGAGTCGCGGTTGCGGAAGGCCACGCCACATACTGGATCGCCCCTTGTAAGTTCACGCCAATTTGTGAGACCGAAGCTTCTACTAACAGTCTATAAGACCACGCAATAACACTTATGGGCGCTTTCCTACCGAGCTGGCTACAAAAGAAAAAGTTCTCGTTCACGCCGTCTGGATCGAGCGAGGGGAAGAGCGAGCGCGATAGCACTGGTGTATCTCCGATGTTCCAGAGGCTAGCGGACATGTTCTGGGACAGTAAAATCTTTCTCCACCTTATCTACTTTACTGTTTGTTCTATAGGAGTTGCACGAAGCGCTATCCTGGTGGCGCAGCACGAGCATGACGCCAACAATCCCTTGATCAAGGATATCATTCTACATTTGGGATGGCCACCCCTCCTCTGGATCGTTATTCTCAATTCCATCGCCGTCCCAATCCGTTATGCCTTCGTGCCACCAACGGTCCCACAGCGCGAGCAACTGCTGAAACGCGACCCAGTGCTCCGAGCATCTTATCCTGAATCTCAAGAATCAGGGCCGGAAGATTCGCTCATTCTCAGTCAGGACGTGATATACACATTTTGCATGGTGTATGTGTTAGGCCTTTTAATCTACGCCTGGAATATGTCAGTCTCGTCATGCCCAACACATCTTCCTTACAACGGCGACATCCTCGGTTATGCCACGAGCTATGCTGTGGATCCGCAAAGGAGTATGGCTGACCTAGGCGCTGCAGTTGGCCTATGAAATATTAGGAATTCCCGAAATAACCAGCCGTTCATCGGAACGCGCACGACACCGCTGCTTGCATCTGCAACTTTCTTTATTGACTTTTCTTTATAGACTGTTTGGCTATGAGATGAGATGGGATAATAATGCATGGATAGATGGATGTACGGATCAACGAACGGATCGATGGATACATTTTTACCGTTAAAGGTTTTATGCAATTGTTTACGACCCCCTCGATACACATGTACACATAGTTAAATCGTTAGCGACTCATAGCCTCTTGCGTTTCATTATCCCCATTGATACACATGTACACATAGTTAAATCATTAGTGATTCATAGCCTCTTGCGTTTAATTAGCCCCGAATTGATGCATTTTCTCAGACATTGTTTTTAGTCGATGAGGTAATGAGCCAACACATCTCTTTTTTAATAAGATAGTACATCCCACCTACCATGATCGGTACACATCTTCTGATATGATAGTACATCCCACCTCCCATGACCACTTCAGTAATAAACCAACACAATCCCCCCCCCCTAACATAATAAAACATCCCACATACCATAACCGATTCAGCAATAAGCCGCATCATCCATCTCCTCTCCTTCAATATACCAATCCATCCCACCTACTAAAATACATCATTCCACCCCCGCCCCCCCCCCCTTTTCACTCAAGTAATTCCATCAAAACCCTATTTTGAGACAACCAGGAATTTAGGTACCTTAACTCTCTGTGAACGGAAGTAGTAGGAGCCATCCCAGCGGTGCTGTAGAGAAATACCTGCCATCCCCTATCCCCTATCTTCGGTGATCGATCGTATACGCCCTCTCTCTTTTGTGTGAGTTACGTCTGATATGTGCAGCAATTTTAGGTGGAAAGGTATGGTTGGTTAGTGTGCAGTAGCTTATATGCGCATGATAAGTATACCAGCCCATCTCTGTCAAATGTGGTCTACACGCCATAATTCTGGCGGACATAACCCCACCTCATACACGCAAACATGGGTATCTCATGCCTAACACCAAACCCCCCCAAAACCACTCCCATCCCATCCCAAACGCCGCTCCCATTCCCTATACATACATGATCCCCGTCCCAAAACCCATTCCTCAACGCACCCCTCTCTCATCCCCCTTCATCAATCACCACCAACCCCCAACTCCCTCCTCCTCCCAGCATAAAACCTCTCCAAACACGCTCTCCTCCTCTCCCTCGTCCACCCCTCAACCACACACGCAAACTCAACCACGTCTTCAAACCCAAACGTCTCTGCCATTTTACAGAGCTGGCGCCTTCTTACTCCTTCTGGCGGGTGGTATTGCCATTCAATATTCTCAAGTTCATCATCGCTGCTGCGACCAGACTCCGCGCCAGCCTCGTCTGTAGACTGCCGTTTTCTTTTAACAACCGGCACCCGTTCTTGCGTGTCGGCGAAGACGTGCTGGCCTCCCACGCCGATGTCGTTAGCAGCTTCCTGTGCGCGCCGGGAGAGGGATGCTTCGACTTTAGAGGAGCCGATGACTTCGCTATTTTCGTGGGTGTATTCGACGCCGGCGTTGGCGAGGATGGCTTGTACGGGGTCGGATTTCTTTTTGTGGGTGGAGGAGGGGATTTTGCGTCGTTTTTTTGTGCTGCCGGCGGCTTCTTCGGCTTCGGTGACGATGAGAGCGGCGAGTTGGGACATGGCGCTGGATTCTTTGGCGTCGGTGTTTGTGTTGGTGGTGGAGGTGGGGCTGTTGTGGTTGGCGAGGAAGGAGTCCGAGTCGTCGTCGAAATCGTTATCGGTGGGGTGCTCGAGGTCCACGCCGATGATTGTGACGCCGGCTTTTGATTCGGCGACGTTGGTTTTGTTGACGATGTCTCTCAAGACCATTTTTTCGCTTTGGAAGGAGAAGAGGTTTGCCAGACCGAATATTTCGCCTTTTTGGTCTTTGTTTTCTTGGACGCCCTTGAAGTAGCGGCGCTCACTACTGGCGGTGTAGCCGATATTTGCCTGCTGTTGTTTGTAAATTTGTCGAGCGTACACAATCTCTTCAATCGTGCCAGCGGAAACGAGGCGAAAGACTTCGACGTCCCGAACTTGGCCTATGCGGTAGGCACGGTCTTGGGCCTGAAGATCGTAGGCTGGGTTCCAATTTGGATCTACTACAACAACTTTGTTGGCAGAGGTGATGTTGAGGCCTACGCCGCCAGCTTTTGTGCTGATGAGGAAGACGAACTGGTCAGGGTCACTGTTAAAATCGTCCACCGTTTTTGCTCGGTCTTCATATTTCATACTGCCATCGAGGTAGCTGACGTTGTAGGTTGTGTGTGTGAAGAGCGATTGTAGCATTTTGAGCAGGCGGACCGAATGGCTGAACACAAGAACCTTGTCCCCATTGCCGTGCCAGAACCGGAGCAGCTTTCTAAGTATCTTCCATTTCCCGCAGAATTCAGGGTTGGAATAGTTGAGTATTGAGTCACGGTTGCGGTAGAGATCTCGCCATTGATCAGGGACAGCAACTTGGAGCATTTCGAGGTCTTTGTCTTGCTTCTCCTTGGGATCGGTGCTTTGAGGTATAAGGATTGCAAGATGGTTGGCCAGCTTTTGGAGGTAGTTGATAGCCGGAAAGACATAGGATTGCCATTTACCACCCTCGGGGAGAAATTTGCGACAGCACCAGCCTTGCTTCTTACCAGAGCCACAGCCGCAGTCATCCGTGGACTCTGTGATATACCGGACAACATCACTGTCAATGCAATTCTCGTATGCGGCAGCTTGGGTCTCCGTGAGGGGACAAAATACCACGCGATCACTCTTCTTTGGCAGCTGATGTGCAATCAGAGTCTTCATGCGTCTTAAGAAGAATTGAGGAAGTAAATTTTCCACAAGAGCTTTTGCAGTCTTCCGGGCTTTACTTAGTTGATGGACTGTAGCATCATGTGACTGACCCATCTTCAGCGGCAGGCTAATGCTTTGTTTCCATGTGGATATTGGCCCGAATTTCCCAGGATTTGTCCAGTTGAGCAGCGTCCACAGCTCATCATAGGAGTTTTGGATAGCAGTTCCTGTGAGGCCTATCCTGCAAAGAGCGTTGACTTCATTCATTGACTGGGTAGTCTCTGACTGCCGTCCCTTTATCTGATGACACTCATCCGCAATTACACAATCCCATTCCACCATATTGATAGCACTCTTATTCATCCTGTAAGTCGTATAAGTCGTAATCATGATCTCAAGGCGCCCGTTCGCAGCAGCATCTAGTGCCGCGTCTTTAGAATTTCCATGGTAGGTATCCACATGCCACCAACCCCATCGATTGAACTCATTCTTCCAATTCTCTATCAATGTACCTGGGCAGACAACCAGAACCCTAGGATACCAAGGGACGTCTGCCCTCCGCATCTTCCGCATCCGTTTTGCATCTCGTTCATCCCCAGTCTTTCCAAACGCGCAAGTAAGGAATGCAATGACCTGCACCGTCTTCCCAAGACCCATATCATCACCAAGTATGCCTCCTGTCTGATAGACGAATAGAGAATGCAAGAACGCAGTGCCTTCAACTTGGTAGTCTCTCAACCACTGAGCGATCGGAGCTGGTATCAGCCCGAGTGACTTCGGTAGCTGCTTATCCTTGTATGGGGCTACTGGTTGCATTCGAGGGAAATCCGGTCTCTCGGCCAGCTCCTCCAACCTTTCATCATCCGAGAACTCGATTTCATCGTAGCTAGGGGGTAGCTTCAAACCAGCCGCTTGCAACATCTCTGTACGTTTGTCAAACCGTGCTCTTCTGTCCTTCAGGTAGTTCGGAAGCGTGTATTCCATCAGTTGATCGTCAGATTCGTCGTCCCAGTGCCTTTCATTCTTGCCCTTGGCTTTCTTGTCTACATCAAGCTTCCTCTGTCTCTTGCCAGTAATGCCCTCCTTTTCCACCGCCTTGGCTTTTCGGGTGCTGGCTGCTGCTTTCTTCCGCTTGACAGATTTTCGTTTCTTGAACTCCTCATAAGCTTCTTCACCATCGTCTTCTGACCAATCCACTTTTTCGCCTCCCGGATGATCATCATGCATGCGCCGCTTGGTAGAAGGTTCATTGTTCGTTTCTTCTTCGGATTCACTTTCAGAATTGTCGCCGATGACTCCTGTCCAAATGGCATTCAACTTGACAGTATCAAAGTCGTGGCATGGGAACCTTACTATTGATATAATCTTCATGTCCAAGCTCCTTCCTCACCGCTCTAGTAGCGTCCAGATCATCATCACTCTCTGTCAAGTCCATAGTGTCGTCCATGGTTGGCGAACATTAGCATGCGATAGTGTAAATATCCTTTAGCTCATTAGGACGTAAACGGGCGGTCCAGCATGATATGATAATTGGTGGAGTATAAGTTTCTTCAACTCATTAAGCTGTAATGAATGGTTTGCAATGATAAGGAGACTTCGTGACGCTCAAGATACATATCTTTAGCTCGGTGCAACGTGACGAAGTTCAACGCGGGGTCACGTGGGGTAGAGACTTGGCAGAGGCTCGCGAGCTTTATCACTCTCCCACCGAACAAAGATATGTGCACGCACTTGCACGCAGACCCACTCAGGTGGTGCAGGAAAGCTGCTTTAGCAGGGCACAGAGGGGCGCTATCATAATCTCCCCATCCCGTTTCTGCTCGCGTCCACGAAAGATTGTAACCATCCACTGGAAGGGGTCGCAATCCGCCTTCAACCCGATACCCATGGAAAAATTCATACGAAGTGATGTGATGTGAGTTATGTGAATATCAGGCATAACCCGAACGAAAAACCTCTGCAGGGCGGAAAACCCCATCGATGAAGTCTGGCGGCACCATTGTCGAACTGAACGAGGCCGGAGGAGCATTGAGGTTGGGGATGATACCTTCGTGGATACATTTGTATCATATGTAGAGATAAGTAGTGGTAAGTTGAATTAGCTATGGCTGAACTGTCTTTCCTTACTGCTCTATTTGTTATAAATATTCACTATCGACCTCAACTTCTCTGAATCTCGTGCCTGGAGCTTGCTCCAGCTCCTCTCCTCCATCAAGATACTGCTTCTCCCCATCGATGAGCAGGACCACCCTCTCCTCTCCCCCTTCTTTCATAGCCCTTAATCTTGTTAAGCGCTTATAAGTCACCAGCCTTTCAATCCCCGCTCCAGATCCTCTCAGCGCATCAGAAACAGGACTTCGCAGCGCCAGCGCCAGAAGCTCTGTCACGGTGTCCCAGCTACTGCTCGTTACGCCATTCTTCAAGACCCAGACTGTATGTGCGAAGGCAACGAGCATGTATGTCAATACTACTGCCGTGGCCAGGTAGGTTGAGAAGCTGCTGGCATACCAGGCGTAGCCGACAATCTGGATGCCCATTCGTAAGTCGACGTAGCCAGAATTTGCCGGAGCAGGGAGAATGGCATTGTGGCGTGGATTGTTGCTTAGTAGGGTGGCGTAATAGTTGGATACTTTGGGTAAGGTTGCCAACTCCCATCGGAAAGGATTGTTAGAGGAATTCATAGACGAGAGGTCAAAAGCACGGCGACTACCGTAACGGGAAAGCCCGTTGGCGAAGATCGTTGCGAGAATGAGTTCTAGGAGCATATACTTGTTGCCATTGCCGCATTCTCCGCGGTTCAATCGATCAACGTCGGTCTCCGTGGGATCGGACGGCTGAAGGACGCATGTATTGGTGGAACCGTTCCATCGAGACTGACCCTGAGATCGCATATCATCCAAAACTGTAGAAATCCCAACATCCGAGAAGAGGCGTTCGAGAATAGTAAGATTTTTGGACTGGTTTGTGCCGCCCTCACAAGGGGCGGAGGGTGTGAGAGACTGGATCCAACCTTCACGGATACTGATCAGACGACGATATTCATGAGCCTCAGCACTCGATGCTTCTAAATCTGTTCGAATCCTGGCCAAAGACTTGCTCGATTCGGTGAATGACCAAGCGGCTTCATTAGTGGAAGAGTCCGAAGTCACTTCGCCAGAGAACCAGGATGCGCTAATTGAGACTGGAACCACAGCCCATGAAGTATTCAATGCCTTCACAGGAAAGTGTAGGAGCATGCCGCCACTTACAGGGCCGAATTGGTTTGTTGGTAGAGTGATCCATTCGATTTGTACATTGTTCGAAATGTTACGTTCTGAAAGCGTAATATTGAATGCGATCGGGTTGTCTAGCCATTGGCTTGATCCTGTCTCCGATGGCGTACGTGGACGGGTAATCCAGGTTTTGACTGGAAAATTAATCTCAACCTGGCCAGCAGAGACATTTTGAGCGGGGGCGCATCTCGTGTGCACCGCAGGGCTTGTAGTTACGACGGAAGAGAGGAGTTGATCGGCATACTCTAGAAACAGCTACTAAGGTAATGGATAAGATGATTGATAGCTATCTAGGTAGGATTATCTGACTACTATTATACCTGATAGTAGTTTGTTTAGGAATCTACTAGAAGGGATACAATCTTTCTTAATGATAAAGGAATAAAGAATATTTAGTAAACCAAACATTAGACCAAACATTAGACAATGGGTGTAGATGCCCTACAAACCAACACATACTGATACTCTCTAGTGGCAGAAAACCCACTTCCTGGCCAATTGCCCGCCGCGTTACGCCAGTCTCCGGTCAGAGAGTCCTGCAAAGTCGCTGTCACTGCATTCGGTTGGAGTATGGAAGTCTCACGAGAGAATCCAAATACAGCGCCCGAATTGAGTAGGCGTGGAATTTTGCCGGCTAGACTTTGGAACACAAGCGGTGACATAGCAGATGTACCCCACATCATTGATGGCACGATGAACGAGGTGTTGAAATTCAAGAAATAACTGCGAAACGATTCAAACCCTGCACTGGCGCAGACGATGTTCCGGTCCGAGTACTCTCCAAAGCATTCCGACAGCTCGTCAGACCCATTCACCTCGCTC